>CM076583.1:1297353184-1297668830 GCA_034641835.2 Pinus albicaulis | reverse complement strand
ATGGTGGGGGCCCAAGTGGAATAGGCGGGTGGCCACCAATATCCACCTGGATCATTATGTGTGCTTAAGGGTTCAAATTTTCTTGCAAATTATCAAGTCTCATGAGTGTTTTTCATGTGAATTTAGTGAACAATTTAACATAAAAACAAGAACTGAACAATATAAAATAAAGTACAGAACATCACCATACATAACATTAAAACATGTATTTGATGAAGGAGTTCATCCCTACTGGGCTACATCTCCTTGGTCCAGCTTCCATGGCTTGGGCCTCTATATTATGCTCAAATTTTGAAATTGACATGTTAAAATGGTCAGCTAGCCTACTCCAATAACCTAAAATGGTCTCCTTTAACCTAAAATTGACATGTTAAAATGGTCTCCTTTAACCTACTCCAATGAATCCAGAATGACTTAAAATGGTCAGCTAGTCTCCTTCTAAGGTTGAATTGGTTGAAAAATTCAAAACTTATGACCATTTTAATTTTTCCCACTATTTCAGGCCCTAAACTAGTTAACTGCAACTAACCTAGAAGTCTCCACCGAATCTGGGGGTTCGCCAAGTTAATATGTAATTAATGCTAAGTGGCAGTTAGTGTTAATTAAGCGCACTTAACAATAAACTCACACTTTAAACTAATCTGAAATTAATTATGGATTAGGCGCATAATAAGCAGGGTTTACTGGTTAATTATTGTGGTTATGGTCTTTAATCTCCACATTAGTTCGGAGCTCCGTTGGTGGTTGTGGCACAATAGTATTATGGAGTGGGGGCTGGCACCCACCTTACCCCGCCATAAACATTGTTTGAATTTAAATATACGTCAGATCCTATGAATGTTAAAATCCATCTGGTAGGAAGGACGGTAGGTCATGGCACTATGTGGTGGGAGGTCACAGGGTTGAACACCAACGCCTACACCCGGAATTAACCCAAAAATTTTACACTATCTTTCAACCTTGGGGGCGCACGTGGCGGCCCCAGGCTGTGTAATATTCCAAATTGGAAATAGCAGCAATATAAAACATAATTATGTATAATGTAGAAAATTTGAACATGACATAAGAGGGATCAATGTGCAGCCATCATTTTATTAGATATCAGCAGAAATATACAAAAAGATCATGAGGGACAAGCCACTCAAGCAATAGGAACAAGCCTCCAATGATCAAAACAATAAGCACATGAGTTGCTGCAACTATATAGAATATCAGAGAGCAGTGACAACGCTGTCTATATCAGTGTAGTTGCTGCTGAATACATATATGAATGAAATATGGCTGATAGAAACAAAAGAAATGCCTAGAAAAGAAGATGTGGACTCTAATACAAGTTTTCTAGCCAACCCGGAAAATATTGCTAGAAATGCCAAGAAATATACAATGTGACAAATAACCCTGGGGTTGAGATGTCACTGCAAATTGGATCTAAATACAATGAGGCTATGATAGATCTGAAATGATGATGTCCTCCTCCAATGCTATTTCTAAATAGAAGGTTGATCCCTCTACTCAGAAGTAGACCCTCCTGATGAGCTCAATGAACCCTCTCAATAATTGCCTCCAAAAATAACGAAGTTCAGAATTGTGACTGCGCTGTGAGGGATGGTAGATGGTTGGCCTGATGCCAAATATGTGAAAATATACCCAGGAACCCTCCTTGCTGAACCTCCAATGGATAGGCTACCTCTCCATTGAAAATCAAGCTCAGAAATAGCTCAATGTGATCCTCCTTTGCTGCACCCTGCAACACAACCCAGCTCTAAATATAAACTGCACTGTAGCTGAAGGAGGTAGCTTGGCCAAAATGTTGGAATGAGGAAATGCAGCTCAAATAACCTCTCCTTCCCTGAGGATGAGGTAGGGACTCCCGACCAGGAACACCCTTGTGCTAAACAGCACAACAACCCTTCTAAATAGCAAGAGGAAGCAAGTCTAAGCAGACCAATATCAAAATGATAAAATAAAACATGAATAACAATGGTTGCTATCCCCTCTATATATAGCATGAGATCCTCCTCACATTGGGTCCCATCCATACTGGCCACCAAGCTCATGCAAGTTGTCCTCCACCAAAACTGCGCTATTTTATCATAAAGACCACTCCTCTATGACAGTGTTGTTGATTTGGTCAAAGTTGACTGAATCAACATGATTAAATCCCTATTCACACCCAAAGGTGCTTAATACAGCTGCTTATTCTTCCTCCTTTCACATTAGGAGTGTTATTATTCCTTCAAAATGGGTTTTATGAGTCTCCCCACCCACTTATTCACCTACCTAGTGATAAAACCAACTATAATATTCCATTTAGATGAAGGCTAAATTTTTGGAATATTACAGTCCTCCCCTCCAAAATGTTGCTTGTCCTCAAGAAATTGTAAAGGTGGAGCAAAATTCCTCCCTTCCTCTTCTTGTGGCCTCCTCATCAATAGTTCCCACCACAGCTCAACATAATCTGCAATAAATCTACCCTCCAATGGTTCCTCCCAAGTATGCAAAACCAAATGGTGTACATCATGAGAAAGTGGAAGGTGTAAGTGGAAACCTTCTTGCTGTCCAATGGCCTCCTCAAGGTAGGAGTGATGATAAACATAGGGAATCTCATCCCCAATTAGAGTCTCCCATACCCATGCTATCATCCAAATGAAATGATCCATCCTAGGTAGCTCATCAAAAGAATCTTCAACCCCTGGTCTATGCATTGTGTTGGGGTTGCATGAAGAGTTTAGATTTTTCCCATCCAAGTTGTTTCTCTCTCCATTTGTGGTAAGTATGGGGCTGTTGCTGATCTTGGGCTGAAATGTCATGGCCTCCAAGAATGGCCCAAGTTACCCCACCAAATAAATCAGCCATGAAGTGCCTCCTCCAAGAACTCAAGTTCTTCAAATGGCTCCTCCCACATGAAGAAAAGAGATGTAGTATGGAAATCATGGTTTGCCCATTGTTTCTCCTGAAACATACAACATGTAAAGTAGGGAGAATCATACTCCCAATGGGCACTTCCAACCTTTGTCCCACTCTCCAAACAAAGCTCCCCATGAACATAAGAATATCAGCAATATATGGGAGCAAATACCAGTGAGAACAAGCTTCCATATGACAACTGGAAAGTGGATCATAGTTCCACACATGGAACTAGTGCAGTGCATCCCTTGCCTGCCTCAAATCAAAGAACAACAAGTTCTTTTCTAGTCACTTGTTTGCTGCCACAATCATCCTACAAGATAGGATCATGAAAGTAAAATGTGGTGCCAATGGTGCACACCAAGAATCATGTGGCTTCCCCCACAAACCACCAAAGGAATAGCCAATATCAATGCTAAATTTGGCCTCAAGTACATCATAATATAATGTATAAGAAGGAATGACCCTCCTTAATACAACATGCTGCTCATAAAAAGTAAAGAAGCACAAATCGTAATGCAAAATTGTACCTTCTCCACCATGTACTTTGGTCCTTGAGCTGAAATGGCTCAACTAGAAATTATCCCTCACTCTCAATGAGTAGGAAAGTGGCTGTGCCAACCTCTCCATTAGCATCTGGGCTATGCATCTCTCCATATGCTGAAATATATCATGTTGGATTCCCTCCCAAGTGAACTCCTCCATCAAAGAATGAAATGCATCAAAGTGCATGGAAAGAAAGTCCACATGTGTTGCATGTAGTAGCTTCCTCTTGAGCTCAGAAAATCTAGTCAAGAAGACTTTGTCATAAGAATAGATGACCTCTCCAACCACCATGTATCTATCATCTCCCTCTGGGTCATCAAGAATCATGCAAGCATCAACATCCTTGGAGTACTCTACCAAGAGTTGAGATCTCCAATATGGATCAATCCTCCTAAGAGACATCGCTGAAGATATGAAATGTGAAGGTCCCCACATGTTTCTGTCTTCTCCTTTGACATCCCTCATGCCAAATTCATCCTCCAAAATTCTGCCATGCCCATCATGCAGCTGCTCATGCTCAAAGAGAAGTGGTGATTTTTGGAAATGGGCCTCCCATGAGAAGCTACTATCCAAAAAGTACCTCCTGATCTTGGCCAATGTAAGCATGAGTGGCCTCCATCTACTCCAATGTATGGAGGATTTCTTCCTCAAAGGAAGTACCCTCTGTTTCTCCAAATCCATGGAGCAACTCCCTTGCACCATGAAGGTGTCATCCTCCATCATTGCAGCAACTTCTGTCAGTGCAGTACATGTAGTGAGAGTGGGCAACGCTGAAAATGGGAGAATGTCTCCCTCCTCCTTGAGTCTATCCCAAACTCTCTGCACTGTACTAGACTCCTCCAAGGTCTTCACCCCTCCAAAATCTAAGAGTGGTGAACCAAATGGCAAGATGTCTCTCACCAACTCTAGATTTGGTGGCCTCCCAGGTGGAATGCCTCCATGTAGTGAGACATCAAAATCTGAAGTGGACTGTATATATGAGTGGACTAATTTGTCCCTCTCTTCCCTACGCGATACAGTCTCCTCCTTCTGTGCAGAAACCTCCTGAAATAGATAATTTTGAATTCTCATCATCCCTTGATGTTGATCCTTCTTTTCCTCCATCTCACAATCCACAAAAACGGATACATGTTGCTCCAGAATTGTGCCTTGGTTCCCACATGTTGGATCATTTGGAACTCCCTGTAAAGACACAAGTGATCCTCTAATGGAAGAAATGGCTCCCTTCCCATATCCATGTGGTGATGGATCTCCTCCTAATGGTACAATGTCATTAGCTCTTCTTTTCTCATCCTCTTCATCAGTATTTGAGAATGCCCCATCATCAATGAGAGACCCCTGATCTTGGTCTTCCCTTGAAGGAGGAACCTCCATGTCTTCATCTATAGAAGAGGGCTCATCAAGAAGTGGGGATCTTTCCCTTGGCAAGGCATCATGCATGTTTTTATCCCCCTCAATAGAAATATGGAGTGGAGTTGGCAAAATAGATCTCTCCAACTCATGCAAAGGTTCTGAGTTTTTGGGTTCAACAAGAGATGTTCCACAACATTTAAGATAGAATATTTTCACTAATTTCTTAGTGAATCCTGTGTAAGTGTTTACATTTTCATGATTAAATGAAGTAGAACTACAAAACCACCAATCATGGGCCATACCTTTGAGGTGTAGCACTGCTACTCTAATGGCCTCCTTTTCTTAAACTTGGTGTAGCTAGAAATAGGAATCTAGCTCCTTCACCCAAGCTTTGGATGTGCACTTTGCTGATCCATTAAAGTTAGATAGAAAGATTCTACCTCTCTTTCTTCTATTATGGTTGTTGGATTTTCTCTCTTCATTGAGTTGGCAAAACCCTTGGAAGTCCAAGTGCTTTTTGAATCTCCATGATTGAGACCCATACTCCTGAAGATAGTAACTCAAGGTCTCCTCCCTTGGTGCATCTTCTTCCTCTATCCTGCTTGGAGTGAATGTGGGAAATAAAATTCGTTGTGGATCTGCATGCGTGGCTGAATTTCCACACCCATCTTGTGAATATCTAGTGCTTTCTTCACTTTCAAACCCTCTAGGAATTTTTCTACACTTCTCCCCTTTCATCTCAATGAGATTTGCTTTGATATTTTTCATACTTTGGAAAAGAAGCTGGGAGATCCTCTCTTCCTTCATTTCTCTAAATAATGGAGTATTGACTTTGTTTCTTCTATACAAATTCTCTGTCTGTGAGAAGAAGATTCTCCTTCTAATGACATAATGTCTTGAATGCACAGGCTGAGCCAAGATTATGCTCTGATGCCACTATAATATTCCAAATTGGAAATAGCAGCAATATAAAACATAATTATATATAATGCAGCAAATCTAAACATGACATAAGATAGATCAATGTGCAGCCATAATTTTATTATATATGAGCAGAAATATACAAAAATATCACGAGGGACAAGCCAATCAAGCAATAGGAACAAGCCTCCAATGATCAAAACAATTAGCACATGAGTTGCTGCAACTATATAGAATGTCGGAGAGCAGTGAAAACGCTATCTATATCAGTGTAGCTGCTGCTGAATACATATATGAATGAAATGGTTGATAGAAACAAAATAAATTCCCAGCAAAGAAGATGTGGGCTCTAATACAAGATTTCTAGCCAACCCGAAAAAGATTGCTAGAAATGCCAAGAAATATACAATGTGACAAATAACCCTGGGGTTGAGATTTCATTTCAAATTGGATCTGAATATAATGAGGCTATGATAGATATGAAATGATGATTTCCTCCTCCAATGCTATTTCTAAATAGAAGGTTGATCCCTCTACTCAGAAATAGACCCTCCTGATGAGCTCAATGAACCCTCCCAGCAATTGCCTCCAAAAATAACGCAATTCAGAATTGTGACTGCGCTGTGAGGGATGGTAGATGGTTGGCCTGATGCCAAAGATGTGAAAATATTCCCAAGAACCCTCCTTGCTGATCCTTCAATGGATAGGCTACCTCTCCATTGAAAAGCAAGCTCAAAAATAGCTCAATGTGATCCTCCTTTGCTGCACCCTGCAACACAACCCATCTCTAAACAGAAACTGCACTGTAGCTGAAGGAGGTAGCTTGGCCAAAATGTTGGAATGAGGAAATGCAGCTCAAATAACCTCTCCTTCCCTGAGGATGAGGTAGGGATTCCCGACCAGGAACACCCTTATGCTAAACAGCACAACAACCCTTCTAAAGAGCAAGAGGAAGCAAGTATAAGCAGACCAATATCAAAATGATAAACTAAAACATGAATAACAATGGTTGCTATCCCCTCCATATATAGCATGAGAGTCTCCTCACATTGGGTCCCGTCCATACTTGCCACCAAGCTCATGCAAGTTGTCCTCCACCAAAACTGCATTTTCTTATCATAAAGACCACTCCTCTATGACAACACTGTTGATTTGGTCAAAGTTGATTGAATCAACATGATTCAATCCCTGTTCACACCCAAAGGTGCTTAATCTAGCTGCTTATTCTTCCTCCTTTCAGATTAGGAGTGTTAGTATTTGTTCAAAATGGGTTTTATGAGTCTTGCCACCCACGTATTCACCTACCTAGTGATAAAACCAACTATAATATTCCATTTAGATGAAGGATAATTTTTTGGAATATTATATGTTGCACCACGTGTCCTCACCCGATTGGCCCAAAAATGACCCAATAAAACTCTGCCACATCACCTAGATTTTGGACCAGTGCCATGCTGCCACTTGGCATCTTACCATTTGCCGGAGAAAATTCAAAACAAATAAGCCTGTATAGTCAGCATGCCACATCAGCAGTATGGACTGCTGACTGGGCATCTGACTGTCAATTTTTTTAAATTTACTTGTTTCCAAGAGCATACAGAGACCAATTTTCGTGAAACGAAGTTTTCCAAATTCAAAACGGTGAGCACTACGCGGTCGTTCAGGTTCCGAGCCAATCTGAGAACTTTGATTTTTTAGCATAAAACTGAGCCCCTGATCATTCCTCCCCACTGGAAGCTTTTGGACCCCAAAAGATCATATTCAGTTGAGGGTACAATTCTCTCACCTTCCCAATTTCAATCCATTTGGCCTTTGAAGGATTTTTTTCCTTTAATCCCACTCGAATATAATCGACACTTCCTATTGTCGATGTTTGTGTCCTCCTGTCAAGTATGGTGTCTTGTTGTAACTCAACAAAGAAATCTAGAGAAAAATATTCAATAGATTGCAGCTGAACATTCTCTTCTTGATCTTTAATCAAAGGAGGCTCATATAATCTCAAATTTTCAACATTAACAACTGAATAAATTTTCATGTATGAAGGCAAATCAAGCTTGAAGGCATTGTTACCAATCTTTTCCAGAATTGTGAAAGGACCATAACATATTGGTTTCATCTTTTTACCTTCTCCTTGAAGCACTTCCTTGCTAATGTGAATCCAAACTTCATCACCAACTTGAAACTTATGATCCACCTGATGTCTGTCATGCCTCACCTTGTACTTGCCTTGAATTTTCTCTAGTTTCTCTTGCATTGTTTTATGAATCAATTGAATTTTCTCAATGAATTTCTTTGCTTTTTCTATGTCGTTATGTCCATCAATAGCTACATCTCTCCCAAAGATGAAATCCAATGGCGACTTTGGCAAGTAACCAAGACATGCCTCAAATGATGATGTTTGAATATAAGAATGTTTTGCACGGTTGTAAGCATGCTAAATGTAATGCAAATGTTCATCCCAAAACTTAGGATTTTTGCTGTAATATCCTCTAATAAGATGAATGGTTGTTATATTAACCACCTCTGTTTGACCATATGTTTGTAGATGAAAGGTTGTACCCTTCTTCAACTTAGTGTCCATCAAGTCCCACAAACTTGACCAAAAAATCCCAACAAATCGAGAATATCGATCACTTACAATAGATGTAGGCAACCCAAAATGAACCCACACATTTTGAAAGAAAAGATGATTTTTTCATTCAACTGTAACTTTCTTTTTACATGGCATAAAAATACACATTTTGTCGAACCTTTGAAGATTTACCACTGTTTTTCTTACACCAAAATGTCCCGCAATAAGATAAGTGTGTGCTTCCCTTATGACATTCACTCTCTCACACTGTGGAATATAAAGCTTGCCCAAATGATACAACAAGTTAATATGAACATGATAATTTAATTCCTCAACTTAGCTACCTTGACTCAAGTTTGCATAAACATCTTGAAAGTCATTTTCAAATGCATATTGTTCAATGTAACTTCCATGTAAAATAGAAGTAATTTTTAGTAAAGTATCTGCATTAATAATAGGCTTAGAAAGCATATTAGGAACCTTGTTGTATATACCTTTCTTATACCTAATGACCAAGTGGAATTGCTGCAATAATCCCATCCATCAAAAGTGCCTTGACTATTGCAATTTGTTTTGCGATTGCAAGTATTGCAATGGTTGGTGATCGGTGTGAATGATGGTTTCCTTTCCCATCAAATAATGTTTCCATTTCTTCACACTTTGTACCAATGCATATATCTCCTTGTCATATGCAGGATAACGTATCACTTCACCATTAAACATTTATGAATGGAATGAAACAGGCTTACCATGTTGTAAGAGGATTGTGCCCATGGCATAGTCACTTGCATATGTCTGAATCTCAAAGGGTTGTCTCAAGTCCGGTAATGCTAATATTGGGGTTGAACTGATCTTCTTCTTCAAAGCATCAAATTATTTTGTTGATTGCCTCCCCACTAGAAAACTTTCTTTACACTTGTCAATGCATGTAACAAAGCTGCAATAGAGGAAAAATTTGCAATGAACTTCCTCCAATACTGTGTTGCTCCTAGAAAACTTCTTACCTCCGTGACTGAATTGGGTGTGGGCCAATTCACAATGACCTCAACTTTAGAGGGGTATATCTTCAGCTCACCTCCTCCAACAATATGTCCCAAATACATTAAATAAGTTTTACCAAATTCACATTTCAACATCTTTAAAAACAATTGTATTTTTCTTAAGACATCAAGCACCTTGTTCACATGCATGACATGTTATTCTCATGATTTGTTGAATATCAAAATATCATCTAAGTATAAAATGAAAAATTCATATATAAATAGTCTTAATACATCATTCATAACTCTCATGAAAGTATTTGGATCATTGCAAAGACCAAAAGGCATAACAAACCACTCAAACAATCCTTGTTTAGTTTTAAATGTGGTCTTCCATATGTCCTCTTCAGCTATTCTAACTTGATGATAACCAGTTCTTAAATCTAACTTAGTGAAATACTTTTCATACCTCAATTGATCAAGAAAATCATCAATCCTTGGGAGCAGATAACGATTCTTTATCGTGATTTTTTTGAGTGCTCAGAAATCCACACTTATGCACCATGTTCCATCCTTCTTGGGTACCAATACAATCGGTGAACCACATGGCGGGGTAGATGGATGAATGATACCTTTATTCAACAATACTTGGGTTTGCTTCTTGATTTCTACACTTTCCATTATCAACATGCGATACATGCCAATGTTAGGGAGTGGAACATCCTTCTGCAGTTGTATCTCATGTTGGATTTTCCTCTTGGGAGCTAACCCATTTGGCTCTTTAAACATCTCACCATGATGACTTGCCACATCAAACAAATCAGATTTTAATCTATCATCACAACCTTCAAAATATTCAAAATATTTATCATTCTTTTGTTTTATCATAAGAAACACAAAGTTTTTTCTTGAGTTTTCTAGTCTCTTCATTTTCCCAGCATTAACCAAAGAATGGTTTAGATTTTTGCGATGAGCTCTCACAATATATTCCACCCCATATTTGAACAAGTGGTACTTGTTCTCGTGGCGATAGAAGGCTTCTTTCCTGTCATAGAGATATGGCCTACCCAAAAAAATTCCAGATACGTCAAGTGGTACAACATCTAACTCAACTTCATCAATAAACTTTGCGGAAATTGCAAACCGGAAAATGCATTTTATTGTAACCTGTAAATTTTTATCTTTGGTTATCCAACCCAATGGGTATGGATTATGATGAGGTAAGGTTTCAAGATTCAACTTCTTGACTAAGTCTTCAGAGATTAAGTTCACTCGAGACCCACTATCAAATAGTGTGTCAATTTTTGTATGTTTGGAGATCACTCTTACATGAAATAGCTCTATTCTTATTTTTCAATTGGAGTGTTATTGTGAGAATTTGAGGAACTAGTACTTTATATGGCTTCTTTTCCCTTTGTTACCATGGCTGCAATTTTAGTCTCATCTCCTGAATCGGATCCAAGATCCTGTTGTGTGGTAACAGTTGTCTTTTGTTTCCCCTTATTGTTGAATTTATTAGGCCTCAATTCTGGATGAAGTTTCCAACAGTGGGCTTCATCATGACCCTCTTTCGAACAATGAGTACATGTGGTTTTATCCCCTTCTTTCTTAATGGATGATTTTTTTTTTTTTACCCTTGAAACCCTTTCCTTTTTCACCATCCTTGAATGGTTTATTTTTACCCTCATCTTGTACATTTTTCCCTGTTGCCTCAAGGTGTGTAGCTTACACACAGACCTCATCTAAACTAGTGAGATTAAAAATGAGGATGGTATGTTTCAGGTAACTATGAAACCCACCTATGTACTTTATAAAATTTTCTTGGCTATGCATGTTATGAAACCAGCTCCAAAAATAGAAGAAAAGAGAGATCAATGCCTTAGAAATCAACCACTTCGAGGGGGAAACCTCCAATACATTACATAAATGAACAATTATTGGATGATACAAATGACAGAACCCCCTCCTATATATAGGAGTCCATGGGGTCACAATATAATACTAGCTAACCTAACAATATTAATGTAAGGGAACACTAATAACAATATGGGGGTTACACTAATAAAAATAAGGGACTACACTAGTAATATGGGGACCTAACATGCCCCTCTCCTTCAAAAAAGTGTTGTCCTCAACGCTTGAGTAGCTTTGGATGCTTCTGTATAAAATTCTCATCCTCCCATGTAGAACCTTCAGTGGGTAAGTTATTCCACTTGATGATATACTCTGAAATTGATCGATTTTGTAGCTATCGAGTTCTTATTTCTGTGACTGTTTCAGGTTCAAATATGATTTTTCCTTCCTCATAAATTTCTGGCAATATTGTTTGAACTGGAAGGTTGTCACCTATAACATTTTTTAAGCATGAAACATGGAAAACTGGATGCACTCATGAATAATCAAGAAGCTCCAATTTGTATGCCATAGTACCAATCTTTTGCAACACCTTGTAAGGACCTGTTGATGGGAAAATCTGTCCCGGCCAACAGCAGGGGATCTCCCCGGTAAAAGGTCCCAATTAGACCTTGAACCGTTTGGACTAGGGATCTCGTCCGGGGTGTGGGTTCGGCTACCACTGATTTCTCCTTTGCTTTGGGTCTCGCTTAAAATCTATAAAACAATGGATACACACCTAATCAACTGATACAAGACATATGATTGATGCATTAAATGTACATACGACACTATGAGTAGCAAGAGAAAATAATAAAGCATGAAGACCGAAGGAAATGTTGTTAGCAACACTTCATTAGGTTCATGCTTGTAAGTTGTTCTGACCATGAAAGAAACAGTTCCTCATGGCGAGAACACCCTTCACTTCCTAAAGGTTTTAAATGATAACACAAACGCAGATAAACAAAGTCATCAACATTCGCTAAGAAAGTGAAATAAACTCAACCACCATTAACATACTCAGCAAACTGTTATGTAAATTTGATGTGAGTTAAAGATATAGTTCCCTTAATCTAAAGACATTCAAAAACTGAAAACATAATACTCAATAGCGCTCATACATAAAACAACACCAGATCCACAAAAGGGATCCTTTACAAGCTCTCGAAGGAGACATTTATAGAGAAAAGCTTTCCCTTTGGACTCCCTGACTTTTTCGCTTTCCCGACTGTTGGGCTGCCTTGCGACTTAGTCGTCGGGTCGCTGGGTCGCACCATCGGGAATTTAGTAGGGGATGCGACTTAGCGACCTAGCGACCTCTGCAACTTGCGACCTCGAGCAACTCGCGACCTGCGACCTCAAGAAAATCTGCGACCTGCGACCTCCTTGGATTTGCAACCTCGGAACCTCCTTGGATTTTTGACCTTGCACCATTCGCGACCTGTGACCTTGGCAGATATGTGACCTGCGACCTCGGCAGATATGCGACCTACGACCTTGGGCAGATCAGCGACTTGTGGCCTCCTTTCGATGGATGGGGCCAGGTGCCTTTGAACTTAAAGTGAGTTCTTTGGAGGTTCGCCAGCATCTACTTGTTTTTAAAAGGTCCCCTTGTTTGTTGGGGAAAACCTTTGCTCTTATGTGCAAACAGAAAGATTTTCCCTGCATTAAAATAACACAGGTTACATGTCTCCATGACTGAATAATAATAATGCGAGGACATTTTAATTAATATGCAAGAGCGAAAACAATAAATTTAGACCCCTGTGTGGTCAAGACTTTGTCATCAGAGAGAATGGTGTAGGCTCTCCTTGCGCCTCTTCAAGTAATGTAAATGCAGATTAGTATGGTTGTAGACCGAGTTCGAAATGCAGACTCAATTTATGGGAAGTGTTGGCTTGGGCAACATGCTCCTTATGTTCTCTGTGACATCCATTATGATATGCACTAACAATACTGCTTTCATGTTCAACAATTTGCACCGAGACATTAATGAGGGGAAGGCCCTTCGAAATGGGGTTCAATCTGAGGGATGATCAAAATATTAAGCATGGAGGGGAAAAGTGATTTTATTAAATATCATTTTCCAACTCTCTTGAGACGTGCTCATGATCCTGCATGTTGACACGACGAGTGAAGGTGAGGGCGTTGCTCCTTAGTGAAGTCGCAGGGTCGCAATGTAGTGGAGGTCACGCTGCCGGCTCGTTGCTAAGTTTATGCAACCTAGCGACCTGTGTGGAAATGTGACTCAGAGCTATCCTTTGAAATGTGTCTTTGCAAAGGTCGCACAGTCACATTGCGACCTATTCCTCAGTACTACGACTCAGCGACCTAGGTTGTTTTTCGCCAGGGGTCGCGCTCTTTATTGCTGCACAAAGTGCGACTTGGTGATTCATCTTCCCTTGGGTATGATTTCCCTATGCGTACGTTAAAAAATGATAAGTGCGATGTTTATCTGAGGCATATGGGTGCCAGCGCTCAGCTAAACAGAGTCGTTGTGATGGGATTTCACGCACATCGCACCACAATGTTTCCTCTTCCAGCGACCTGTTACAAACAACGATTCCTTTCACCTTTTACCGCATGCAGCAACATGCACGTTCTCTGGGTATGTCAAGTTTATCATTTCCACTATATATTTTCCGATGCTAAATGTGATGCACAATCGATTTTGAAAACGGGATCATGCACCTTGATCGTGCTGAAACCTTTCTCCATGACATGTGTTAAGGGAGGCGCGATACAGCCACCAACATTGCTCTCTTTTCATCAAACAGATGTATGCGGTGTTTCACCCTTTTGGAGTGCGCATTCTTTCTTAGGGCGGCAACCAACATGGACTACAGGTTTTTTTTAATTGTGCTGTGGTATACGTCAAATATCGCGACATATTTGAAAGTCGGACCTCGCGTTGCACTCCAAACTCCTGTAAAGTCAAACAACAGCATGCAGCAATGACATAGCCCATGTGTAATGGTTACGGCACCTTCACGCATTTCAACACATGATATTTTTGTTATCAACATCTTCACTCTTTCCTTCCAAGTGCGCTGGCCGCCCATGGACGCAAAACACCTTAGATCTGCCATGCGTGGAGGCCCAGCTTAAAACAGCGTCCTTTGGAGAAGTCGGGCGTATGCCTCCAGAAAATCAGTCTCACAGAGACTTGTCAATCGTTGCTTCTTGATAGGTTTGAGAAATTTGTTCCTAATTAGTTCCCTATTACCTTCTGCCTGGTAATGTTCACTGAATTCCATGATCAAAATCTGTTGGATAGAATGGTATATAGCTGAAAATTGGTGTAATTAAAAGACATATTTGATATGACTCCATGCGACCTCTAACAGTCGCGGAAAATTTGGAAGGGATCCAAAACTCTTCGCGAAGATTGAGAAATCCTTCGACACCTGTTAAACATGCTCTAGCGCCCCATCTAGCATCAACACACTCCCTCGTTTGTCCATAGCAGCACAATTTTAGCTTCTGCATGGCAGCATGCATTGGGCAGGCTGCGTCCATGTAACGCAACATGGGGAGGGGAGTAGGAATTCACGCTACCCAGCTCAGCATGAACAAACACGTGGACGATCATTATGGAGCCGATTTTAGTGCATGAATCTGCGTTTTCTGACGGGGTTGCAAGGTCGGAGAATTCCTTGGGTCGCAACTTTCCATGGACAGGTCCTTCTACGACCTGGGCAAACATGCGACTTGCGACCATGGGTTGATGGGGTTGTTGGGCTGCAAAAACCGCTAAGTCGCAGCCCTGGGTGAAGTTCTATCTCTGTGACCTAGCGACTTAAAAAGTCTCGCCATTTCGAGCCTGAAAACAACCTGCTTTTACGTGCAACAGCCTGTGTTCACGTGCTTATCATGGCAACAGCCTGCTTTTACGTGCTTACCATGGCCATACCTTTGTTATGCCACCGATTATCAAGCAAAGGACGTTACGTGCTTACAGCAGAGAATACGATGGCAACATCGTGCTTTTACGTGCTTACAATATATTTCACCACAATTATTATAACAACGCCATTATGGATTTGTTATCACGACCTGGTCCGTGTTTCAAACGTGAAATATTGACTGCTATGTATATATATGGCTCCAAACATTTAGCATGGGATGAAAATTTTCCATCAAAACCTTCGCGCCTAGTCGTAACACACCATGGGTTTGTCATACACTCCGCCTCGTGCTTTAAACATAAGTTTTGATCACTCTGTCCACCATAGAAATATTTAAGCCCACTTGAAATGTGTTTTATATGGCTTTGACCGTGTTTTAATTTACTGTTGTATGTATATATTTTCTCTCAAACAAAAACCCGCCATCTAACATTGGACTCCATGCAACGTGTTCGTGCATTCCTGCGCCATGCAACGTTGGACTCCATGCATTTCGACACCGTGTTTCCAACGTGTTCCATGCATTTGACCGTTATATATGTATATTTCTCCAGATTTTTATTATTAAATGTGACCACCATGCATAGAAGCCTTGGCGCCCATGTGAGGTTTGACTGCTATAATAATATACGTCTGCTCAAAGCATTTACCATAGGTAGAAAACCTGCCATCGCACCTTTGCGCCATGTCACATGTCCATGCAGTTTTGTTGCACCATCTCACGTGGTTTGAAAAACGTACTGCTTTATCTCTTTCGTGCCTTAGTTTAACCATTTGATCATTTTCTTTTCCTCGTATTTTTAGCGCAAATAAATAAAAATATTCACGCCAAGGCCATAACCTCATAATACGAATGCTTCTTGTTTTGAAATATTCGAGAGTTGAAATATGCTACTCAAGCCACATGATGAACCTTTTTAATATTAACCCTTTCTATATTGTGGTTCTGGAGACTCTCTTTGCACATACATCCATGTGCCTGGCTACCAAAAGGTGTATGCATTTCAACATGACCTTTTAGGTTCAATTTGAAATTCCCCGTTTCTTATGGTCTCGCATAGACAACTTTTAAGAGCAAAGAAGACTAGGGTTTTAAGGCCTTTTCATTCCTCCACATTGTACTCCTTGCAGCATAAATAACTCCACACTATGTAGCTCAGGATTAATAAATGTTGCTTTTCAAAGGAGCGTTCACATGTTTGAAACTCTACCGTTGGCTTGCCACACCAACACGTGTGCTTTCGCACTGTTGCCTGACACGAGAATGCCTCGAATGAGATCGTCATTCTCTAGAGAAATATTCTGAGTCTGCTTTGTTCGCCTGGGCTATACTTCGGGCTAGACTTGTCGGAGTGGTGAAATATGTTCCTCTGTGTGCACCCATCGAAATTTAGAAGGTATTGTGCAGGATCTCCAAAACTTCCTCTTTGAATTTATGCTTATTTTGTCTCCTCCTAAAATAGCAGCATGGGATTGTTTCTTGATCAGCACCCCCACCAAAATGCAGCTTCCTGGTAATTATGTCATCATCATTTTCATCTTCAAACAATCTCATCCTCAAGGTCATCAAGCGTCGATAGAGAAACACCATGATGAGTAATAATGTGCTTCTTAAGCATCTGTGACTATCGCTCACTCTGGAATCTAATGATAGCCTTATTCGCATCTTCAAGAGCGTCATTATTTTCCCCAGACCGCATGTCCAAGAAAACATTAACTTTGCCACTTTGTTTGTATTCTTGTAAGAGAGTCTCCTTCCTCGTGATTGACAACTTCCCTAACCATTGTGCTCTTGTTAGTTGGGTTCCGATCTCTCCCTCCCAACGCGATGGTGACATTCTTCGGTATGTCATCTGTGGGATCGCTTGCACGTAACATTATAACACTAATTAGTTTACAGTTACCTTCCAGAGAACGGTGCCCCGCAAATAATAAGTATTAGACTATGAGCTTGGTGAAGTGCTGAAATAGAGTGCCTGGACAATCCATGATGTGAGCGCTCTTAATGTAGATACACACAAGTTTCCATTCGAATGTATGCATGGCGATCCTTCGCACATGGCGCAATTGCAACAACAGCATCTGATCATGATGGCGAGACAACTCATGAGGGGTTGAGGATAGGTCGTTGGGATGTCACTGACTACAGGTTCGGTGAAAGACCTTAACAACTAAGCGAGCAGAGGGGGACTCGAAATTTTAAATATAGCCAAAATTTTGGGTGGTGTTGTAGCGGCTACAACAGGACCATAGTATTTTGGTGATAATTTATTATCCTTCTTAACTTTCTTGAGGGACATTTGTTTGTATAGTTGTAGCCATAAAAATACCTAGTCTCCTACATCAAAACTTCTCTCGCTGTGATGTTGATCTTCCTGTTATTTCATTCGATTTTGTGCCAAATTTAGGTTATCCTTTAAGAGTTGGAGAACTTGTTGTTGATGCTCAATGTGATATTCCACTGCTTGCACCTTAGAATTTTCTCTTAATGATGATGTGATGGACAGTGGATGATATCCATAAAGTGCCATAAATGGGGTCATTTTTGCTGCAGTATGGAAGGAAGTGTTATACCACCATTTAGCCAAAGGTAACCACTTTACCCATTGTGTTTTTTTATCAGATACAAAACAATGAATATAGCCTTCCAAAAATTTGTTCACTATCTCAGTTTGACCATCGGATTGAGGATGATAAAATGAGCTATGAGCTATTTGAGTACCCAAACAAGAAAATAATTCCATCCAAACATTTCTAGTAAAAATGGGATCTTTGTCGCTTACCATAATCTTTGGCTTTCCATGTAGCTTTTGAATTGTTTCCATAAATGCAGTAGCAACTTTACTTGCTTTAATGGATGAGATAATGCACAAAAGTGTGCATACTTGGTAATTCTATCAACTACCACCATGATGACACTCTTTCCTTTGGATTTAGGTAAACTTGTGATAAAATCCATTGAAATCTCCTCCCAACGTTGACTTGCAACGGATAAAGGTTGTAGAAGACCCGGGGTGTTAATTGTCACAACATTATTTTGCTGGCAAACCAAAAATTTTGCCACAAAATTTTGAATATCAGATTTAAGGCCATCCAAAAAAAATTATTTCTTCACCCTGTGGTAAGTTTTTAAAAACCCTGAGTGTCCTCCTAAAGGAGAAGTGTGAAATTCCAAAAGAATATTTTGTTTTAGTTTGGAATTCTTACAAAGATATAAGCGATCTTTGTACCATAAGGAATCATTTTTCCAACTAAATGTATCAGATGTACTAGGATCTTGCTGCAACTTTTGAATGTTTTTCCACACTTCTTCATCCTTCTTCCATTCATCCCTTGCTTTGATTATCCAATCTGGTTGGATGATAGAAATTTCATAAAGCAATGCTTCTACCTCTTCATCCTTTCTTGAGAGTGCATCTACACCAACATTTAGCTTCCCTTTTTCGTAGATGATTTCAAAGTCATAACCCAACATATTTGTGACCCATTTTTGCTGCTCTTCTGAAGATAGTCTTTGTTCCAAAAAGTGTTTAAGTCTATCATGATCGGTTTTTACCTTGAAGTGCCTTCCCATTAGGTAAGGTCACCGTTTATTAAGTGCATGTAGTATTGCCAACATTTCCTTCTCATAAATAGCTTTCTGTAAATACTTTCCTTTGATTGGATGACTTTCAAAAGAAATGGGTCTTCCTACTTGCATTAAAATAGCACCAATTCCATTTCCTGAGGCATCACATTCCACAATAAAGGTTTTTGTGAAGTTTGGCGTAGCTAAGACCGGTGCTATGCACATTGCCTCTTTAAGATGTTCAAAGGCCTTAGTTGCTTCAGGAGTCCATGAAAATGCATCTTTATTCAATACTGTTGTTAGAGGTGCTGCTATTCTCCCATAATCCTTAACAAACTTGCGATAATATCCTATTAACCCGAGAAATCCTCGCAACTGCTTTATGGTTGTGGGGACTTTCCATTCCTTAATGGCTTTAATTTTGTTAGGGTCTACCTTAACACCCGTGTGAGATACAATATGGCCCAGATATTCCACCCCTTTTACTCCAAAGAAACATCTGGATGTTTTTGCATATAATTTTTCCTCCTCCAATAGTTTGAGCACCCTGTCAACATGTTGAACATGATCCTTCCAAGACCTGTTGTAGATTAGTATGTCATCAAAAAATACTAGCAAAAATTTTCTAAGGAAGGGTTTGAAAATGGAATTCATAAAACCTTGAAATGTAGAAGGTGCATTGGTAAGGCCAAAAGGCATGACTAAAAATTCATAATGACTCTCATGAGTTCGAAATGTTGATTTCAGAACATCTTCAGTCTTCATTATAATTTGATGATATCCTGAACGAAGATCCAACTTGGTAAAATAAATTGTGCCATGTAATTCATCCAATAATTCATCAATCACAAGAATGGGAAATTTATCTTTAATAGTGAGCTTATTGAGCTCCCTATAACCTGGACACATGCACCATGATCCATCCTTCTTATGCACCAATACTACTAGAGCAGAGAAAGAACTTTGATTGGGTTGAATTATACCAGCCTCTAACATTTCTCCAACCATACGTTCAATTTCTCTCTTTTGGACATAAGGATGTTTGTAAGGCCTGATGTTTGGAGGAAAACTTCCTGGAATCAAATGAATAACATGATCATGATCATGAATAGGTGGAAGTCCTTTGGGAGTTTCAAACATCTTGGAATGATTGTCCAATACCTTTTGGAGACCTAGACAAATAGATGACTTTGATGTTGGAACTTCTATTGAGCATAATTGTGAAATTATGCCTCGTTGTTCTTTCTTCAGAAGATTTTTCATGAAATTAGAGATTATTATCTTTCTTGGCTTCCATGCAATACCCCGTAATTCGATTTCCTTTCCTTCAGAAAAAAATTTCAAGAAAATTTCTTGAAAATTAAAAGATATCGTCCCCAAAGATTGTAACCATTATACTCCTAGTACAACATCAGCACCTCCCATTGGAATGGAAAGCATTGAAATATTCAATACATATTCCCCCATGGTTAGCTTGATATTATGGCATTTTCCAGAAAAATTTATAGTTCATCCATTTGCAACCATCACATTCTGGTGTTGGGTATAGGAAACAATTCAATTCCTTGGCTACCTTACGATGAATAAAATTATGGGTACTACCTGAATCAATCAACACTATCACCTTTTTCTTATTGATATGTCCTTCTATCTTGAGAGTTTGAGTGGTAATTCCTACCAATGCATTACATGATATGGTCAGACTCATTTCTTCTTCTTCTAAGGTTGGTTCCTGATGTATATCCTCTTCTTTTGAAGTTTCTTGTTCATTTTATTCCTCCTCTTCACAATCTATGTAAAATAATTTCTTCTTGGAAAAACTTATGACCTTTAGTGTATTTGATATCACAACTATAGAAAAGCCCTTTTGCTCTTTTTTCTTCCAATTGTTGTGGTGTCAACCTTGTAGGTTGTGGAAGTCTATAAGTAGCAACACTTCCATATTTATAGATGTGAGTGGTAGGATTCTTTGTCGCCATAATTTTACACTCAATTCGTCTTTCCAACCTAAATGCCTTCTCCAATGAATCAGGTTCCCAAACAAGAAGTTCATGTTGGATGTTGTCCTTTAAATTCCATATGAAGACATCAATCTTGTGTTCTTCTGGAATATCAGTTACACTTATATTCAATTTTTTGAAGTCCTCAATGTGCTCCACCACTGAACCCTTTTGTTTGAGATTTATCAATTGGCTAAAGAAGGTGTTGCTCTTTGTATCCTCATAATGTTCTATCATTTCCTTTGTAAAAATTGACCATGTGACAATTTTTTTACGGGAGCAAAGCCATTGATACCATACAAATGTATTTTGTTCTAAATGTAAAGTTTCAATGCATACCCTTCGTGTATTTTTCACATGATTGAGATCAAAATATTGCTCCATTTGTAGTATCCATGTGTTACACAGTAATTTGTCACCGTCCCTACCATTCCCCGTCCCGCACAATGGAGGACCCATTTTGTGACCTGTGAACATTGTCATGCCTTGAAAACATCATAAATGCATTCCTCTAAGCATGAGCTTCATTTGCCCTTGAGACATCTCCTTGCAAAAATCATGAAAAACATCCCTTTTTGCATTGGCGCGGGCGAGCAGTTCAGTACTCGCGCCAATGGGGAAAATCCTGCAAAGAGGTCGCGCCAACTGGCGCTCTGTCATAGAGCAGTATTCGCGCCACCCATTTTAGGGACTGTTTTTTAAATAAAGATAGCGGAAGTTGAGTTCCAACAAACTCAGAAACCATTGCCTATCTTGAGTTGGGAGGTTTGGCTGCGGGAGTTCTATGGAAGGGAAGTAGTTTTGACACCTCCTATGGAACCTTCCTTGTTGATAGGGCCAATCCCATAATAATAGGGATCCCAACTCCCTCCTTCCCCATCTATAAAAGCCTGCTCAATCCCATGGCAAGCTAGTCTTGAAGTGCCTAAGCTTTGAATCTCTATATTCCCAAGAGCCTTTGTGCTGTAAAGAATCCTCTCTTTCCCTTAAGGCCGACTCAAGTAAGGAGACCATTGTCGAGAGACTCCGGAGAGGTTTTCCCTTTCCTTGGTGAGCTTTGCGAGGCGTGGACGACCGGAGACCCGTCCGAAGGAGATCGCGACGTCAGAACTTGGTTGTAATCTTTCTTCGTTCATTATTTAATAGATGATTATGATTATGGTTCCACTCCGTTTTCCATCATGTTAATGCGAGTAACATCCTTTCTGACTGATGTTTAGTTACGTGTGCCGGATTTTATGCTTGTATCTGTTCGTTTCTTCCATGTGCAGGTGTTCATCCGCGGAGATCGTGGAGGAATTGTGATCTGCCGAGGCTGGGGAACGGGGAACGCTTCTTCTTCGGATCATAGCGTTGGAATCCAAGTAGGCTTATATTCCTAGTCTTTTCATTTCGTAACTAGGAGCTTGCGTCATAACATTGTTTGATTGTTGCTAGACCCCCCGCCGGCCAGGTAGGGATCCTCTGTCCGCAGGGGGATTTACCTCCTCAACAATTTCGCGACTCCGCCGGGGATCATCCGGATTTCATTGTCTCGCTTATGTTGTCTCGCTTTGATTGTTTTATGTTTCCCCTTGCTCACGAACCTTCTGGGTTGGGTTCTTTTTGCTGTTTTTGACTTCTTGGTTTGCTTAGTTTGCATTGATCTGCTTCTGGAGTAGCTTTTTTTTTAAATTTTTGCTGAGAAACTCGAATGGCGCGGTTTTTAACCCGACATTCGTGCCAATTGGCGCACGTTGCCTTTGTTTAGCCCGCGCCAATTGCTTTCTGGCGCCAGTTTAATCCTTACAGTCGCGCCACTCCTGTAAAGTTTTTGAGTTTTCTCATTTTTGAGCTCTCTGGATTTGGTCAGTGTTTTTCTTCTTGATTTTCCGACTGCCTGAGTGTGTTGGAGTCCTGTTTGACTGGGAATTCACCTCTGTCCCCTGGTTGTTTGCTTTTATCTATCGATTTCACGTTTTAAGCCCTAGGGCATCTAATGGCTTAGTGCATCGAGCCCTCCTTGGGAGTTTTGGTGTTTTGATTGTCCTATCAACTATCTGATTGATTCTCCGCATCCTCTAAGTAGTTGTTCATTGTTTTGTTGCGATTTTTTGGGTGATTATTCATTCCTTCATTCGAAATTCGTTTGGTCTTGCTTTGGACCTAGATCACACGGTTCATTGGAAGCTTTTGAGTCTTTTCTTTGTTTTGAAAGACTTTGGTCGATTTGAGGATCTGATTGCTTGTGTTGTTGAGTGAAATTTGTTTGTTTCACTCTCTTGAATATCGTTTCTCAAGTTGTTCCTTTTGTTTTCAAGTTTTTTTAGTGCACCTTAGCTATTAAACATTGAAAATAAAAAAAAAAATCTCTTTTGCTTTTGTTGATTAGTGCAAATTGTGATCTTTTCCATCTTGCTAGTGATTAGTGTTTTGAATGAAAAGTTTTCAATTTCATTAGTTGCATTAGGGATCTCATTGTTTGTCTTCCGTTCATTTCGTTTGTGTAAAAGCTCTCAACTCTTCTCTAGCTAGTTTTCATCGAACGAAATGTTGGACTGTGGCATATAGATTTGCATTTAGGAGTCTTTTAAGACACTACATACGATAGGGCCTAAAAATTGAAACCCTGAATTAATATCAATCGTAAAATTTATTCAATTAACTTAAGGCAAGCATTGGAACTTAACGAAACATATCGAGAAGGTCTAGGCTAGAGACGTGTTCCGGCTGCTTTAAACCTAGTAGCCACACACCGTTTTCACTGCTATTTTAGATAAAGGCTAGTACGACTTATGCTTCCCGTACCGTCGAATAAAGGGAGACCCCTCTAGGTTCTCAATCCTTTATCCACAGGAAGCCGAGTCTGCCGCCCTATACCCGTGATACACCGAACACAGCATTCGGGGAGACTACCTGTACGTACGGAAAGTCCTTGGTCGATTTTTGTTTCATTATTGAAACCAAGGTGTATATTGCAGTTCACGGATATTTGGTACACCCTTTGTGCCTAGTTTTTTCCTGAGCAGTCATTTGGTCTTTTCTGACTCCCTAAACTTGAAAAGACCATCAACCGCTTGTCCTTTCACGCTTGTGTCAACTCTGAAAGAGATAGAGTCATCTTTTTATCGTTTCTCGACTCTTAAAATATGAAACGGTAGAATTTCTTACTTTCCAATGTGGTAAAATTAATCACCCACGATTAAACGCCCGTTTAGACATTTCTTGTTGACCGTTTGATCGTGTGCTCTCGACTCTTTTTTCAGCTCGTGTGTGGTTTTGAGTTTTGATGGCAACTTTTTCAGAGTTCACCAACCAAGGAATCCCCTCAGAAGGGAATCCTGGTCATTTTCCTCCATTTGGAAATGTTGTTGCTCCTTACATGGCGACGTTGTCCCTTCCTGGGTTAACTGTTGGGTTGCCTATTTGGTTGTTCTCAACCTCTGTTGTCCCGAATGTCTCCACTACTGTTCAATCAGTTCCTCCACCTGAACAACCTCATGTTGATTCCAAGGTGGACCTCTCCCCTTCTTCGCCTGATTCTGCGTCCTCCTCTTCTACTTCGCCTGGTGAAAGTCTGGATTCAAGTAACCAGGTGGCTAAGAAGAAGAAGAAGAAGACAAAGAAGAAGAAGTCTGATAAGCGAGAGGTTAAATGTACGGCTACTGCCTCCGAGATATCTCCTCTTGATAAACCTTCCAACCCTCCACGGAAAGTCAAATTCCCTTGTCTGTTGTGCACGGGAGACCATCTTCTTCGAGACTGCCCTGGCATTCCCAAGGTGCTCGAAGTATGGTCCAACGACCGCCCACCGTTGCCTTTGGCTTCCGGGAGTCAAGTTGGGGGCACGTCTTCAGCTGTTGTTGATAAGAACTCTAAGAAGCAGGGTAAGATCACCAATCCCTGTAAGTTGTGTGAAGGGCACCATGCCATTCACCTTTGTCCTTATATGGATGAAGCCAAGCAAATCTTGGACAACCCAGTCGGTTCTACACCACGCCTTCCACCTGGTTACAATCGACTTTCTTTGAGTCCTCCGCCAGCTGATCCTACGATTGGTTAAGAGTCATCCTTGGTCGATCCCACTCCCCCAGAAATTCAAATACACGGATCCGTCCCTGACCAACCATTGTTCGTAGGATCGGTTGAACTGGCCCCGTCCACGGTGCACCAGGTCTTTTCTGTCAAGAGTGGATCTCACACCCCCCATGTCCTTCTAATCTCTTCAGATTCATCAGACTTGGAGAAAGATTCTCTTGTCCCTGTACTTCAAGAAGCTCCTCCTCCGCCTCCCATGATGGAGGCTCCGGAAGATATTCCTCCCACCTTCGAGATGGAGGTCATGGAGGAGGCTTCTGCTTCCGTAACATCAGGGGAAGACCTTCGCATTTCGATGGTAGCCCCTCCGAGTAGTTTGGTCGCTTCCTTTGATTGGAACTGATTTGCAGGATTTCGCCTTCCGTCTTATGTGCCTTTCGAGATCACAGTGCAGGCTCTTGGTCTGGTTGTACCCAGTACCATTATAGACGAAGGTGTGTCTGTTAGTATTCTGTCTTCAACTACCTGGCAAGCTTTCGGTTCGCCACCGCTTGCGCCTGTTACGCAGAATCTGTTGACATTCAATAGAAGAACGAGTCAACCGTTGGGGATCCTTCCAAGGTTACCTGTTACTTTGGGAGGTAAAACCGTCCATATGGATGTGATGGTTGTTCCAGGCCCCTTGGATTTCAATCTGCTTTTGGGGCACGATTACACCTATGCCATGGGAGCACTTGTCTCCTCCCTCTTTCGCGTGATGTGCTTTCCACATGAAGGACAGATCGTGACCATTGATCAGCTTTCGTTCTTTGGTCCTAATATGGCATCTGGTCCGCCATCACCCCCTCCTGGTTTCTATCCACCCGTTGTATCTGCTCCGCCGCAGGTCAACTATGTGGCTACTTTCCCCGTGCCTGTGCTCAGTGATGATGCCGTTGTGCATAATGTGCTGGGGGCATTGGGTCCTGACTTCCAGGATGTTTCCCTTCCATCAGGAGTGGAACTCTTGGAAGCACCGCCTTCTTGTTCATTTTGATGTAAGTCGGTTAGAGCATGGTTTCCTCCCTGGGTCAAGCTCTTTAAAAAATGAAACTAGGATCTTGGAGCATAGTTCCTCCACTTGTGTCGAGCTCCTAAAAACAATGAAACAAGCTGTTCGAGGATAGTTCTTTTAAGTGTGTCAACCTCGTTAAAATAATGAAACACAAGCATGTTCAATTCGACTTTTTGTTTTGAACCTTCACTCCATTTTCAATGGACTGAAGCTTGGGGGGCATGCACCTCGAATTGAGACACCATGCTGGGGGGCATGCCCGTTTTCCCTGTTTCCAAGCATAGTTTGCATATCCATTGGCAGGTGTGCTTTTAAGCTTGTTTAAAAATAAAATTTAATTTCAAGCATAGTTTGCATGTGTGTGTTCATGTGTGCTTTTAAGCTTGCATAAAAATGAAATGTGTGAGTAGATACATTGTGTGAATACATTTCGCATTGGGTCGTTTTTTATGTAACTGATACATTAGATTACATTTGTATTAGACATTTGCATGACATATAGAAAACATCATCACATGTAAAAGATCCATCCAAAATAGTCGTATGTATATATATATATGTGTGTGTCGAAATGTCTACACAGTGTGCATCACGAAACTCAAAAAATATACATAATCGTCTTAGTACATCCGGAGACGCTATGTCTCTCAAAAATAGGTGTGGTATAAATCCTAAGGACTAATCCGCATGGTGCTCATGATAGCACGTGACTGCACGCACTAGGCGCCTCAGGATTCGGTGGATCCGATTCGGAACTCCCACCGTGTGGCGCTGGTATGCCATCGGTACGTATGCTAGCCGGGCATAGTCTGGGATCCCGTGGGCAATCCCCTCGAGGTTCTGGATCAGTTCATCTCCTCCGGTGCCTTCCCCCTGAATCTCAGGGGCGAGTTGTGTCCTCCGGGAGATTGGAGACATCCCGGCTGGTCTCTTAGGTCCTACATCTGCATGCATATATGATTGTGTTAGGACGAATGTGTATTAACAAAAAAAAACATATAAACATAAAGTCAAAAATATGAGGTCTTACCCAACTCCTCGTCCCAGTCATCTCCTTCTGGTAGTGGGAGATCTGGGTCCCCGGTAAAGTCAGTTCCTGAATAGGGCCAGTCTTCCACGACAATCAGCTGTCACCGTAACCACCTAAAAAACTCTGGCCTCCAGGACATCTGTTGGCCACCTCCAGATCTGGGCATCAATGATGCCCAGCGAGCCATTCTTGGCTCTCATGGTATCGGACTCGCTACTGCGGCCCCTTGGCCCTGGAAGATTGGTAAGCGTTCCAGAATGAACGATACCAAGATGGAACCATAACCGAACTGTTTCAGTTTCCCCTGTTTGCACTTTGTGAGCTGCCTTTTCATGTTGATAGTTACTGCTTCTGCCCAGTTGAACAGTAAGGGACCCATGCATTCTGAGGCCAGCAGGAGTTGGGTCTTCGTGGCCTCGTGCGGAGCCTGCGACCCAGCAGCCCGCGTAATGGTATGGAGAACTACTCTCAGTGCTAGATCAGGAATGGTGTGGATATCCACTTTCTTGCTTCCTGATCCTGTTTGTGCCCCTCGGCACACCCGTGCCATTACTTCTTCCATCTTTTCCTCAGATGGTCTGCTTCCAGTCAGTAGAGGGATTGGACCTCTGCGGGACAATCCAATGATGAAATAAACATCAGTGACCTCCAGTTCTAACACCTGGTCTCGTAACCTGAACACCTGTTCCTGTTCGTCCCAGATACTGATTAAATACTGGAGGAGCTCGGGCTGAGCTCGTAAACATGGCGTGAGGAAGAACTTTTTCAATCCACAGTTTCTCAGTGCATTCATGCAAGCTTGGCTTTGCATGGCCTGTTCATCCTCTTCTCTGTGCTCTCGTTCCTTCCATTCGATTGCCATTTTGAGTGATTATCTGCATTCACATGGTCAAAAACCCTTAGTTAGATTTTTGATGAGCTTCAAATTCCATGCAATTTGGTCTAAGTGTCGAAATTTTGGGCGAAATTTGAGGTTCGGCCACTGGCGCGGCTGTTTTCTGAACAGTCGCGCCACGTGGCGCGGGCCCTTTGTAAAAAAGAGCTCATTGGCGCGGGTCCGTGCCCGATACCCGCGCCAATGGGCGCAGCCCTAAAATTTTGAAAATGGCCACACAGAGCTGATCTCTAAGGGAAAGTTATTAAAAAATGAATGAAAATGAAGAGCAAAAGAGCGCCTCTTACCTGTGATAGACGAGAAGCTGAATGGTTAACTGGATTGGTCGCAATCACCATCAGAAGTTTCTGCTACAAAAGGACCACTGTTGCTTTCCACCAAGGTAAATAGTAAAAAGTAATTTTGTTTTTACCAATTTGACATATTTATAAATTTTTCGACGTTAAATGATTTTTGAAAGTTATTTTTATCAAATATTTGCATATGTTATGTCGAAAATGGATTTTACGCTTGCTTGGTATGTGCAGCAGCAGGTTTTTGCGACTTAAACGATGGAAACAAGTTGTATTTTATACTTTTTCAGACTCGGTAAATACACGAAAAAGTCACTCTAGAGTCATCTTTCAGCTCTTTTCTGACTCTCTAAATATGAAAAGATTGCCGAGGCCCTTGTCGTTTCGATCTCGTTAAAATGGACACGAATCGACATCCACCCAGTATAAGTTTAACCCTTTTTCGGGTTGGGATGGATTGATTACGAAAAAGGAATACCCTAGCCTATCGCGACTAGGAGGTTTTCCCGGATATTGTTTTCTACCTTTTCGGATCTGGGGAACTATTTACGAAAAGGGACTTGTGGAGTTTTCTTTTCAGCTGTTTTTTCAAACTCTCTAAACATGAAAAGACGCCGAGTTCTTCCCTTGTCAGACTCGTTAAACCCTGATGACATCGGATATAGTCGAAATGGCGTTCTCCGAGTTTCTCCTTCCTGGGACTCGTTAAATGCACCAGGATGGATTCGCCCGAAGGGCGGACTTATATCGCAAGCATATGTTATCCCCTTCAAGCTTGTTATCAAAAATAATTGGGGTACTCGCCAGAAATGGTGGGGGAAAAATGGAACCATCGTCGTTGTCGTCGGCAGTATGTCGCTCTTGAACATGGCACTTGTCTGCATTCGTGTCGGGTTGGGGACATCTCATCTCGTTGTTTCACTTTGCTTCCGTGGGTTTGGGTAATCTCTTTTGACCTCTCATCTGTTCACTGCCTCGTCGCCATGACCTTTGATCTGTTGATGTCAAATACTGCCAAGTCCATTGCCGTGCCGTTTATATGTTCAAGAGAAGTTGGCCTCTGCGTATATCAACCTTCCTCTGTTTCTCATATGATCCTAATTCACAACAAAACATTATGTTCCTCTGTCTCGTGTCGATGATGTGGGAATCATTATGGCCCACCTTCGATCAAGATCACTTCCTGTCGACTTCAACTCATTATCCGGGAAGTTGGTCTAGAGACTCCTGATGGTACCTTGGAGCCTGCATGCCTCAATGGCAGGTTCGTCGCATTCGACGTGAGGTTTACATCATTGACCTCCGATCGAGTGATTCTGCGGGTGTTCGACGTCAACTCATTTATTCGCACGCCGTAGATTGTACCTGTAGTACCTTGAGGACCATTGTCATTATTGTTGGTTTCTCTCGCGTCTGTTAACAACTTTCATCATTGGCTGGTAATCAGACGATGTTCTTGCATGTTCGACTTCAGCTCACATATTCACATGCCTGAACTTGTACTTTGTTTGGGTCGAGATGGAGCGCAAGACCCTGGATTGTGTCTGTTGTAATCCAGGCTACGATTGTGGATTATTATCATTATGTACATGACTCACTGATTGGATGGCTGCGACCATACCTGAGTCTATTTGTTTGATCTTAGTTGGATGGCTGCGCCCATACCCTGGATCATAGCATACTCTGTTTCGGATGGCTGCGTCCATACCACTTATACATCATGTACTTGAGATATCAGTTGTATCTTTCTGCGCAGGTTTTCCAACGGCGGGCTTTCAGTTGAACATGTTCTCGTAAAGCATTTCACCCCTCTCCCTCTCGGGCCTCATACTTTAGGGGGCATCTGTTACACAGTAATTTGTCACCGTCCTTACCATTCCCCATCCCGCACAATGGAGGACCCATTCTGTGACCTGTGAACATTGTCATGCCTTGAAAATATCATCAATGCATCCCTCTGAGCATGAGCTTTATTTTCCCTTGAGACAACTCCTTGCAAAAGTCATGAAAAACATCCCTTTTGACATTGGCGCGGGCAGGTAGTTCAGTACTTGCGCCAATGGGGAAATTACTGCAAAGAGGTCGCGCCACCTGGCGCTCTGTCATAGAGCCGTAGTCGCGCCACCCAATTTGGGAGTTGTTTTTTAAATAAAGATGGCGGAAGTTGAGTTCCAACAAACTCACAAACCATTGCCTATCTTGAGTTGGGAGGTTTGGCTGCGGGAGTTCTATGGAAGGGAAGTGGTTTTGCCACCTCCCATGGAACCTTCCTTGTTGATAGGGCCAATCCCATAATAATAGGGATCACAACTCCCTCCTTCCCCATCTATAAAAGCCTGCTCAATTCCATGGCAAGCTAGTCTTGAAGTGCCTAAGCTTTGTATCTCCATATTCCCAAGAGCCTTTGTGCTGTAAAGAATCCCCTCTTTCCCTTAAGGCCGACTCAAGTAAGGAGACCATTGTCGAGAGACTCCGGAGAGGTTTTCCCTTTCCTTGGCGAGCTTTGCGAGACGTGGATGACCGGAGACCCGTCTGAAGGAGACCGCGACGTCAGAACTTGGTTGTAATCTTTCTTCGTTCATTATTTAATAGATGATTATGATTATGGTTCCACTCCGTTTTCCATCATGTTAATGCGAGTAACATCCTTTCTGACTGATGTTTAGTTACGTGTGCCAGATTTTACGCTTGTATCTGTTCGTTTCTTCCATGTGCAGGTGTTCATCCGCGGAGATCGTGGAGGGATTGTGATCTGCCGAGGCTGAGGAACAAGGACGCTTCTTCTTCAGATCGTAGCGTTGGAATCCAGGTAGGCTTCTATTCCTAGTCTTTCCATTCGTAACTAGGAGCTTGCGTCATAACATTGTTTGATTGTTGCTAGACCCCTGCTGGGCTAGTAGGGATCGCCTCTGTCCGCAGAGGGGATTTACCTCCTCAACACCATGTTACGGGATCCTTGCCATCAAACTTCCTCATATCCATCTTTGGAATATCTTGGTTCTTCCATCCAACATTAGAGTTTATGAAATCATGATTAACATTTATTTTGTTCTCATCATGAGTTTCCTCTACTATCTTTTCACTATTAGGAAACATTTCTTGTATCAACTTTGCCAAACCTTCCATGTCTACTTTTAGATCATTCTTCATGTTTTCCATGTTGTCTTTCATTTTTTCTTCCATGTCATCCATCTTAGCTTCTATGCCATCCATCTTATCTTCCACGCATTTCTTCAAACCATCCATATTATTCTTCAAACCATCCATCTTCGTTTCCACGCCTTTCTTCAAAACTTCCATTTCATTTTTTGTTGCTCTTTGCGAGAGCGAAATTTGGTGTACTTTCTCTTGTAATTTTGATACATCATGTTGCAATTCTTCATCTTCATGAGTCATAATAGAGTATTCTGAGGGCTTAATGGCTATTTAATTCTTTTTAGGGGGCATTTTAGAACCCAATATTGATATCTATGCTCAATATGCCCTTGGAATCACTTAAAACTAATTTTTCAAACACGCCTTATGCAATTTGAAAAAAAATACACACTTTTTTCTTTCTTTTGAGGAGATCGATATTGAAACTGAATTAACTCTGTAATTTAGGATCTTCAATATCTGAACGTCAGTCCTATAGTAGCCCTCTGAATCCTCTTTTGAATGCCATAGGTCTGACCTGGTTTGGATACTTCAAGTCAAAGTTATGTTGAATCTCCCACAATGACCTAATTATGGACTAGTTCAGTAGAGTGCACTTGTACGGCGTGCCACGTCTCATTTTTTCCTCATTCAGCTCTAAAATTCATACACATGAAACTACAGTCCATGCACTTGCGGCCACTTTTTACATAATTCCAATCCGATGCTCAGAGAGACTTATGACGATTTTCCCAAGGTCGCCTCTTTGAGATGAAATTCGGGAGCCTAAAACAACCCTAACGTCCACAGATCATATCTCCGAAAATATTTTGAACCAAGATCTAACATTTTTACAGGAATTTCCTCAGGATTTCGGCTTCGCTCTGTAAAAATTTCAGCCTCTTAACCTTTGTAGAAACAAATTTATAGAGAAACTTACATTATGACCTGTTTAGGTAAAATTCAGGAGCCTGAAAAAACCCTAACTTCCACAGATCATATCTCCAAAAATATTGTGAACCAAGATCTCAAATTTTTACACCATGTTCCTCAGGATTTCGGATTCGCTTTATAGAAATTTTAGCTTCCGAAACTTTGTATAAAAATATTTATATCAAAAATTCCACGATGACCTGTTTGGAGCAGCGAAACCCTATAATCCAAAGCTCTGATACCAAATGTTATGAAACCAGCTCCAAAAATAGAAGAAAAGAGACATCAATGCCTTAGAAATCAGCCAATTCGAGGGGGAAACCTTCAATACATTACACATATGAACAATTATTGGATGACACAAATGACAAAACCTCCTTCTATATATAGGATTCCATGGGGTCACAATATAATCTTAGCCGACCTAACAATAATAATGTAAGGGAACAATAGTAATAATATGGGGGTTACAGGGGTACAAAAATAACAATAAGGGGGTTACACTAATAAAAATAAGGGACTACACTATTAATATGGGGACCTAACAACAAATAAAATCCTAACATAAGAGCTCTTCTCCTAAATTCATGAGTGTAATCTTGCACACTTTGACCTTTCAATTGTCTAAAAATTTTCCAACTCATAATAGCTTTTTGCATGTGAGCTAGAGTATAGAATTTCCTTTTAATGGCAGTAATAAAATTTGACCAAGACATTGAGATCTTACCATGTTTCTTAATCTCCTCTTGTGTCTTTACTTCCCACCATACAAGTGTTGAACCCTCCATTCTCAAGGAATCCAATTGAACCTTTATGTCATCTTCTTGAAGGTTTTGAATTCTACAATAAACCTCCAATTGACAAATCCAATTATCTAGCTTCTCTACCTTCACTTCACCATTATAAATTGGAAGCTCAAATTTAACATCAAGTTTAAGTAAGGGTAATTTACCAGCTCCTTTGGAAGTATGTGTTTGAACAGATTGAAGAGTTGTGGTAGTGGAAGTGATGATGATGAGGAAGGTGAAGATGGTGGTGAGGATGATGGTGGAGTGGATGGTGGCTTCTTACCATCTCCATGGACTCCTCCTCCTAGAGAACCCTCTCCTCTTGAAGGCCTTTAACTCTCTCCTTGCATCCTTACATTCATTTCCTCATAGAGGACTTTGACCATCTCAGTCATATCAAAGAATGCCTTCCTGAATGCTCTCTCATCTTCTATCATGATAGGTTCTCCTTCATGATACATGCTCACTGACGACTCAACTTCAACTTGAGGATGTGCTGGTGTTGAAGACTTTGGAAACCTTGCCCTTCTTCCTCTTGACCCAACTGTAGGGCTCTCAATCAGCTTCCCTTCTCCTCTTTTGTGTTTTAACCTTGTAAGCATGACACAAACTTGCAAACAATTAGATCCCTTCTCTCACAACACAACCTAAATAACTTGAGCTCTGATACCAAAAATGATCTTAATGGAGTATGTTAGTGTCGTTGTGCTAATTACTCTTTCAGATTATGAATTCAATGTGTTATGTGTGCTTAGGGGTTCAAGTTCTCTTGCAAATTATCAAGTCTCATTATTTTTTTTAATGTCAATTTAGTGAACAATTTAACATAAAAATAAGAGTTTAACAACAACAAATAAAGTATAGAACATCACCATACATAACATTAACACAGGTATTTGATGAAGGAGTTCACCCCTCCTAGGCTACATCTCCTTGGTCTAGCTTCCATGGCTTGGGCCTCTATATTATGCTCAAATTGTCAAATTAACGTATTTAAAATGATATTTTTCTCCTGTAACATGCTCCAATGAGTCCAGAATGGATCAAAATGGTCAGCTAGCCTCCTTCTGAGCCTGAATTGGTCGAAAACTTCAAAAGTTATAACCATTTTAATTTTCCCCACTATTTCAGGCCCTAAACTAGCTAACTGCAACTAAACTAGAAATCTCTGCTGAATTTGGGGGTTTGCCAAGTTAATATGTAATTAATGCTAAGTGGGATTTAGCGCTAATCAATCACACTTAACTTAAAACTTGTGCTTTAACCTAATCTGAAATTAATTCTTGATTAGGTGCATAATAAGCAGGGTTTAATGGTTAATAATCATGGTTATGGTATTTAATCTCTACATTAGTTCAGAGCTCAGTGGTTGGTCGTGACATAATGGTCTTATGGATTCGGGGCTGGCCCCCACCTTACCCCTCCATAAAAAATGTTTGAATTTAAATATACGTCGGATCCTATGAATGTTAAGATCCATCCGGTAGGCAAGACAGTAGGCCATGGCACTGTGTGGTGGGAGGTTGCAGGGTTGAACCCCCGCACCTCCACCCAGACTTAACCCAAAAATTTTACATTGTCTTTCAACCTTGGGGTGGGGCACATGGCGACCCAGGCTGCACCACGTGTCCTCGCTCGATTTCCCCAAAAATGACCCAATAACACTCCGCCACATCACCCAGATTTCGGACCAGTGCCATGCTGCCACTTGGCAGCTTACCATTCACCAGAGAAAATTCCAAAAAAATGAGCCTGCATAGCCATCATTCCACGTCAGCAGTATAGACTTCTGACTGGGCATCTGACTATCAATTTTTTTTTAATTTTACGTGTTTAGAAAATCGGAAAGAACTCGTTTCTAGGAGCATACAAAGACCATTTTTCGTGAAATGAAGTGCACTGGATTCAAAACGGCGAGCACTACGCAGTCATTCAGGTTCCGAGCCAATATGAGAACTTTGATTTTTGAGCATAAAATTGAGCCCCTAATCAGTAATCTCTGCTTTATAAACTTGCCTAGGTTCGAAACCCATTTGAGATTAAGGTAGCACTCACCTCATAATCTAAAAAGTAGGGACGATCCCAAAAATCCTTAGATTCTAGGTGCATAATCACTCTTTGGACCTCCACTGCGACAAGGCCAAGTTAAGTAGCCACATAATTCCACCCAAATAAACTCTGATGGTGAAAATTTGAAGTACTAACACCGCCTCTACGACTTTCCATCCTATGTCAAGGGGGCATAGTTGAAAAAAAGAACAAAAATTGTACAAAGAAGAATGAAAATTGCATTGAGACCTGGACTAGACTAAGAAAATACTAAGAACTCAAATAGGAATTCATGGAGTGTTTAAACGTCAACCGATGAAACAAAATATCCTCCCCAAAAATTCCCCAATTTATTCATCAAATACCTAATATTAACCACAATTTGTGTATCATATACAACAGTTTAAAAATACTGAGATAAACTTGACTAAAAATATGTGAAGACAGTATGTACTGAGAGACAAGAAGGTAACCCTAACAAACCCATAACAGATACAATGTATACTGATAAAACCTTAGTCTAGTATCACCAATTAAACATTTTAATCGTCCATAGGACAAGTACTAAGAGTAGAGATAAAAACTAGAGAGATGACTATCCCAAAAAGAAGTTTTGTATTTTAAGTTATGAAAGAAAGGATATTCCCTAAAACCAAATTGAAAATTTTCCCGAGTACCAAACTCCACAAGCCAAGATAGGTCAGTTAAAATAAATACCTACAGATTCAGTGCCCTGGAGCGTCGATGTGGGTAGAACCAAAACCAACTTGAACACTGACCACGTAGCAGTATTATGGAGGAATAGGATAAAAAACATTGACCATGTGCCGAAATGTTCACAACTACAGGAAAGAGTGGAACCAATTTTGGGTCTCCATCAAAACACCAAGAACGCCTAGAATTACAACCACAAAGATACAAACTACCCCCAATTATTAAATATATGAGCTCAGAGGAGCATAGACAGCAAGGTGAGGAGCCCTTCTCCCCACTAACCCAGATTAAAACATACCACCACCATTGTGAACCCGATCCTATACATTTATAGTTAAATTACCAAGGAGAATGACACAAGGTAAGCCAAGGGTTTTCATACCACCTTCAGAGATCGAAAGGACATGTGTATATCCTATCAAACATCCTAAGACCAAAATTTTTCGTCTGATACACCCTTTCATCATTGAGATCCCTCTAGGCACAAAAACCATAACCTGAAACCTCCAGAGAGAGGCCCAATCCTTTCACATCACCACCATCCATATTCTCAGTAGATTGAAAAACCTCTATGTGAGTAATAACCTCGATACTCCACAAATACACACCTTCCTTCTTGCATTTAATATGACTAGACGTTGGTTGCATTGAGCTAGAGAGACATGCATTAAATGAACACGAAGAAGCCATGAGTGGACAATTTGTGTATTTGGAACACATATTTAGACATGAATTAAGAAATACATACATTAAGAATCAAGGACTATATACACACCCCCATCAGGGAATCCACTACAAGACTATTAAAAGTCCAAGTAGACTGCTTAAAAACGTATTTAAAATATATATGGTTTTGTAAAATATAAAAACAAAGAACTGGCATGTCATTTATATACTTCTTATTGGCAGGATATTTAATGAAAAACCTTATCCTTTTTAGGTTTCTCTTATGAATTTTTGGAGACACATTGAGTTGAAGCCTTTTAATGTGATTCTTGGCATAAATTCAAGATTCAATTTTTCCACCTAGAAAACTCTACCTCAAGATCTATTATTTTTTCTTTGCTCACCCTTTATGTTCATAAAGTTTGTGTCCTATGTTTCATATTGTTCCTCATTTTTGTGAATCATGACAAAAAATGATTTTAGCACAATTCCATTACTTTACAAAGTTTTTTTTCACCTTCTAAAATTGCTACAAATTAAAAAAAAAAAATTATAGGATCCATGGAAAACATAAAATTAAATAATTGAATTAAGTCCGAATAATATTTACCCAACTTAAAATAAGGCTTAAATGAAATTCCAAATCATTCTTAAATGAAAACATATTTGAATAACAAGAAGTTTGATTCGATATTATGAAGTAGTTCCCACATATGAGGAAGGAAATTTTAAACAAATACCAACAATAAAAACACGGGATATAATTCCAAAACTATTTAAGATAAGTTTCATGTAGACATCCACTGAGAAACCTAAACCAAAAACTTGAAAAACTACCACATTTAGAACAAATACCATAGATGAACTAGTTATTGGGGCTAGGAAATTATTTTTCGGGCCTCAACCCACTGAAAATCACACAAAATAAAATCCCAAGCACGAATACTATATCCAAGTATACAAACCACATCGTTTCATGTAAAATATATATCACCTAGTATACCATGAAAATGATAGCCAAAGGAACCAAATTATTAGTTGATAAATCTTCTAGGCTTTCATCCTCTTTTTGGTTCATCTTAAAGACTTCATTTCTAAGGTCATGGTGTATGCAATCATCTTTATATTTTTCCAAAAGTTCTCTTTTCATATCATCCCATGTCCTTATAGAATTTGTTCCTAAACTCATGAACCATGTAAGAGCTCTATCCTTCAATGTTGCAGGAAATAAATTCAATTTTTGAATGTGTAATGAGTAGCCATAAGATCTACAAATTATTTCAAATTCAACAAGAATTTTTTTTGGGTCTTCTGATCTCATACCTTTGAAATTAGGCAGTACAGATGGAGGGATAATCTTCATATGATCATTGACATCAGTTTCTTGAATGGGAAATCCAAAAGGATCTTCCTCATTTTCATCATCTTCGTCCATTTCTTCAACCTTCTTTGTCACATCTTCTTATGCCTGCAAAAATAAGAATTCATGTTGTGGATGTGTGGCTCTTACTGCACCACGTGATATAGTGGGTGTGGTAGGTGATTGAAGTTATTTTTTTTTAATGAAAAGAAAAAAAAAGGCTCCTATTTACACTTCCCTGACAACAAAGCCAAAATTTTTAGTCAATTTAATGTCTTAAATTGCTATCATAAATTATCGACCGGAGTTGGTAATCTTGTGAAGTGCAAGTGTACTATATATGCTAGAAGTCTTTCTTACTTAGTTTATTTTGGTGATTATGTGTGAAGGTTGTTTTGAGAATGTGTTTATTTTGAATATCTAAATGGAATTGAGAAACTAAACTATAATTTATGAAATGAAATGCTAATTTAACTAAATTCGAAAAATTACAATGAAAATCTTAACTAGTTTGTTAGTAATCAGTGATTGATTGAGAAAAATTAAAGTTCTAGAGACAAGAAAGAACTCTAATATTTTTGTATATTTTTGGAAACTTTTATATGAATGAAACTTGAAACAAGAAATCACTAAAGAGTATTCACACTTAAAAATAAATTTAATGATTGAAAAATAAAATTTGCAAGAAGGAAGAAAAGGAAATGTTTTTTTAAGAAGGAAAACTAATCTATGATAACTATTATTGCATGAAAAGAAACTAATCTAAGCTTTGATAAACTAATCGATGATAAAATAATCTATGCTAAATCAATCGATGCCAACTACTATGATAAATTATCTCACATTTTTTTAACCATCTAGGAAATAAATCTACTCAACATGAGAGGAATAAAGCATCTATTCTAACATAATGATATTATGGAAATGATGATAACAAATAATGAAATGATAAATTGAACATCTACACTATAGAAATCTGGAAATGATTGCAATGGAAATAAAATCATGTATCTACACTATGAAATAAAATGAAAACATAGATGTATCTATGAATAGAACACAACAAAATGTATCTATGCTATAGAAACAAAATGAAAATAGAACATGAATAAAACACAGTGAAAGCATAAAAGGTTGATCTATGAAATAACAAAAACATGAACAAAATAAACATCTTCTATTGCAGGGGCCCTCCACAACATATGGTTCAAAGCTATCTTACTAATAGTTAGTTGCGCATCAAGTCTTCAAGGTACTTCTTCATTAAAAAGGAAATGAAAAACAGAGTTTTAAAACTTCACAATATGCTTCAGAAAATTAACCCATCCTCTTCGTTTCAATGGAGTGTTTATATAGGGTTTGCAATGTAACTTCATGGAGATTCATATGGCTAAAGATCAAAACTGAATGGACCCCTATTTGCCACGAATTTGATGAAGCATATTCCATTCCAACCTCTATTTGCTTGACTGGGCATTTATTGACACATGGGCGCAATTTTTTCTCATGCAAATACAAAATAGGGCTCCAAAGAACCTGAAATATCTCCCAAATGTTAATGAGTTTGGGAAAATTGCTCATAAAAAAATTAATTGGGCCTGTGCTGAACAAAACCCAAGTTTTTGTGTTGCGATATTCTCTTTGGTTTGCTCATAAAACGTGTTTGAAGTTGATTGGTCAAAACTGTTGCGATTTTACCTTGACCTTTGCCTAGAGGTCCACATGTGTGAGCTGGGTGGAATTTGACCAACAAAAATCCATATTGGAGCTTCTAGAAACAATTTCTGTGTGTTGGATTTCATTCTAGAGTGGTGCTACTACCTCAACCATGGAGACAGTTGCGGAAACTGTAGAAACTTGAACTGTCAAACTATCATTAGTAAGACCATGCATAATTCTCTTTAATTCATTAAAAAAAATAGAAATAATAATAATAAACCATGTAAACATGTATGCGGGAATTTGGGGCGTTTATGAAGAAATATGGTTAAAAATGATGACAATGAGTGAATGGAATGATGTGAAAATGGATGGTTTGATCAACAAAATTATGACAAATTGGAGGCTCAACATTCCCCCACACCGGAGATTTTGTGTCCTCATGCAAACAAAGCATTGCAAAGTTTCATAATCTAATTGGTTCGTTGTGTTCCTTTATTCTGTCATTTCAACTAAATCCTTGACCAAATCTCCAAGAGAGCAATATTGACCCTTAATCTCAATAAGGTGCACTTTTCTCCAACCCTTCATTATTTATTATATGCAACTTGTGTGAAAAGAAATGATGCCCACATAATAGCATATCCAAGTACTTTTCACTATTTTAATTGTGCTCGAATTGTTCAAGCCTTGGTAGAATACCATATTGTGAAGAACACATCAAGACTTTTACTCCATATATAGAATGTGATTTCCATCCTTGAGAAGTTCATCCCATTAGTATGGCTGGAAATGATCATAAATTGCAGCCCATAATGATTGTCTTCTTATCTTCCATGCATAGCAACCAATCATATTTCAGCAATGTTATCAAATAGTTTCTTCAAGAACTCGCAAACTAATGAATAAAGAATACTTCCCAATTTGAAACTTTTGATAGGATGAGTTTCACATAACACAAAATAAGAGTTGTTGTTGAGGGTTATATAACTCATCAAAGCCTAAAATATGCTTCCAAGTGATTTCAAGAGTGTGTGAACAAATCCTTGTTGCAATCTTCTTATTGTGGCTTTGTACTCATCATTTCTTGGCTTCCATTAAAAATCTGAAGATGAGCAATATGACACATAATTTAAGTGTTCCATGTACTTTTTGATCATGTGATACAAACATGTACCATGAATTCAAGTTTTTCTATTTGTAAAATAATTATTTTTCTCAAGAACATCATGTTGATGGACCATTAAGGAAAGCATGGATTAACAAGAAGAGAAAGTTTAAACAAGAGAGTGGTGAAATCATAGAAGAACATCATTAAGACCATGGAAAACAATGGGATGATTGCATGGGTGGTAGGAATTTGTCGATAAAGAATCAATCATAACTTGTGGGATTTGTTTTTAAAAGGTATGACAAAACATAATGGGAGAAAATTTGGAACTACATGTTTACAATAGTTTTTCATCAAAATTTCTAGAATTTTTAACAAATTAAAAAGTTTAAGACTAGTTTTACCTCAAGTTTAAATTTGGAATTATAGAAGAGGACACGATCCGATGGCTGATTTGGAGTTGATTTGGCTTAGGTACTCTGCTCCATGATGTGTTGACCTCCACTTTGACCTTGCTCCACAAAATGTATATTTTTCATATATCAGATTTATTTTTCCAATTTCTCTCAAATGGTAGATCATGTTCTCCTAAAAATTTGTGAGGTTGTTACTATTAATATTATGCATCTTCCCACAAAAAATCTCAGCAAATGGGTGCACGGATCTCGAGAAAAATGAGAAATGGTTGTAGGTGAAAGTGGCCAATTTCTTGAAAATATACACTTGAATTATATGAAATTTTCTGTGTTCGTTTACCCTACCTCAATGCATTGACCATAAGCATTTCAGGTCCAACGGATGCACGGTTTGCAAGATATGGTCAAATCAATTTATGCCCTATTTCACCCTTCACGTTGCCCAATGTTGCAAAAAAAACATATGCCATGAACTCATTTTAAGGCCAAATTGAGTGATTCAAAAGGGAAACCGTGTATTTTTACCTTTTCTACTGCCATATGCCTTCAAAATCCCATTTTGATGAAGAAAAGACATTGCTGTGCAAAAATACCAAATTCTATCCTAATTTGTGCACAGTGATAAAAATTGAAAATTTGCCTTAAAAACCCACTTGAAATGCCCTTCAAAATTGCTCTTTTTTAAATTTTGTCCACACCTTATTCAATTTTTCATATTCTGAGAAAACCTAGAAGCTCATATTTTTTTATGTTTGCTCCAATCTCTTGCAATATTTGTGCCAAAACTACCTTTGAAAAAAGATGCTACAGCAATGGCTGCAGAAACTGCAACTTTCCACAGTTGTTGCAAAAAAAATGTCAAATTTTACAGAAAATTGTTTTCTCTGAGTCTGAACTGCTGATTTGGATTGTGTACTGCATGTTGAAATAGAAACCATGAAACATACTGCATATTGACTCAAAAAGGCCCAAATTTATTTTTTTGCTTGAAAATGAAAATGAATGAAAAAGTATTGTAGTGGTGCCATCATGCTACTGTTGAATGAAAAAAAAGATGAACATGCTGCTACAAGAAACCAATAAAATGTATTGCTGCAAGTTGTTGTTGATTCCACAAAACCATTAGTCTTCATCAAAGCCAAAATTAATGGTACAATTATTACCATGTGAATGAATGTGTCGAAGTCGAGCATGGGAATAAATCATTGGATTACCGATCAATTATGAAAATCGTTAACCAATGTGTGTCAAGGTACCTGAGTGCATCTTGACAGGGACGAATGACAGTGTTGAAGTGGAGTCACCTGCAAGATCTGACAATAAAAATACATTGTTGTATTCCCACTGTTTTCAACGAGGAGGCTTTCCATTGATGTATTCAAGTTCCAAGGCACTCCAAATAATCTCTGATCTTGATCCCAGATAATGTGTTGAGGTCGATGGGAAAAGATCCGTTGGATGTACCTTTAGGAATTCCACATCATCCAACTTTGGCATTGAACCAAAAATTATTTGAAGAACCATAATAAAACATTGAAACCGTCATGTAATTGCAGAACTTATTGTGAACTTTGCTCGCCAGTTGCCTGGTTTTCAAGAAAATCCCATGTCCAATTGCGCCAACAAGTTGGTTTTCACAATACGAGTTATTTTTCTCTTTATTTTTTATTTTTATTTTTTATATGTCCTACTCTACTTGAAAAATAAATCTTGTTCAAGTATATGAATACTTCCAATCGAACCATGTCTGTAACAAGAAGATATATAAACTCATATGCACGTTTGAAATATACTCTTTGATATGTATCAGTATATGAGAGACTAATTGCCTTGATTGAGATGGTGTCAGAAGATACTAAAGAATTGAGCATTGGGATCCGATGACTGCCATGAACCAAGATTCAATGTAATCTTGTATTCCTTGGTTTCCTACTATCATGTCATGCAAGTCGTAAGAGATATGATCTTCATTCATAGAATCTGGTGATAGGCATACAAGAAACTTTTCAATCTCGGGTTCCAAAAACTGCTCTTTATCAACAGGCATCCATGATTCTTGGACATTATCTGAATCTTCTTCTTCTGGTTGTTGTTCTTCAATGGTAGCTAGTGAATCAATGCAATACCTCAAAATTGTAAGTGGATTGAGGTGTTTTATTGTTGGGGATTTTAAATCATTGTGCAGGTAGTGGAGTAGGAATGGATCTTTGGGGTGCTTGTGTGGTTGGTAATAGGAAAGGTTGAATTGAGCTCAACTAAGGGTGATATTGACGTTGTGGTTGAGGTGAATGGTATGGATAACATTGATGATGGTATTGAGGATAGTGAGGAAAAGATTGAGGATATGGTGAATTTCCTTTGTAAGGCCCTTGCCAACTTTGTTTCCAAGATTGGTTTTGAGGTTGGGATTGAGATGGCCAAGGTTTCCAAGGCAAGGGTGTTTTCCAATTACCTTGAGATTGTTGTGCATAACCTTGAAAATATGCATAAGGATATTGCATCATATTGGGTTGATGAGTTTTCCATGGTCCTCTTGGAGCTACATAACAAGGTTTCTCTTTTGCTTGATTCGCTCCGTTATCCTTCTGGTAAACTGCCTTCAACCATGGTAATGATCAGCAATCTTCAGTAGTATGTGATCCTGCACAAATTTTACAAATTTTAATGTTTTTTTTTTTGGTAAGTTGTGCTAATCTATTAATTCAGAAACATATAAGTACATAGTTTACAGGAAGGATTGGTAAGCTGCGCTTAACCAATCCCTACCTTTGTTACACTGATTTTGGGTTGCCGCAGGGGAGGGGGCTGGCTGAGACAAAACTTGTGAGCAAAAAATACTATGTGCACAGTAGCGCTGATACATTTAGGAGCATGAAAGGAGGACATAACAGTGTGGCCCTATGGGCACGCATGACAAAAAACAAAAAAGAACTGAACAACAACACAAAAATTACGAGTCCTCATCATCACTACGGTGGGGAGCTTCCTCGAGGATGGCACAGGCAGGAGCCTGTGCGATGGCCAATTCCTTGGCAGCTTCCACTTCAGCAGCAATGCGAATGGGGAGATTTGATGGTGCGCAGAGGATGGGGGAGTCCGGATCTACTCCTTCCAGAACCTTCGTCCAAATGCCGTCAAAATCCATGATCCAAATGTTCGAGTCTTCATTTTCCTGTGCAGGGTTGTTCAGAGGTGCTGGGATGCTCTGCGGAGAGGGGGCCCTGGACGTGAAGGTGGACCTCCTCGCACCAATCCTTCCTCTTGTTGTCGGGTTCCTGGAGGAGTCTGCACGCTGCTCCTGACAAAAAGGATGGCTAGCAGGGGGATTTGTCGAGGAGCCCTCAAGCCATTCGAGCCGATTGTCCTCGCCGTGATGGTAGCGGCCTGGGAGAGCCCCTTGTTGACCACCACGGATAGTGCGTTGGTGCAACCTGGGAGACATTGTGCACTTGGGAGGGGTGGCGGGGGGAGCACAAGGGCCAGAAAAACTACAAAGTCTGGGGGGTAGGTGCGCAAGATGCAATGCACCAGACAGAGGGGATCTACGCAGCTTCACTCTAGGACTTGGACTACGCAGCTAAGTGGTTTTAGCGAGCTTCCAATCAAAGGAGAAAAATGCAGTGGAGAGTAGATAATGGATGGAAGGGGATTAGAGTGGGAGGATATATAGGAATGTGGATGAGGCATGTCAGAGAGGCTATGACTGATCTACGTGTGAGGCTCAAGCTGATGGCCAGACGTAGAGGGGTAAGCAAGGTTACAATACTAATTATGCAGCATGGTCATTAATGGAGGTAAGGGTGAGGTGATGGTCTGGGTCAGGTGACACCAGGCCTGTCCATTCTGCGTGATCGATGTTTCTGCGATGATTGTGCGAGGCAATAACTGTGATTGGATCCGCAACCGATGAGGGATTGCCATGAGGATCTTCGCAGTTTGCGTGAATTAGCCTTTGTTGTCCACCCGTGTCAAGCGTGTCACCCACATCCGGGATACAAATTTTAATATTATCAAGTGGACATTCATGCAAATAATGTTTCTTTTTACATTTAGGGAAAAATAAAGCAACATTTTCAACTTTTTTCTTGTTTTGCATTCTTAGCATTTCAATTTGTTCATTTAAATTACCAAGAATGTTTAGAAAATTTTTAAGTTCAGTTTGACTTACCAATCTTGATGTTGACTTACTTACTCTTGCCATAAATGGATCTTGAGAGGATCTTACATACTTTGCTTTTCCTCTTGATATGTTCTTGCGCAGTTCACAAATCTCTTGAAATGATAATTGATATACATTTCTTTTTCCCAACAAATTAATAATATCAATCCATTCATCCTTTATACCATTTATTAGGAGAGTTTTTAATGTGTCTGATCCTAAATTATGCAATTTATATCTTTTGATATTATAAGTAAATCTCTCCACTAAATCTTCTAGGCTTTCATCCTCTTTTTGGTTCATCTTAAAGACTTCATTTCTAAGGTCCTGGTGTATGCAATAATCTTTATATTTTTCCAAAAACACTCTTTTCATATCATCCAATGTCCTTATAGAATTTGTTCCTAATGTCATTAACCATATAAGAGCACTATCCTTCAATGTTGAGGGAAATAAGTTCGATTTTTTAATGTGTAATGAGTAGCCATAAGATCTACAAATAATTTCAAATTCAACAAGAAATATTTTCGGGTCTTCTGATCTCATACCTTTGAAATTAGGAAGTACAGATGGAGGGATGCTCTTCATATGACCATTGACATCAGTTTCTTAAATGGGAAATCCAAAAGTATCTTCCTCATTTTTATCATCTTCGTCCATTTCTTCAACCTCCTTTGTCACATCTTCTTCTACCTGCAAAAATAAGAATTCAGGTTGTGGATGTGTTACTCTTACTGCACCATGTGATATAGTGGGTGTGGTAGGTGATTGAATTTTTTTTTTCAATGAAAAGAAAAAGAAGGCTCCTATTTATACTTCCCTGACAATGGTGCCAAAATGTTTAGTCAATTTAATGTCTTAAATTTCTATCATAAATTATTGACCAGATTTGGTAATCTTGTGAAGTGTAAGTGCACTATATATGCTAGAAGTATTTCTTACTTATTTTATTTTGGTGAATTTATGTGTGAAGTTTGTTTTGAGAATGCATTTATTTTGAATGTATAAATGGATTTCAGAAACTAAACTATAATTTATGAAATGAAATCCTAATTTAACTAAATTCTAAAAATTGCAATGAAAATCTTAACTAGTTTGTTAGTAGTCAATGATTGGTTGAGAAAAACTAAAGTTCTAGAGACAAGAAGGAACTCTAATATTTTTTTATATTTTTGGAAACTTTTGTATGAATGAAACTTGAAACAAGAAATCACTAAAGAGTATTCACACATAAAAATAAATTTAATGATTGAAAAATAAAACTTGCAAGAAGGAAGAAAAGGAAATATCTTCTTAAGAAGGAAAAATAATCTATGATAAAATACTATTGGATGAAAAGAAACTAATATAATCTTTGATAAACTAATTGATGATAAACTAATCTATGCTAAATCAATCGATTCCAACTACTATGATAAATTATCTCTGCATTTTTTAACCATCTAGGAAATAAATCTACTCAACATGACAGGAATAAAACATCTATTCTAACATAATGATATTCTGGAAATGATGCTAATAAGCAATGAAATGATAAATTGAACATCTACACTATAGAAATCTAGAAATGATTGCAATGGAAATAAAAGCATGTATCTACACTATGAAATATAACGAAAACAGAGCATGTATCTATGAATAAAACACAACAAAATGTATATATGTTATAGAAAAAAAATGAAAACAGAACATGAATAAAACACAGTGAAAGCATAAAAGACTGATCTATGAAATAACAAAAACATGAACAAAATAAACCTCTTCTGTTGCAGGGGACCTCCACAACAGATGGTTCAAAGCTATCTTACTAATAGTTAGTTGTGCATCAAGTCTTCAAGGTACTTCTTCATTAAAAAGGAATGAAAAACAAAGTTTTAAAACTTCACAATATGATTCAGAATATTAACCCCTCCTCTTTGTTTCAACGGAGTGTTTATATAGGAGTTGCAATGGAACTTCATGGAGATTCATATGGCTAAAGATCATAACTGAATGGACACCTATTTTCCATGAATTTGATGAAGCACAGTCCATTCCAACCTCTGTTTTCTTGACTAGGTGTTTATTGACACATGGGTGCAATGTTTGCTCACGCAACTACAAAATATGGCTCTAAAGAACCTAAAAACTCTCCCAAATGGTAATGAATGTGGGAAAACTGCTGAGCGAGAACTTAATTGGGCCTGTTTTGAACAAAACCCATGTTTTTTTTTTACGAGATTCACTTTGTTTTTCTCATAAAACGCGTTTGAAGTTTACTGGTCAAAATTGCTGCGATTTTACCTTGATCTTTGCCTGGAGGTCCACATGTGTGAGCTGGGTGGAATTTTACCAACAACAATCCATATTGGAGCTTCTAGAAACAATTTCCATGTGTTGGATTTCATTCTAGAGTGGTGCTACTACCTCAACCATGGAGACAGTTACGGAAACTATAGAAACTTGAACTATAAAAATATCATTAGTAAAACCATGGATAATTCTCTTTAATTCATTAAAAAAATAGAAATAATAATAATAGACCATGTAAACATGTATGCAGGAATTTGGTGCATTTATGAATAAATATGGTTAAAAATGATGGCAATGGGTGAATGGAATGATGTGAAAATGGATGGTTTAATCAACAAAATTATGACAAATTGGAGGCTCAATGATTGGGTAGATGTTTCATTCATGAATCCAACGTGTCCAACTCTACCACTTAAGGACAAATTTTGCCTTAAGTTCTCAAGGGTAAAAAATGGTGTTGTAAATAAATTTGCAGAAGGGGTGCTAAAATTGTGTTTTTTAGGACCTCAGCAGCTCAATCCAACACTTGAGATATAATTTCAAATAGCTCGATCAAGGGTTTAAGAAACCATCGATTGAGAAATTAACGTAGTTAATCAGGGGATCAACCGAGCCCTTGCAAACATAACCACCTACCAATCGAACACCAACTATATTGATTACATTTATGAAAAATTATATCGATCTAGGAGCTCAATCGAGCTCCTATGGCAACCCCAAGAAAAAAGAAACAAAACAAATCCGAATGTACATGCATATAAAAGAACGACAAACATCCATTCATAGAAAAACAACAAAACGTGGAAATTACACAAGAATTCACAACAAACATAGGAAATTGGAGATTTCGATCTCGAAAAGGAGAGAAAATGTGAAGTACAGAGTAAGTGCAAGAAAAAACTAAAGAAATGATGAGAAAAGGATAACATACATTGAGAGAAAAATAAGATTATGCAATTCAACGAATTCATGCAAATATAGGTAATTCTATTTGTCTCACTTCTCATATTACTTGCTCCATATTTTATGCATTAGGAAATACGATTTAAAACAAAACAAAAAAAATGGAGAATGAAACAATAGAACTAAGATAAAATTAGCCTTGAAATTAATATCATGCAATGAAAAATTGAAATGTAACAACAACTAAAGAAAAATCAGTTGATATGATTAATGGTTCATTAGAATTTTCTGAAACCACTTAAATTCATGAAAATTATGAGCCACCTTAAAATTGTAATTGTTTAGGATAACCCACAAAAACTAAAGATGTGATTAAACCAAAGAAAATTGTTACATTTCCATATATCATTTACATGAATTACAATTCATGGCATATTTACAAGTAGCAAAAAGGGTTGTCACATAGGTACTCCAAAACCTATAAATATTAGTTTGATTGAAGCTCGATATCCTTGTAGGAGTTAAAAGAGAAAAAAGTGTCAAGATCTAGAAGGAGGGAGAGTATCTCTCCTTCTAATGTGCATCTTGAGAAGAAATTTTTTTTTAAACATATAAAAACATTAAATATTTTTGACATCAATCATCATATAATATAACATCTAATCGTTCCTTGAATCCTAAATGGTGATCCCTACCTTTGAAAAACTCACAAGTTTCTTCTTTCAATCCTCACATGAAGGTTTATGAGAAATTTTTAAAGAGAGCATGTTTTTGAAAGACATAGAAAGTGTAGTGTAGATTCGTGCTTGCACAAAAATGAATGTATTATTTCATATCATCCACAAAAGGCTAATTTTATTAATCAATATTAAATTCATATATTATAAATGCAAAAGAAATAAATTAGCATGCACGTATTGATGATATGCTAAATGTTTACAATTTTAATCTTCCTAGACTACAGAAATATAATTTCAATTTTCATCTAGTTGTTTCTCAATGTGTAATCATGAAATATATTGAAAAGTATGCTTCAAAAGTTAAAAAGAGGAACCTTATAAAACTGTGTCAAGATTTGATGAAAATAATTGAAAACATAAAAGACATTGGATATCCTTTTTTGCACGTGCATAAAAAAGGTTCCTTTTAGAAACATATAGTTTTTTAAATCCTCTTATCCCTCCTTGTGTCCTACTTGATTGTTGTGCTGAAATTTCCATGTCCAATCTCTAAAAAAAACACTCAAATCTTTTGTGCCCCACTTCACCACAAATGATAACAATGCACATCCATTTTTTATAAGACTTTGAAGCATATTCCTTGTTCTCTAAATCCACTAAAACCTCTATCTATTGATTTATTTTTGTTTCCTTATCAACAATTTCATTGGTCTTCTCATACTTCTCATCCCACATTTCTTCCACTTTTTGTTTAGAATTGTGAAATTCTCTGTAGTTATGATAAGTTCTTCCTTCAAGAAAGTTCTTCTTACTATTGTTTTATGGTAATTTTAGCTACACGTTTTAAAATGCTAAATGATATGGTGCTTCTAATAAAGAAAATACTTTCCAACTAATTTGATCTTATATAGTAGGCTTTCAAAAATTAACGTACTTAAAAACTAGTTGAATAGGTTCCTTCTTGTATGGAATGTGTATTTATGCATTGTATTGCTTTTTAGTTGCAAAATATCTTATATAATTAAATTTGTATAAATTCATAGATATAGTTTTTTTCTCTCTCTCATGAAATCAACTTGGACCTTCAATTTGGTAATCACTAGCTTGATTTTTCAAGAATCTCCCATTCTCTCAAATTCAAAATATTCTCCATATCATTAAGTTAGTAATAATTCTATCAATATATATTTAGACTTCCTATATAAGGATAAACTTTAATTTCTATTAGTCTTTAGTTCAACAACCTCACAAATTATTATACAATATCTTCTTCTTCAACTCTGCTATATATTCGTCCTCTTCTCATTTTTGAGCCATTCTCTTTAGATCTTGAGTAAACTCTCAAATTCTTCTAATTTTATTTAGAACAAATATTCTTTTTTAATCACTTAAATATATTTCGTTATATTCTCACAATCCCTTTTATTTGGCATTGGATTTTAATTGACATTTTTGGTGAATGAGATATATCAACAAAAATATAATACCATCCTTGTTACAGTAGGGTTCACTTTTAGTTTGGGATTTATATAGTCTTTTGAAGAAATAAAAAAGTGTTGATAAGAAGAACTAATTTTGAAAAAGGTCAAATGCTTCACTTAGTAAATGTGACCTGTTCTGAAACCAAACAAAGCTTCAAACCTAGATTCAGTAGTAAAATTTTCGGGTTATATCTAACAATAGATCACCTTTATCAAACACCCTTCAATCTTATGCCCAAATGGTTCAAATTTTTCATTCTTAAACATGTGTTGGGGGAGACTTAAGAGAGATTATTTCTTGTGGGACTAGATTACTTAGGAAATAGGTACATTGACTTTGCAAATATTTTACAAATTGCATACCTTTCAACTAGTTTGAAAATTTATTATCCTTTACATGGGTGTTCCTCTATTGGGTGTTCTCAATTGTGGAATCCCTTGAAGTTAAACCATGATTTATGCATAAGCAACAAATTTGAGTTATTTCAATGGCTTGGTTTGATAAAATTTATTTGTTCATATGCTTAATCTATAATGGTTTCTTGAGACTCTAATTTGTTCCACACATCATGTATAAGTTTAGTAAATATTAAGAATATGCATATTAAGTTAGGTAAGTGTGCATATATTTGAATGGTTCTTTTGGAAGATTTAATTAAATCAAGTTACGTAATTAAATTTAGTTGGTAATAACAATATAATTTTTCCCAAAGTATTAATTTTTCATATCCCTATATGATCACATAGAATAATTTGGAAAAGTAAGTGGCACATTATTCACACATCTTTTTTTTTGCAAGGAACAAACATCACATAGTGTAATTAAGGGAATTGTATTAAATATAACAACATGTCCACATATTTGAAATTAAAACAATTTGTATGTGCATTATTCACCTTGAACACACCATCACTACTAACCAATTTTCTTTACTAACCATTACAAGTAGAGCAATTTCTTATCTTTTACTTTGAAATTGTGCACACAAAAATAGCTTAAAATTAGGAGGAAAGTAAGTGGCCCTAATCCACGTATATTTTCTACTTGTTTTTATTATTCCAATTCATACCACACCTAGCTCAACTAGAAGGAATATTGAACGTATAACTAATACATATTTTTTATTTTGGTTGTAGGCAATGTTTTTGTTGTCATTGCCTCCTCAAGAACAAACAAAACGTGACCTACTATTTGATGTGATACACACAAGTGAAAAGCAGGTTCGTGCGACTGTCTGAATATGGAAAGTTTAAATACCAAATTGGTGACATGGTTGTGATAGGTAATTTTTTTGAAAATATTAAAAAACAGGGTGGTCACATAATTTATAGATATTTTATGTATGAATATATATCTTTCCAATACAGTCATCTAGTCATAACAACTTGGATCAATCTCATAGAAATCAAAACAAAGACAGGTGAACCAAGGAGACGGAAGATGACATAATATGACCATGAACATATTATGGAGACTTGCATTCCTATCACTCATTGGTGGGATATGTAGATGATGCAAATGACAAGCCCTAAAGCTGAGTCTATAACAATCATGTGTAATATAATATAATATAAGAGATCAACACATGAATTTTGTAATTTAGAAATGTGTCAGTTGAATACTTTTGTAATTTTTTAATTTTGAAAGTGAATATAATTCATAGAGAAAATTTTCCCTCTAGTCTAGAATGGATTCATAATTGTGTATATATGTTATATAATTGGCCTTGCTCAAAGGATCTCTATGACTGGATCTATTCCAACTGGACCCACAACTGCACAGTTATCTTCTGCTTAAAGGGCTTCTTCATTGTTGTGTTTGATCACGACCAGGATTACCAGAGAGCGGTATCAATAGGTTCGTGGTTTTGGGGACCAACAGGACTATTCCTTACCCCCTGGTTCCCAGATTTCGACCCCTCTACGGAAATCATCACCAAGACTCCAGTCTGGATCAGGCTTCCTAATTTACCTGCTCACTTATGGCACTTGTTAGTTTTCCAAGGAATAGGAAACTTCCTAGGCCGCTACGTGACAACAGATCCCTTTCGGGAGTACCAAGCGCTATCACATATGGCATAATATGTGTTGAAGTTAACATAAGTAAAGGTATCAAATCAATCTCAAGATTGGCGCTTTCTTGTAGACACAGATTCTGGATTATGAGAACACTGCCTTCCGTTGCTGCCACTGTCACCAAACAAGCACCTTCAGAACTCCTGCTCCAAGTTCCTCGCCCAAAAAAAGCAAAACATCCCCAAGCCAAAACCCAAAAGATGGACACCTTGTCACCCACCTCCCGTGGATGATGATGACACCTCGAGCTCAGACGAGGAGGAGATTGACACAGAAATGGAGCAGGCAAGGCAGACAAAAGATTCATCCTCCAATGTCCCTGGGGGATAACCAGGCACTATGACCTCTCATAAACACACACATGAATCCTCCTCTTCTTACTCAGATAAGGAGCCCCCTCCAGCAGTCAACAAAAATCTACAAGTGGTTCCAGCCCAACTCTTCATCAACTCGAGTTGGGAATTAATGGTGGAATATTTAGTTAAGTCAATCTTTGTAATGGTGGAAAACTTACTTTTATTATTTTGAGGTTGAGAAGATGGATGAGTATCCAGGTTGCCTTTCTTAAGGAATTCATCCATTTTGTGCTCAATTGTTATGAAACCAACTCCAAAAATAGAAGAAAATAGATATCAACACCTTAGAAATAAGCCACTTCGAGGGGGAAACCTCCTTTACATTACATAAATGAAAAATTCTTGGATGATTCAAATGAAAAAACCTCCTTTCTATATATAGGAGTCCATGGGGTCACAATATAATCCTAGCCGACCTAACAATAATAATGTAAGGGCACAAAAATAACAATAGTGGGGTTTTATGGGGCACAATAATAACAATATGGGGGCTAAAAGGGTACAAAAATAACAATAAGGGTGCTACGCTAACAACAATAAGGCGATACACTAGTATTATAGGGACCTAACATGCCCCTCTCCTTCGAACAAGTGTTGCCCTCAACGCTTGATTATTTTTGGATGCTCTTGTGTAAAATTATCATCCTCCCATGTGGAATACTCAACGGGTAAGTTATTCTACTTGATGAGATACTCTGAAATTGATCGATTTGGTAGTTATCAAGTTCTTGTTTTTGTGAATGCGTCAGAACTTCTTTCACTTGGATGTTGATCTTCTTGTTGTTTCATTCGATTTTGCACCAAAGTTAGGTTATCCTTTGAGAGTTGGAGAACTTGTTGTTGATGCTCGATGTGATCTTCCACTACTTTATAATCCATATTCATTTGATCCTTAAAACCATCCAACTTAGCCTCCATTTTTTATTTTAAACCATCTATGTCATCTTTGATTTCTCTTTGTAAGATCAAAATTTGTTGCACTTGGTACTGTAAGTTTGATATCGCATATTGCAATTCTTCCTCTTCATGCGCCATAGAAGAGATTTCTGAGGGCTTAATGGGTGTGGAATTATTTTTGGGAGGCATTATAGAACCCAATACTGATAAAAAAGCTTCAATATGCTCTTGGAATCACTTCAAACTACTTTTTCAAACAAACATTATGCAATTTTAAAAAATAAATACACACCTTTTTCTTTCTTTTTAGGAGGTTGATATTAAACCCGAATTATCTCTGTTATTTTAGATCTTCAATATTTGAAATTATCCCTATGGTATCCCTCTTAAACTTCTTTTGAATGCCACAGGTCTGACCTGATTTGGATGCTTCAAGACAAAGTTATGTCCAATCTCCCACAATGACCTAATTATGGATTGGTTCAGTATAACAAACTTTTATGGCGTTCCACATGTCATTTTTTCCTCCTTAGGCTCTGCAATTGATAAAAAATAAACTAAATTCCGTGTACGTTCAACGAATTTTTACATAATTCCAATCCGATGCTCAAAGAGAGAGTTATGACGATTTTCCCAAGGTCACCTCTTTTAGCTGAAATTCGGGAGCCTGCAAAAACTCTAACTTCCACATATCATATCTCTGAAAATATTGTAAACCAAGATCTGAAATTTTTACACGAAGTTACTCAGGATTTTAGCTTCTCGTGGTAAATTTTTCAGCTTCTGAACCTTCGTAGAAAAAAAAATTTATAGCGAAAATTCCACGATGACCTTTTTGGAGCAGTGAAACCCTAGAATCCAAAGCTCTGATACCAAATGTTATGAAACCAGCTCCGAAAATAGAATAAAAGAGAGATCAATGCCTTAGAAATAAGCAGTGTTACATGGGGACTTGCCCCCCTACCTAGGGGTCTAGAATCCTCGGCCCCTCGCGCTCCAAGGTCTTCGAGACTTCTAGGGGACGTTTCCCGATGCCCCCAAAAATCAAGAAATTAAGGGGGATGTCAAAGGGGACGTTTCCTCAAATTGAGGGGTCGAGGGTGCTTTAGGGGGCATGAGGGAGCGTGAAGGGAGCGTGAGGGAGCATGAAGGGAGCATGAGGGGAGCATGAGGGGGCGTGAGGGGACAGGAGGGAGCGTGAGGGGACAGGAGGGGTCGTGTGGGGCCCACAATTAAAAAAAAAAATGAAAAAATAAAATAAAATATATATATATATATATATATATTTTAATAATCTGTTGTTTAATTAAATTAATTTTTAGCTTTCATTTGTTTTCATTGTATCATTGTATTATCCGCACTTAGCACTTGCCGCCCATAGCACTTGCCACAGCTGCAGGAAGAAGCCCATAGCAGCCCGCAGCTTGCTGCCCGCAGTCGGAAGAAGCTATGTTTTCTATTTTATGTTTCATTGTTTCAAAGATAACTTTAAACTTATTTTCTTTTAAGTTTTAATATTTATGTTTCAGACTTGAGTTGTAAACTTCAGTTTAAAGTTTATTTTGAATCTTGATATAATATCATATATGTCATGACTCATATGATATCTTATACTTTATTTTCATTGTACATTGTTAGTAGTTACATTAATTATTATACAATTACAAAGTTACATATGAATCTATGATGAATGTTTTAAGTGTTAACTTTTAAATTTGTTTCAATTAGATGATTCATCATTCATCGATTTATAATTTTTAAATTTTATCATTTATAATTTATCTTTCATGATGTAAGTGTATGATGACTGTATATACATTCCTTGCAAAAATGAAAAATACAGTTGCATTATAAATATTTATTATTAAATTTTCAATGATATATCATATATAATATTAGAATATTATATATATTTTTATATTTTATAATTTTTATGACCCCGACGTTCCCCCACGTTTCCTGAAAATTGGTAGGGAGCTTTTGCATAGGCCACTCCCGCGCTCCCTCGCCCCCTTCCTCCCACCTCCAGGGGACTTGGTGGAACATTGGAAATAAGCCATTTCAAGGGGGAAAACTCATTTACATTACATAAATGAACAATTCTTGGATGATTCAAATGACAAACCCTCCTTCCTATATATAGGAGTCCATGGGGTCATAATATAATCCTAGCTGACCTAAAAATAATAATGTAAGGGCACAACAATAACAGTAGTGGGGTTTTATGGGGCACGGTAATAACAATATGGGGGCTACACTAACAACAATGAGGGGATACACTAGTATTATAGGTACCTAACATCAATATTCTCAACAGGAAAGCCTTTCACACTTTATACAATGTGATGGATCTATGTTATGATGGATGAAGTTATGAGCTTATAAGGATTCTTGACAATAGGTTGATCAAGATCTAGATCCTTAAGAACAACGTCCAGTCTCTCTTGCTTGGATGGATCATTCAGTTTAATATTTTAAAGTATTATCTGCCACTAGGAGGATTTAATTTTAGAAGGATCATGCTTAGGAATAGAAAACTCTTTTTTAGCAGACTTGTGCAAAGCTTCAGGAAAGGGTATAGATAGGTCGATTTTGAAGGGTTGAAAATAGAGGCTAGCCTGAAATTCCCCCTTAACTTCTTCATATTTTAAGGGTTTTACAATATCATGGGTTGGTTCAAATACAACGGGTGGAATGACATATTTGATATTATACTGATAACTTAACTCATAAAATATTTGTTCTATTATGGGCTGGTAGGGGAGTTCCTCTGGGTTGACTTCTAGGGAATTATTGTACTAGAATTTAGTATAACCTATACCTAATTGAATATGAGAAAAGGGAAGCAGGGCACAAAAAAAATTTTGAGGCACTCGCCATTTATCAGAAATATTCTTGATATTCAACAACCAATTCCTAAAATTTTCATAGGCCCTAATGAATGAGGTTCCCCTGATCAAGTACTAGAAAAAAATTGAAATTATTCATCGTAGGTAAATATTTCTTTATAAATTTAGCTTCCCCCACTGGTGGGTGTGACTTCATAGTGATCCATATCAACAATGAAGGGAAAAAAATAGCCTTACCGGAGTTCTAGAAGTATTGACAATTAACTTTGATTAGGTCAGCCACATGATCCGCCCAATTATACTGGACTCCAGATTTTGTTATTTCACTGATAGCTTCCAGCATGGTGAGCTTAAAATCCTAGGCTCGACCTCTGAAATCCAGACACAAATAAAAAAGTGTACAAAGGGTCATCCACCTACCTTATCACTAGAACTATTGAATTTTTCCCAGAAGCCCCTCTATCAAGTTCTGTAAGCCAATGACTTATATCGGTCGTAGTTGGTACCTTAGGTCCTTTATACGAGAGCCTGATAATTAAATGGATGGTCATGTAGGAAATGGAATTTGGTTGATCCATCCAAAATTTTCCATTGTAGTATATGCTCACTAAATACTTGGTGGCTTCTTCCTTCATCCCTTAGAATTCCGCGATCAACGAAGCCCCAAATATTTATCTTATCCCAGTTTTTTTTAGATAATCTGTTTAAGGGTTCCATTGATTTTTTGTGTTATACCACTTACGATAAGCATCGAAATTATTTTCCCATGCGGGTTATTCGACCTTCTTCTGGCGTATATTATGTAGACGAACTTCAAACTCAGTTTTACCAATGGGATCAAATCGAGATTTGGTTCTGGGTTCAACTGTTACTTCTTCTTCCTCTAATCTAACCTTATGTTTTTTCATGGTGAATTCATCGCAAAATTATTTCATTCGCACAAAATCAAGAAAATCTTAATCAGATATTACAGGACTTGGAATGTCTAGGATGTTCTCCAAGTCACAGGGAATGTTGCTCAAAACTTCTGGAAATATTTTTATAAGTTTGGGGTGTTATTTGATTTTTATAGAGGTGGCATTAAATGCACCATCATTGTCATTTACTTTCGTTACCTCAAGACGTCTCTTCAATTTTCATGTAATTTGTTGATTATCATCTCGTGCATGCATGGCATCAGCTCGCCACCTTTATGGCGATGTGGGAAGTAAATGCTGGGAACCTTGAAATGACCCTTGCGGAATCTCTAAAGGTGTTGATGTGTGTGAGATGTGGGATGTGTCAGAGGATGACAGTCACACTTTATTACCTTGATTTGTAAGCCCACTTTTTTGTACTTTGTGTGCTTCTCGGTTGCCTTCAGTTGAGTTGTATTTATGCGGTATTAGATTTCATGAATTTTTCTCCAGTACGTCATCATCTTTTCCCTCTATGCTTAGAAATATGTGGAATTGCACTCTATGAATCTAGTCGGTCAACTGATATATTTGAGGCATAGTTGACTCCTCTGTGTATGCTTTTCGTTTTGACAATCTTGCTGTTGGTGTCACTCTAAACTCTATTTATCTCTTCGAAGGTTACGTAGGTTGACCTCACGCTCCATTGATCTTGCTTATTTTGATTATATGACTGTCCCTACAATCATTTTTTATTTATATGTCAATTTTTACGCTGGTTACGTTTATAACTACTTTATGTTATTTAGATATTTATACTAAGATAAAGAAAAAAACAAATGTAATAATTTATAATTAATTTTATTTATTTATTAAATAGTTACTCTTTTTACATTTTCGTTGGTTAGCTATTAATGCCTTACAACTAACCTGTGCTAGATATTATTTATGTAATTTTAAGTCGGGCACCATTAGCAAGTGACTTGAAAAGGTGACCTTGCAAATATCTTATTTGAACTTCTCCTAACGGTCAAATGTCTTCAATAACAAATGGATCGAGCCATGCAACTTCAAGTTTTTACAGTTTACCTTTTACTCGATTGTCGTATAGCAGTACTGAATTTCCAACTTGGAATTGTTTATATTGTAGGTTCCAATCATGCCATGATTTTTGTTGATCCTTACTAATTTATTGATGTTATAGCGCATATAGTCAGTCTTCATGGACATTTTATGTAGTTGTCGTATTTCTTGTGCTTGTATTTTCGTATTAAATTTAAGTATGGTCGACACGGCTTGTGCATTTGTAGAAGAATGAAAGAGTATGACTGCTTCCTCCCCAAAAACAATTTTGAATGGTGTCAACCCCGTCAAATTCTTATAAGTTGTGTGGTAAGCCCATAAGATTGTTGGAATTTTCCATCCTATTCGTCCTTGTCTATGTTTCATATTTTTAATAATCCTTTATGCAATTTTTTATTGAAATATTTGAATGCACCATTTTCCTAGGGATGGTATATGGTAGTTTTTCTATGTTCAATCATGAAGTTTTTCGTGTGTAATTCAATTGTGCTATTAAAAAAGTGTGTTCCTCTGTAACTAATGAGGAATAGCGGACAACCAAAATGTGTCATTATATTTGCATATATAAATTTGGTTGCAACTTCTTTGGTGTATGATACTATTGTCTCTGCTTCTACCCATTTTGTTACATACTCAACTGCAGTGATAATATACTTCACACCTATAAGCTTTGATCTCTTTGGGATTGGGTTGACAAATTCGATACCTCCTATTTCGAAAGGTATGGATGGAACTATAGAATGCAATGAAATTTGATGTTTATGAATGGGTCTACCCATTCTCTGACATATGTCACATTTTTGGACTTGTTGGCGACAATCACGAAATATGGTCGGCTACCACAATCTAACTTGCACTATTTTACAGGTAGTCACGTCTCCTTGGAAATGTCCTTGAGGTACTCCTTTGTGGGCTTCATCAATGATAGCTTCTCTTTCATGTTCAAGAACACAACTCCAAAGTAATTCATCATAAGTTATAGAGTTGGCCATTTATTAATGTGTATGGTGTTGATTTAATTGCTAAAATATTTTTCTTTTTTTTTGTTAGTCCTTCTGGTGGTTTACCTGTGTGGAGAAATTCATCTATTTCGGCAAGTTCGATAGGAACTACTTCAATCTTGAATAAGTGTGCATCAGGAAGGTCTTCTTCGATCTCTGTCGATTCACCATGCAATTCTAGTCGTGATAAATTATCAGGGTCATCATTTGTTTTCTGATTCGGGAGATAACTTCAAATTTGAATTCTTTAAATAGTAGTAGCCATCGGCAAATCCACCCTTGATGCACATGTTTGTTGAAAAGGTATTTTAGGGCTTGATGACTTGTATATAATTAGAAGGGATTTTCCAAAAGTAATGTAAGAATTTATGTAGAGTGAATATTATTTCTAAGGCCTCACGTTCTGTCGTCAAATTCTTTCTACTTTGTTGAGTTTATGACTAGCATAAGCATTTTGGTGATCTATTAGTTCTTCGATGGGTTGCGGTAGCACTGCCACATTCGATGCGTCAACATGAACTTGAAATTGCATAAACTATTCTGGGAATTTAAGGATTCAAGCTTCAACCAGTTTCTTCTTTAATAACTTAAATATTCATCACATTCGTGAGACCAATTAAAAGGTATATTTATTTTCAGGAGTTCATCAATTGGGAATGTTATGTCAGAGTAGTGTCTAATAAATATTCTATAATATCCTGTATGTCCCATAAAAAATTAATCTGCTTTTGGTTAATTGGGGGCTTCAAATATAGATTTATCTTTATTCCTTTCATGCCTACTTTAATTTTGTCTTTAGAGACGACATGACCTAGCAATATTTCGATGGGAGTTGCAAAAATGCATTTCTTTATCTTAAGGGATAGTCGTATCTGTCTACACCTTTCAGCATTAACCTTAACCATTGAATATGATCCTTTAGTACTGTGTAGATTGAACAATCATTTAAATAAACAACCATAGTATTATATATGTATTCTTGGAATGCTTTGACAACAATTCTCGAAAATACAGTTGGTGCATTTTTTAATCCGAACTACATTACTCTATACGCTAAGGAGTTAAATTTTGTAGCAAATATTATTTTCTCTCAGTCTTCATCTACTATGGGTACTTGATTGCACCCTAAAAAAATTTATGTAAAGTAATAACATTCATGTCTTGCGACTTCATTAATGATTCCATCGGAAAAAGGAGTTGGAAATGGGTTAGTGACTGTTAGTTTATTTAATCTGTAATAATAAACACATATGTGAAGCCTTGTTGGGTCATGCTTTTTTTGTTGAAAAACCATATGGAATTCCCATCTTGATGTTTCTATCGGGTATATAATGCCAACAGAAAGCATTCCTTCAAAAAAAAATTGCACAACAGGCTTATATTTATGAGCTAATTTATACGACCTATTCTTTATTGGCTTGGCTCCTTGGATTACATTAATCTTCATTTATCCCATTTATTTAAATAATCCTTTTAAATATTTGTAATCTAGAGCAAATACATCTTTGTATCCTTTGAGAAGATAAAAAAACTCTGATATTTGTTTCTCTGACCAATAGTCCCCTAGTCGGGTAATTTTTTGTCAGTCGTCTACTTGATTTATCAACTTATTTTATCTTAATTTTTGTTTCCATCCAGTCAGGTTCCTTAGATTTGTCGAGTCATTGTTCCTTGAATTTTACTTCTTGGTATGTCAACGGAAATTCTAGCTTTTCTTGTTTATCTACGTCTTGTTTGTCAACTTTGTATACATAATGAATTTTCTTATAGTTCTCGGGATGATTCCTATTCAAGTTAAAAATTTGGCTAGAAATGGGTGATTCTTTCATTTCTAACTAGGTTCCATCTTATGTTCTGTAGAAGAGGTTATATAATTACAATTTAATGTATTTTTTGTTGAAGTTTTTGGATCGAATGGATTTTCTAGTAAAAATTATTTTATTTTCTGGACTACATCCTTTATTTTTGCTTCCTCTAGTTGAAACTCAAAATCTTTAATGAAATTTTCTTTTAACTCCTTTCGTTGGAGGGATTGGCCCCTCGCTTCCTCTAATTTTTATTTTTTATTTGGAAGATCAGCTAGTGTGTTTGGGAACATGTATGGCCAAACATGTCCATCCTTGTATCTTATTCTTCACCATTCAAATTCAAAAAAAATTACGTGTTGAACAGGGTCTTGACCAACAATGAAGGTTGGCACTTTTGCTTGTGCAAATAAATTTCTTCCTCTAAATCGCTCAATAAAATAAAAAATTGTAGTCGCCCAAGTCTAGAGTTGAGATGAGTGTGTATCCCACCATCTTGTTGCTTGAATGATAAAACTTTTCACTAGGCTCTGCATTCGTCCTTTTTCTCCAATTGATTTTGTTACCTATTCCAAATGGTTAACAAGGGATTCTATTTCATTAAAACGAACGTGAGAACTGGAGTGAGTTGTTAGATCAGTCGGGAGTAAGGATGGTGATTCTCAACAAAAAATTTCTCATATAATTGGAACGGCCTTGATGGAATAGCAAGGTTAGATTCTAGATGTTGGGATAGCTTGTATTGACCAAAACTCCTTTTCCTTCGATTCATAATTCTCAGTTTTCCATTTGTATATTTCAGTACTTGAGTTTTGACCTATTGAAAGAGGAGATATAGTTAAGATTTCGCTTGAAGCATTTGGTTCCACATTATCATTCCCATCATGTAATACTTGGTAAAATTTTCTAATTTTGGCTTTTTCATCGGTAGAATCTACCCAAGGTTAGCCTTCATGAGGGTCTAAAGGAATGATAATCTATTTGTTATTTCCTTTTCATTTGATTCTATATTTTTCTGGCGATATAGTCGCCTTCATTTTTCGTCCCCATGGGCGGGCAACTAACTTTTGACAGGCAGGAATGTCGTCGACTAAGTCGATGATTTCAAAGTTGACTATCGTCGGGATACCCATTATCGAAGTTTGAACTTGACGTAGTGTGTCGATTAGTTCAATGAATCTTTGGTCAGCCAATTTAAGATAATTAGTTGTTCTATGTAGACTTGGTCATCCATGTTGATCCATGTGTCTCTCAGCAAGATATTTACTTGAGATTCAAAGTCGAAAACTACTTGTTTAACCATAAAACCATTTATTTCCAGATCAGCTTGTGGGACATGATCATATACCTTGTTACCATGTGAAACTTTTCTGGCACTTTTCCCTCTTTCTCCGTTTTTGTTACAATTTTTCAACATATTCAATAGTTCAACAAGTCGGGCAACAGGGTGTTCTTCCTTTAGAAGCTATAGAAATTATTCTAATATTAACTCCTTATATACTCTTTGATCTTCACTTTATTTTGTAAATAATTCAACTTCTTGGGAAATTGTTTGATTTTGTTGTTGTAATTATAGATACTTTGTTGAATTCTTGATAGGTCGGATCAACTGGTTATTTTTGTCACTATTATTTCTTCCAGCTCCTGACCTTGTAACTACATGAATGTTTTTAGAGTTTAAAATCTCATGCTTAGAGACAGTTTGCAGTAAATTAATGGATATTTTGTTTAAATGTTTTTCTATAATTTTCAGACAGTCTTCCAACGAGAGGTTCCCTAGACCACAGATGTTGTAGAAGCGTAAGTCATTTTTATCTTTTAAAGGACATTATTTCATGATGTGTCCTTTTAAACATGCATGGAAGTAAAATATCCCACGTCCTCAACCTTGACCATGACCTTTGCCATTGTAATTGCCTCGTCGTCCACCATAACTTCCTGGACCTCATCCTCTTCCATTGAAAGGAGGTGTTTCTGATAATTGGTCGATGGCCTAGGTATGATATAAAACACGATAGTTAGGTTTATTTTTTCCATTCAATGGGCATTCCTAGGTGGAATGTGCATTGTCTTCACATATTTCACACCATTTCGGTTTTGAATTTCATAGGCTATACTCGCAATATTTGGTATAGTGGTTGGAATTAGTTTGACATATGTCACAGTGCACATCAGCTTGTACTCTTCTAAGGACTTGCATGTATCATTCATGTGTCCTTCAATGTGGAAATTGGTACACCATAAGTGATTCTTTTGGAGCGATAACTATAGTAAAGAGTTATGTAGTTGGTCTAAGCTATCTTCAATATTATTTTCGGTCGGTGAATTCATTTATTAGTTCTCGTCGTCTTGCTCAATTATTTGGTCTAGTTTAAGTGCTTCTTCACATGTCTTGATTTCATGCATTCGCAGTGGCCAACATATTTTCTAAAGTAGTCCAAACATGTACCATTGTACTAACAGATTCTCGTCGATAGTGTAAGAAATCTGACTTAATAAGTCTTTGAAGAGTTTATCATATTTGGGTACAAATTTGTTCGGTATTTATTTTATATTTTGTGTCGCGAAGTGCTTAACATATTGCACTTTAAAGAAGGTAAGAAAATTGGCATTGATTTCATCCTTTGTCTTTTTTTTTCTTTTTTTTTAATTCGTAAACCATGTCAACAATCGTTTTCTTAATGTTGCAACAAATTGCACCATTTGTTTGTCTTCGTCATTGATCTCATTTGTGGAACAAAAATTTTAAAAATGAACTAGTGCCTCTTTGGGTCTTCATCTCTCTCATAAATGGGTATATGATTTAGTGTGATCTTGGTTGGTTGATGCAAAGTCGGGTGAAATTTATTGTTGTCGTTAGTTTCATTGTTGGATCTTAACTTTCTACTTTCTTCTCTTATGTTGATGATTTGATATAAGGATTCGTCGATCTAACACTCCCTGTCTATATATTACATGAATCGAATTGCTTGCAGTCGCGACTCTCCATCAACCGATTTTGGACTTCGGTTTTCTTCAACAAATAGGAGCTGTAGCAGGGGGGCACAATCGTAAGGTTATATAGTTGGAGAAGTATTTGGTATAATTCATTATTATTATTCAATTGGTTTTGAGTAGAATTTTAATTTTCTTGAGGATTTATTTGTTGGTTTTCGATATACCAGACTGGAATTATTTCAGAATAATTCCTTGACTGAATAAATTCTCTTAAAATAGGAATCAACAAGGATATCCTTAGAGAACTTATTGCTGGACCAGAATCATTTATTTCCATTGCATCTACTTTTCCTCTTAAAGTTATCAGTATACTTTCATTCTCTAATGAGGCAGGTTGTGTTATGCCTCTCAACTCTTCAGAGGAGTCTCGTGCATCTCCACTCTCACACTCCTGATTCCTCATTCTTTTCTTCTATTCGATGTTGTCTGAGGTCCCTTTATAATTTTTGTACGTCAGTCAATTCATTGTATTTTCGATCACTATTTGGTCACTTCTTTTCTTGTTTTTTTTTTCTTTTCATACGACTTCTTCTCTTCCATTTGCGTCAGCTCTATTACTTCTCCAAATTTTTATTTGATTTTGTTATTTTCATTTTTATTCCTCACGATTCGCTACCCCCCCCCAATGCTAACACAACTAGTGTCGGTTCGCGAGGGATTACCTACCAGCGATATTTATTTACTTAAAAAATAATCCCACGCTTCTTTCATTTCTTTTCACTGAGCGTCCAGAAACTTTCACCACTTTGTCTGATCCTTTTTCCAGTTGGTACTGGCTTGAGTTGCTAGTGGTGGGAGATATTCGATGATGTGGCCTAAACCTTTCTCTAGAAGGAATTTATGTAGTTGATTTGGTATCGTGCAAAAAAAATCGTCGTGTTGATCGTCGTAGAATATGGTTTTTATATGTTTGACAGACGTCCAATATTATAATTCTTCCTATTCGCAATAATCTTCCAATATGGACTCAAGCCACTCGTGCAAATTTTTTCAACTGTCATTTTATAGTTTCAATAGCAGTCAGGTATCAATTTGGTTTTGGGGTTTTTTCATGAGTAACGTTGTCAAGAAATTTTTTAATATATATTGAATTTCCTTCGATAAAACACTCATGTGCTTCTCTGAAGAAATTATCCCTGGCTTCTGTGATCAACAACTGATTCATTCCTGCATAAATTTTCAAATAGTTATTTATCTTCTCTTCCCACCATAATTGTATCTCGTATAGGGTCAATATCTATGCTTTCATGTTATGTTTGACTTAAGTTCTTTCTATCGGCAACATAACCAATGTTGTAAACTATTGAATTGATCCGGATTTATGCAGGAATGCAATAAAATACAAAAATAGACAAAAACATAGAGATCCAACAGAAATAATACTTCATTTCATTAATATCAAATAATTGAAATACGTTTACAGACATAATGGAAATAAACTAGCTAGGGCAATGGTAGCTTATCTCTTAGAAGAGATGTGGTGGAAACATGCCTCTGAAATGTGTTATAATGAGGTTCAAGGGCCTATTTATTATTTAGAAACAATGGAAAACTCTAAACGTCAAAAAACCTAACCCTAGGAGATGAAGCGCCAAAACTATGGGCCCGGTTTGGGTAAATTGGTGTTTCAACTTCCCGGGGATGTAACTTTGGCATACGATCTCTGTTTGACGTGCACCATTCCTCATTAGAAATATCTATCCGAGTACAAATTTTTTTGTCAAAAATATCAATCTATGGACCCATGTTGCTCTCGATTTTCCCAAAAAATGTCATTTAGGGCCTCAAAATGGCTCCGGAAGTTCAGGACCCGAAAAACTGCTAAAAATAGTAAGTTGTGCTGAAACTAAAAAACTGAAAGAACTGATGGTGGAATTTCAAATGGAATAGGTTAGCAGCCACCAATATCCACATGGATCATTAGGGCCACAAAATGGCTCCGGGAGTGCATGAGACAAAAACCTGCGAAAAATAGTAAGTTGTGCTGAAAGTGAAAAGCTGCAAGAATTGATGGTGTGAGTCCAAATGGAATAGGTGGGTGGCTACCGATATCAACCTGGATAATTCCTCCCTCCTTAGGAAGCAATGGTCCCCATTGCGTTGAGATCTTCCAGGAGATGAGGCAAATTTTGTTGAACTGGGTATTAGATTTGTCGAAGATGTTATGGACCTGCGGGCAGACATGCTGGATGCATTTAGTAAATTTGGTTTCTTTATCAGCCTCATACAGTACATGTGTAGATTCTTTCTGTGTAGTTGCATGAGGTATGGCAACATCAGGCGAGTGAGGAGAAAATGTCCTGACAGTGTAGAGGAACCTCTGTGAGTGAGGAGAAAATGTCCTTGTATTCCTCCATGACTTTGTCCATCTGCTGCAGCCGTGCAGGGGATCCCTGTTTCGAGGTTGTGGCCACAATATTCTTCTTTCCCTGTGAGTCAGTTGTAAGGAAAATAAATTTCTTGGTTTGGGAAACAATATTATTGCGTTTTTTTTCCGTATTCAAAGAGATGACAGGAGGCGATACTACCTCCAGTATCCTGTACAAGTTATTTCCAAAAAATATAATAACAGCACGATGCCTAGACTCATACACAACATGTCTCCTCCACAAGTATGGTTTTCCCAATCATACATCAGCTACATCAAGAGAGGCAACATCACACAATACCTCATCCGCGAATGACTTGATGTTGTATGGAAAGTGGTACTACTGGCAGATGCGGATATCTCTCCTTGGGTGAAGCCACCCGATGGTATACGGCTGCAGGTGTACTATGGTTGGTAAGCCGAGTCACTTCACGACCTCTGCCAAAATGAGGTTCTTTTGGCTTCTTCTATTTACAAGGAATTTCAGTGGAGAACCCTTCACCCACATATGCGAATGGAAGAGGCGCTTCCCCTCCTCTGGTTGCTCAGGATTCTCCCCCTAGATCTTGGTGGTGGAAAAAATGGCACTGGGATCCGCATCAATGATCTAATTTCCTTTTTCATTTCCCTTCTCTAGTTCTAACTCAAGATCACAACATGCATCTGATTCGGGTGCCTTTAGTTCGGCCACCAACAACTGTTTGGTCTGACACTCGTTTGTGCTGTGAGTGGGGTTGTTGTGAAATTCACACCACTTCCCCGTGTCCTTATTTAAATTTGTGGTGGTGTTCTAAGTCACCTTGCTTTGGCCCTGCCCCTTGTTTTGCGGTTCGTGGGCTCCTTTCCCCAACTTCGGATTTGCAAATCCAAAGTCTCGCTTCTTCTGCTTAAATTTCTGCTCGATCTTGGCGGCATAGCGATATTCCGTGCCAAGTGAGGTAATGTTGAGGAACTCCATTTCCTCCTAAATGTATATGTGCAAAAATCTGGGGTACTTGAGCACCAAATGTCTCTCTGAATCTTTAATACCCAACTTTTTACCCAGGGTATGGAACAGATTCGTTAGTTCGTGCACATCTTGATCCCTTTGTTGTCGCAGCGTGGTCCATTGGATGTACTAGTCCTCATAGCTCCCCACCAGGTAATATTGTTCCTTGATGCCATCTCAGAATGAATTCCAAGTGGGTGCAGCCAAGAACAAAGAGGGTTATGTCCCATCCTTTTGCTCACATTAGGTTTCCCACCAGTCTTTGACATGGGGGGCGACTTTGAGGAGTGCAAGAATAATCTTTTCTTTGTCGGAGAAATCATGGACCGAGAAATACCCTTCCAGTAAATTCAACCATCTATCTACGGTGCCTGCATCTATTTTTCCTTCAAATACAGGAATTTCAAAGTTTACCTGTACCTTGAAGGGAATGGCGCCTCCAGAGTGGTTGTTGGATGCATATGTATCGTGTAGTCGTTGAAGGATCTGATAAAATATATCCATCATCACATTCCTTTGTTTCTCGAGGGCCTCCTTGAGAAATATTTTGATAGGATCTCCTACTCCCTCTTCTTTCTTTTCTTCCACCATGGGAGGTCATCGGGGTTTGCGAGGCTAATCTTGCAACGGTTCAACCAAATCGAGCCCTAACTCCTTATACCCTAACTGCATTGGGGACATGAAAAGAAAAACAGAGACATAGCAGACTGCTCTGATACCACTGATACGAATTTATGAAAGAACGCAATAATATACAGAAATAGACAAAAACATAGAGATGTAGCTGAAATAATACTTCATTTCATTAATATCAAATAACTGAAATATGTTTACAAAAAAAATGGAAATAAACACTACAAGGAAAAGACCCTCCAGCGGATTTTTTTGAGGAGCCCCTTATAAAAATACCCCAGACATCTGTTCCTGGCGAAGGTTACTAGAGGAGGTTAGCGGGAGGAGGTTTTTGCAGATATTTTTCATCCGGTGCGCTTATCATCGTAAACCGCACCGGTGCGTTCAACAAGAGAAAGCATCGGTGCGCACAAAACATTGGCACACTCAACACCATGCGCTCCGTACACACCTGCCCAGTGCGTATTATTACTATAGCGCACCGGTGCTTTACAACTCTTCCGCACCGATGCCTCATAAAAAAGCACGCCAAAATAGAAACCGCTCGGTGCGGTATTAAGAAAATTCACCGATGCGCCCATAAAAACCCCGGGCACTGTAACAGGGTTAAATAAATAAAAAATTACGGCCAAAAAACCGCATTTTTCACTTTTCTCAGTGCTCCAGAGCTCTCAAGCACCGGTGCAATTTATCCTTGTCTGAGCCTCCCTGACATTGGTGCTCCCATTGCACCCTTGGAACGCACTGCTGTTGTGCATTGCCCACCAATCTCCAGCTCAAATTTTCCAAAACGACGGGCAAATTTTCTTTTTCAAATTCTACAGCCAATATGCATCCTCGATGGCCAAATGTATAGGTATTTTTCTTTTTTCTTCCATAATTAAGCCTTTTAAATTAACCATATAAAAGAAAAGAAAAAAATATATATTGTCACACGTTGCACTCAAGCCATTTGGCTCGCACCGGTTCGTGGTGCTGCCTGTAAATTTACAGGCCGCACCGCAACCGGTGCTAACGGTATCCGCACTGGTTTCAGGGCGGTACCGATAGGCGCACCGTGTTATTTTAAAAAAAAATTAAAAGTATAGTGCGGTCGTTTACCCGGTCGCACCGTTGACCATGTGGAATAATGGCAACGCGGTGCATTGACCGAAATATACGCCTCAGGGAGGGTAATGTTGTAAGTGCACCGCATTCCACATTTCGATAGGGTCAATGATGCGACCTAGTAAATCGGTACTAATAGTATCCGCAATGGTTCTGGGGCAGTAACGAAGGCGCACAGTGTTATTTTAAATTTTTTAAAAAAGTGTGGTGTAGTCGGTTACCCAGCCGCACCGTTGACCTAGTGGAATAGCGGCAACATGGTGCATTGACTAAAATATCCGCCCCGGACGGGTATTTTTATCAGCACACTACTTTCCATATTTCGACAGGGTCAACAGTGCGGCCTGGTAAAATACCACATCGTTGAATATGTAAAGATGGCAAGAGGTCGGTCCGCTGAATTAACTATATGCCATAGGGCGTAGATTTTAGTCAACGCACCACACTCCTGACATCGTACATAGTCAACGGTGTGCTACAAATTTTCTGGAGCACCGTTGTCGGTGCGTTGAATTTTATCTGCTGCACCATCGCCGGTGTGCTCCATAAAAAGATACACCGGGGCCTGTGCATGACTGCTTTTTTTGGCACACCAACTGTTATTTTTTTGTTTTTCCAAAAAAAATTATATATGTATATTTCTAAATACATGTCTTATTTAATAAAAAAAATGTATTTAACATGTCAATCATTCAAAGACGTGAAAGGAGAGAAGAGGGGGAACAACAACAACAACAGGCGGACCAGTATAACATGGTTCTCCTGTGGGAGGCAGAGAGAGTGAGAGATATGCTTACCCTCACCCTATTACAACAGCTACCTAGGGGCTCCTAAGGCAAGTAGGCCTCCTCAAGTTCTATGAGGAGGCTACTTCCCTAAAGGGTCACGGTTTGTTTTTGAGACATCTTATCCACAGGTGGAATGCCCACCTACAGGCTTTCCGGGTTGGTCATAACCAGTGGTACACACCCACTAAGGAGGATATGTATTTCATTATAGGGCTATCGAGGAGAGGGGTGGATTTTCCCTTGTTCCCAGATGTTCCAGCTGGCTATGTAGCAGGGAGTCAGTTAGTGTACTCCTAGAGATACATTGGAGCATCAGTATTGTCTCCTTCATATTTTCAGGTCGTTGGAGGTCAGTTACGTATTGGTGCATTTGGTAGTGAGGAGGTGAGGTGCCTCTCATTTCTCATATCAACCATTTCACACAACACCAGTGACAGGAAACACATTAGTTTCTTGCTTCTATATTATGTTTATTCTTTCGTATAGGAGCCACGACTTGTCAAGTGGTCTGTCATTTCTTTGCAGCAGTTCTGTACAACTTTAGATAGATGTCATGCTCATACACAAGGGAGGGTGAACTTCCCTTTTTCTTTAGAGCTTTTCTTTAATTTTTTGAGAGGTTTCCAGAGATGAGGCCTACTTTTGTTCGGCAGCCTTGACTGTGTTTCCAGCGAGGATATCGAATGATGAACTAGAGTTGCTAGTCAGTGTTGACGAGCATCCCTTCATTATGGTCCCCTGTCCTTATGCAGGTTTGGATTGGTGAGGGTGTGCCAAAATCCTCTTCACAGCTGATGAGTCGCTAGATGATAGAGGTAATATTACTGTTTTATTTAAATTTATTCTAACATGTTTTTTAACCTGTTTTTATTAAATTGTGTAATAAACCTGTCTAATTATTGTTGTGTACTTGTATATATTTTACAGACATTGGGTCTTTTGATGGCGAGGACATGCCGGCACAACCACATGATCCAGGTGTGGATCCTAATGATGATCAAGGCATGCCAGATGTCGAGGATCATCAGGAGGCCGATGTAGAGAGACCTGCTCCTGCTGGTGTGCCAGTACTGCCTTTTTCTAGGCGCAGTCGGCTTGATAGCAGATATAGGATGGAGTTGGGCTACCAACTCATTGCATTGATTGTTGAGGTAGGCATCAGGCCCGCTCATATGAGAGACATACAGGCCGATGGTAGGCTGTTACAGATGTGGAGAGGCATGTTGTGTGACATGTACAGCCTGATGCAACATGTCATAGGAGCTACGACCTTAGTTACGCGGCTAAGGAGGATTGTTGCACGTTATAGGCATGGTCGAGACGCAGCATGTGATCGATAATCCACGAGTAGCGACTCATCATCTCATGATCATTTACCTCGCGTCGCGCCAGATGAGCAACCTCCACTAGCATCTAGCAGCAGTCATCACGAAGATCAGGCTGGACCATCGGCCACGTCCAGTTAGCAGCCTGCAATATCCAGCAGTACTCATGATCATGAGCAAGTTGGGCCATCGACCGTCGAGGCTGCACCATTGACTGAGCAGGCTTCGACTAGTACTACTATTGATGTTGTACCACTAGCTGATCCATGACATTTATATTGTAGTTGTATATTTTTGACATTATTAAGTTATATATATGGTCCATGTATTTTATGTTCATGTTGCAGTTGTACTTAATTTACATGTTGGTGATCATCATGATGTGTATATTGTTAGGTCATGTTAGATATGTTCATTTAATGTGCAACTTGCAAATAGATGTGTATGTGATACCATGAGTTATTTGACATGAGATGTATATTTGATGTTTGTGTTGTGATGATGTTAATATATAATTTTAATTGTGTTTTTTTAGATGATCATGATCACGATGATGTTAGCGATTTTGAATGTGTTTTTTAGTCAAATATGATGTTTGTACGATGGTTATCATGAACGTGATGTTTATTAATTAATTTAATATTAAATGATCATGATATTGTAAAACTGTAATATTTGTAATTCTAATTGTATGTAAAATTCTAAAATTGTAATTGTAATGGTATATATGTAAATTTGTAAAATTGTAATTGTAATTGTAATTTTTTAATTTGTAAAATTGTAATTGTATATAGGTAAAATTCTAAAGTTGTAATTGTAATTGTATATATGTAAAATTGTAAAATTGTAATTGTAATTGTATGTGAAATTGTAAAGTTGTAATTCTAATTATAATTCTAATTCTATGTAAAATATTTCTAAAATTTTAATTGTATTACTATGAATTGATTGTAATTGTAAAATTGTAATTGTATGTAAAATTCTAAAATTGTAATTGTATGTGAAATTGTAAAATTCTAATTCTAATTGTATGTAAAATATTTGTAAAATTTTAATTGTATTAATGTGAAATGATTTTATTAAAAATTTTAAATTTGTAAATTTGTAAAATTTTAAATAATTGTAAACTAATAAATCTAGAATAATATGAATTATTGTAACATAATAAAGTTTAGAAAATAATGCAAATAAATTCATGTACTTAGAATTATCATTATTTTATTATGATCTTAGATACAAAAAAAAACTAATTTATACAGTACGCCATTGTTTTTTAGATCAACATAATTGCAAATTATCAAGTGAAATATTGATTTTAACATTAACACAATGCAAATTACCAATTAATTCAAAATACATATTATAATGTTTCGAAAAACCCATCTTAAAAAAGTATAAATATTGATGAAATAACACATGTACCATATCACTCTCGGTTCTCATGATCACCCTCATTATCTTCCAGCTCGCATGGCATGATAACACTATTGTTCTCAAAAATATGTTTTGATCTAGGGTCATGTGTCAATATGAACAACCAATCCCTATCCAACACATATGTGTAAAGAAACACCTGGTTCAGTGTTTGGGGAAATTATATAGCTCCTTAGCTTCATCCCACATCTCTCTAGAGTTGATACATATCAGCCTACTATCACGATCTTCCTTTACATTATTCTGATCAAAGGTGTCCCACCACTTGCACCTAAAAATAACACATTGGAAAGAAGAGAAATCCACTTCAATGATCTCTTGTATCTTTCCGACGTAACCTAACGTCCCTCGTACTAGGTTGTGATCACGGTGGCTAGATCGACTAGATTGATCGAACTCGACTTCCACTCCACAGTCTTGTGTGATGTTTCCAGCATCGACATTTTCTATGCGAAAATGGTGTCCATATGCCCACATAGATGGGAACAAATGCACCTATTATAAAAAAGTTAAAAAAATCATAGTGTCATGTGTCTTATAATAACCCAACAATTAAAATATGAAATATAGATGTCTTGTAAGTTTCAAATTTACATATAAATTAAAAATATTATTACCGAGTTGTTGCACCCAATCCCTACGTTTAGTGCATCCTCTTCAGCACGTGGGTAATGACCGGTTGCACCGTATTTCTCTTTGACTTAGTCAACAACCCAACTGTTGGGGTATATTTTTAGCATATTTTCTTTTAAATGATCGGGATAAGGCACACTTCTACCATTCAATCATCTGAATTATTTCCTGTCACTATCCCATTTCATCCTCTTTTGTTCGTACAATGCGACCCATGGTTGTGTCGCTTCAAAATTGTAAAGAACGAATTTATTGATTGCTTCAATTTCTGCATTCGTTGATGAAATCAAACCAACATTATATAGTACTTAGAGATCAAAATATACATTATATCGAAGTTCAAAATGAATATTAACTATGTGTAAATTTGGAAAAATTATAAGTCGCTTACTCTTTATCAAGCGCTTTTTTCCACTCGTTTGGAGCAACTCCCCTTCTCTTTTGTCTTCATCGCTTTCATCATCCAAAATCACCGCACCTGGTATGTTATCAATATACTTGATGTACTCACTGGCATAATAGAAAGACTCATACGATATGTACCCCTCTACCATAGACCCCTCGGTTTTTGCCCTTTGTCGAACAAAACCTTTCAATTTCTTCATGTACCTTTCTAAGAATAACATCCAACGACAAGAAACCACCCCAACTAATTCAACCTCATCTAGTAGGTGGATTAGAAGATGAACATGTAAGTCCATGAAACTCGTCGACAATTCCTTCTCAAACATACAAACAATCTCAACTATCTCTTGATGCCACCGTGAAATGCTAGCCACATGAATCTCCTTTGACATGATCCAACGTAAAAATGCAGATAATTTAGATATGTCACATCTTAGGTCTTGAGGGAATTCATGTTTCACACAACCACACACGAACAAAGGATAATGACACTGCAAAGTTATAAACACGTGCAATAATATACAAAATTAGTTATGTTTTATGATCCCCGCATGGGATAAAATTTATTAATATAAAAAATAATAAAATCATGCTTTTGACATTATACATACTCTTAGAAGATTCAAATGGTCATGTGATTTCAACCCCAACAAATGGTCATCCATGGTGAAGCAGCGTCATAGTGAAGACCCGTATGAAGTAGGCACCCTCACACCCATTATAACTTCCTTTGCCAAAGAAATATCTTCTTTTTTTAAAATCCATGGGACATCACCTTCTTTGAAATACCATGAATTAGAGGGACCAGCACCTACCTCTGATCTCGTACTTTCTAATCATCTTGGCCAATGTTTCTTTTTAGTTTTTTAAATAATAAGATATTTCCTAACAACCGATGTGTCACTTTGTTTCGATGATATGTGCCTCCATAAAGAAGATGAAACATTTTTAAATATATGCATGGGATCTAATAAGTGGGTAATCTTAAGATGCTCCCAATATGGGAGGTTATAAAAGATAGATTTCCTTTTCATCCCAATGGGAAATTTCTCAACATAGGTGTCGAAGAATTCTGGATCATCGAACATGGGCTCCCCATTTGAATCGAAAATTTCTATGAACTCCTCCTTCTCTCTCTCATATTCTCTAAGCCATTCAGCTGGTGTTGTTATTGGAGGCCTTTGGGTTCTCTCTCTTTTACCATTGAAAGTGGATGCTGCTCTTTTGTAAGGGTGTTCTTTTGGGAGGAATACCCTGGAGCAATCCTACACTGGATTTCATAGGTCCTTGGACCATCTAGATTTCAGAGAAGGTCCACAAAATTTACATCCAAAATACCCTTTTGTTACAAGACCTGCGAGATTATTTTATACAATTAATATGCATGGCACGTTAAAGAATATCACGAAGATCAGAACAAATATTACAACGAATTAAATAACTAATATGTGAAAGAATATTGGTACATATATAAACAAATCAATAAATTAAACATGTAATTTACCAAAGCAAACTCCTAAGCCTAGATAATCATGTGTCGTGTAAGCACATATGCCATACAACGTAAAAATCCTCTCTACTGCGACGGGTCTTGATACATCGTATACATTTATCCCATCCCATAATTCCTTCAATTCATCTACCATTGGTTGTAAGTAGACATCCATATTCTTCACTTGTATTTTACCAGGGACTATGAGAGCCAACATAATATGTTAATTCTTCATGGAAAACCATGGGGGGATATTTTTATTAATCACTACTACATGCCAAACAAAATAGTTGGTTTTCTGGAGGGAATATGGGTTGACGCCATCCATGGCTATGCTAAGTCGTAGACTTCGTACTTCATCCTTGAATTTTTCGGGCCATATATCCTCTATATGCTTCATGGCTATTGAATCAATTGGGATTCGCATAACTCCCAACTCACTTCTATGTGAGGCATGCCATCCCTGCAACATAGCTAATTCTTTGCAACAAAAGAGCCTTTCAATCCTTGGGATTATAGGCATGTGCCTCAATATCTTAAAAGGAGGACCAGTACGTGATTTACCCTTCTTTTTTTATTGATCATACCTTTCATGCCCACATTTCAGACACATATCTTTGTCTTCATATTCTCCTCTATATAGAATACAATCATTTGGACATGCATGATATTATATGTACTCAACACCCAAAATTTTCAACAATTTCTTTGCCTCTTCACATCTATCGGGCAAGACATTATCACTCGGAAGAACCTTATATTTGAATAACCTGTAGTTGGTGATCATGGAAAAATATATTAATAAATGTACATTAATTCCGATATAATTATTAATGTTCGTAAAATTTACCATTTGTAATGTTCATTGCAGTGTACTGATTATATTTCAAATTTGTATAAGGGAGTACTTTATGGTAACTTACCTCAAAAATTTTGAGAAACATGCATTCGACAAGCCAAACTTTACTTTCAAGTTGTATAGTAACATCATTGTCCCCAACTGGGTAGACTTTGACTGATCGCCAGGTCCAAAGAGAGGAGTGGTGGAATAATATTTAATGCTTTCGAAAAAGGTGTCAGTGATATGAGCATCATCCCCTAGCTGATCATCATTTTGGAATGCATCTAACAACATTGTCTCCATGGCAGTCGTATCCCTTAAGTAATCATCCATACCAACCTCTATTTGATTGGCTCCATTGCCAACTTGTGAAGAACTACTATTGTTGTAGTCACTCCTAATTGGTGAATTTGGACGTAGCGGGAATTGAATCGGTGGTTGATTCAACCATTCTTGGTATTGTTACTCTCCGATTTTTTCTCTTAATTTAGTCTTCTCTCGATTTGACATTGTCATGAGGTGCAACGGAAGATGGTAGGTAGGTCGCTCATCATCACTGGAATCCTAATAATTTATAATAATAAAAAATGAACATGATTAGTACAAAATATATGATATCAATTAGTAACCACGTTGACAATATTGCATGATTATAAATTGGTTTGACGTTGAAATAATTAAATTAATCAATATACCAAACAACTATAATTATTACCATCATTGTCCAGCGATTGTGGCTAGAAGATGCAATATTGTTACAATTGGCAGGGTGAAGCGGCTGTCCATTTTCATCTACCAAATGTGCCTTGCGATATGCAGCTCCTGATAAGAACTTCCGACGTTTGGAGCTGTTTGAATATTTTCTTCATTTGAACTCGATGTTGAATCTGCATGAACCTGCAAATTTGTATACATTATAAATTTAATTAAACTGTGCATGATCAATATGAATAAAAAACATAAATTCAATTAGATAATGAAAATATAAATAAAATCTATAGTAAATATTACGTCTCGAGATGGATAGGGAGAACTCCGCGATAGACTTTGAGAAATATTATGGAACGAGATGGATTTTGAAGAATTGTCCATTCGATATAATTATGAAATTTTCTCCCTGCATTTGAGCAAAATCAACAATAAATTTTGGTGCACACACCTAAAAGTAATTTCGGTGCCTTAAAAATGGACTTCTTGTTATTGGTGCTAATGTACAGATCACCGCACCAATGCGTTTTTGTTACTGCGCACTGGTGTCGTTTTATAAAAAGACGCATCGATGATGTGCTATTAAGTGACGCACCGGTGACAAATAACAGCAAATAAAAAAAGCACAACTCTATTTTCTTTAAGTAAAAAAAAAATAGTAAATTGAAAAACGGGCAGAAAAATATTTTCGACAATCTAATTTCATAAAACATTTCTTTAAATACTAAACACTTTTCATTATTTCACTATTTTTGCAAAAAAATTCAGCCAGAGATTTGCAGGAGACATACCTGGAGCAAACAAAGCACGAGAACACTGTGGAGCAAGGAAACACGTTCGAACAAAAGTATTCAGACAATCAGAATTCCAAAAATCTGGTGATTCAAACCCTGTAGCATAGAATTTCAAACGATCTCGTGATTAAAGTTTATTGTTTTTTTTACTTTTTTGCAGTTTTTTACGCAGTAAAAGAAAAAAATCTATGTTTATTGTTTTTTTTTACTTTTTCTGCAGTTTTTTTTACTTTTCTGCAATTTTCAGAAACAAAATAAAATAAAAAAAATCCATTTATAGAAACAAACCCTAGATTCTTTTTGTTTCTGCCCTTTCTTCTCTCTCTTTCTGTGATTTCAGAATTAGGGCTTTTCAATTTAGATTTATAGGGTTTGTATCACTAAATATAGGCGTAAGACATCCAACCCATGGGACGACTTGCATAGTCGAATCCCAATCCATGTCAGCGCTTGCGTGAATTTAAAAAAACTGATTTTTTTCATCGGTGCACCCGGCGTAACCTAGAGCACCGGTGCGATGTTTTATCCCAGCGCACCGCAAAAGTACTCTGATAAAAAATAAAAATAAAAATAAAATATATATATATTTTTTTATCAGTGTGCCATATGTAAAATATGGCACCAGTGCGTTATTTCATTATGGCGCACTGTGAACGTGTTGTTTCGCACACACACACACACAAAAAAAAAAATCCATTTTAGAAACAAACCCTATATTATTTTTGTTCCTGCCCTTTTTTCTCCCTCTTTCTGTGATTTCAGAATTAGGGCTTTTCAATTTAGATTTATAGGGTTTGTGATGCAGGGCAAACCCTGCAAACCCAGAATCTTCCCAATTTTATGCATATAAGAATGCATCTCAACAACTGCCCAAATAAAACTTCATCTGGCAATTACTATCATTTGCGGAAGCTTAAAAATTTCACACTTCAATTTTTGTTATAACCCAAATTCTCTATTCTTCTCATGTGTAAGGTTTCTTCCTCTCCTTAAAGTCTTTTTATAAAGTTGAATTATACAAAACCTCTCAATTCAAAGCTGTGATTTTATAATGTATGTCGATTAACCAACATTTATGTGGAAGTTTCTTTTCTTTCAAACATATGATTTTTATAGTAATGAAACCATACACAACCGGATACATTTAAATGCTGAAAGTCTACTTGTGTCAACTCATGCTTCATAAAACTTACAATATTTATGAGCGCCCTTACCTTTTCGACAAACTTGACACTATTTAATCAAACCCAACTATATGGAATTATACATTCCAACATTATGCAACTTCATATCATTATTCAAATGTTAAATGCATCATTGAAATACTCCCCAATCTTTATTATGAAATCGCGCAATTCAGCATACTTCAGATTGCGCCAATCTTCAGCACTGTGGTTTCCACGATCTTCATTCAACTATCATTCGATTTAATTCAACTCCAGAACGTGGGAATCAATTAAATTCAACTTCCGCAAACTCAATTACTCACATACCTTATACTCATTTGATCTCTGTAGCTCACTTTTCATTTGGAACTCCATCTCTGCGTTTGTTTACCTTTCTCCAGTGATTCGATTTCAAACCAGGATCAAATCGCTTCATTCCAGCGCTGTAACTTGCCATCACATCCGCATTTCGTAGTGATTTTACTCTACAATACAATTCATGAAAAACACCTACCGATTTCTGCGCCTACATCCTTTGCTTCAATTAACAATTTTGCCAGATTGTAATTCTTCAGCGCTTACTACTCGGCCAGCCTCAAGAATAAGTTGACTTGCGTTCTTTCACAACGCCTCAATAACACATTCACATACAAAACCCAGTTAACATAAAAGATCGAATTCATTATTCCGGCAAACATAACCATGCAGTTTTTAGACGATTTACAATGCAATTGCCATTTTGTTCTTACATGTTCTGCATTTAACAATTCGTGCTATGGAATGCTACAATTCGGCATTCTTACCCAACGCTTGAATTTAACTTATTCTTGTGGTTTCCTTCAGGCGTAAAGCAGAGAAACATTGAATTTGCTGAACAATGATGCGATTAGTGCATCCTCACTTCAATCATTTAATTGTTCACGGCTCCACTTTTCTGTTCTTCAATTCTCCAGTCGATGCAATTAAAATCGGTTCCCATCGATTAAAATAGACAGAGTTTAAACCAGAACTTTGCGCCGCATACAGATATAAAACCTCCTTCCTTGGCCTGATTTCCAATCGTTGGCCCTTTTCAATTGCCCGAAGGCTTCCAAGTAGAACCCTTGTTCTCTACTCACACTCTCTCTCTCCTCAGCTCTTCAACTATTCAAGTGTATTTTCCTCACAAAAACCACTCATATTTATACATAAATAATGAATTTAATTCACTCCAAAAATCTCTCCACCTAATCCTCAACTAAATCTATTTTAAATATATTTTAGGTGTGGACTCAACAACGTCCCATACATAGAATTCCTACTCCCTAATTTTGCTCCTAATTCTATTTCTCTCATATCCTTTTAATTAATAAAAGAATATTTACAAAATCCTCACTTTTATAATTTATCTCCTATTTTATTTTAAAATAAAAAATTAATTAATAAAATAATAAAAATGTCACACCCCCCTTTATTACATATTAAAAATGAAAATTTGCCTTGATGCTCCTGCATCAGTTTGTATTGCTATATATAGGCCTAAGACATCCAACCCACGGGACGACTTGCATAGTCGGATCCCAATCCATGTCGGGCCTTGTGTGAATTTAAAAAAAAACAGATTTTTTTTCATCGGTGTGCCCGGCGTAACCTAGCGCATCGGTGCATTGTATTATCCCAGCGCACCGCGAAAGTACTGTGATAAAAAAAATTTAAAAAATAAAATATTTTTGTATCAGCGCGCCATATGTAAAATATGGCACCGTTGCACTATTTCATTATGGCGCACCGTGAACGTATTGTTTTGCACAAAAAAAAACCATTTTAGAAACAAACCCTACATTATTTTTGTTTCTGCCCTTTCTTCTCCCTCTTTCTGTGATTTCAAAATTAGGGCTTTTAAATTTAGATTTATAGGGTTTGTATTGCTAAATATAGGCGTAATACATCCAACCCACGGGATGACTTGCATAGTCGGATCCCAATCCATTTCGAACCTTGCGTGAATTTAAAAAAAAAACAGATTTTTTATCATCGGTGTGTCCGGTGTAACCTAGCACACCGGTGCGCTGTATTTTCCCAACGCATCACGAAAGTACTGTGATAAAAAAATTAAAAAATATTTTTTTTCTCAGTGCGCCATATGTAAAATATGCCACCGGTGCGCTATTTCATTATGGTGCACCGCGAACGTGTTGTTTCGCACGAAAAAAAATAAAAATAAAAAAATTTAAAAAAATTTAAAAAAATTATTAAAAATAAAAATAAAAAAATCTAGAAACAAACCCTACATTCTTTTTGTTTGTACCCTTTGTTCTCCCTCTTTCTATGATTTCATAATTATGGCTTTTCATTTATGATTTATAGGGTTTGTATTGCTAAATACAGGCCTAAGACATCTGACCCACGGGACGACTTGCATAGTCGGATCCCAATCCATGTCGGCCCTTACGTGAATTATAAAAAAAAAAACAGTTTTTTCTTTTCATCGGTGCGCCTAGTGTAACCTAGTGCACTGGTGTGTTGTATTTTCCAAGTGCACCGCGAAAGTACTGTGATAAAAAATTAAAAAACAAAAAAAAAATTATCAATGCGCCATATGTAAAATATGGCACCGGTTTATGCTACAAAAACTAACACTCGACGATTTTTATTATTTTCTCTGTGTTAATCAGTGCAGTGGTTAACATGTAACGCATCAGTGCTCCTTGTTGACATAGAGCATTGTACGGTCTATTATACTATTTGTGCGGTGCGTTTATAATACCTCTACGCACTGACGTCGGTGCATACAGAATGAATGGCGCACCGGTTTTTTTAGAATTTTTTTTTACCTGAAAAGTTGACAATTTATTTATAAATATATTAATGAATGATATGGTATAGGTTTCAGATTAATAAATAAATGACTGACAAGAGATCAAGTAACAAAAACACTGATAACAAATCAAGAAAAGCAAAAAAGGCAAGTTCTTTGTAAATTCTTAACAAAAAATATTATTTTTGAACTATAAGTAAGTTTAACTAATATGTATTGTTTATTATGTATCATGCAGAGCCACAAAATGACGAAGCTCGATAAGATTATTTTTGATCTAGGACCAGAAGAGCATAAAAGCTTGATGGAAAAATTGCAAAATGATGAATCGGGTGAATGAAAAAATACTATCGATCCAATATGAGTTTCTTTTTTTAATTTTCATTAATAATATACTTAAAATTATTAGATAACATGTGTCAAACAATCTATTAATTCACATCTGTTTAATGTTCTACAAGGACCAACAACTCAAAAAAGGAATGTTGTTCTAAGAAAAGAAAAAAAATAGAACATGCAAATGAAAATGAATTTCTCCTTAGCTCATCTGGAGTGGTGTTGGAGGTTAACGAAAGGGGGGAAAAATTTTACAAAATTTTGAGGGATATAGTGGAATGAATGTATAGACGTTATTTTCACTTACAATACAAAAACCAATCCAATTATTCCAAGAACCAAATTTTATCTAAACTACAGGAAGAGTTTCCAGAGAATTGGTCAATGAGACATGTTGGACTTTTAATAGCAAAAACGTACAACGACAAAAAAGAAGGAATGAAAAAGTAATATTCCTTTAAATTTTTGTCTAGAATTATTTATAAAGATCACTTTTGTTATATTTACTTTTCATATATCAATATAAAAATTAAATAGTTTATTGTCATGTTACATTTTTTGGAAGATTATGAAAATCTCAAAAGATGAACGAGCTGATATCAGAAATATGCCAGTAAGAATGTCCCAAAAGGTGTACAAGGAGATGGTCAAAGAAATGGACAAAATTGCATCGCAAGAGGAGCCATCTCAACAACAACGTGCTTCAAATGTAATATGTAATCATTGAATTTTTTGATCATTAGGTACAATAAATAAACAATTTAGCATTAAATATTAATTTTCAAGTATTTTCTTGCAGAAAAGAAAAGAAAATGGAACCCATTCAGCACATAAAACAGGACGACAAGGAAGAAACGGGTTGATATCTAAGTTTGTGAGTAATTGTTACTTCCTTATAACAACTTAACTAGATTTCATTTTTGTATTTTTTAAGTTGTTTTACAAAAATCATCATTGAATGTCTTCAAATAGGTGCTAACATACAAAGAAGAACCATCGGAGGGATTGATTGAAATTGGGTTAAATATGGGTTGTGAGTATATGTTGGCATATCAAAAATTAATTATGGAATTTGTAAGCATCTATCAATTTTGTTTTACTTGGCTCCATATATAATTAATATAACAAAAAAATCTTTTATATTAAATATATGATTTTTTATGGGGTATAAAACTTGTAGGAAACAAAGTATGGAACTGTGCCAACGGATGCAATCTTGAAAGATGGCATGTTACATGGTTTTGAAAGAATGTGTATAGTTTATGAGTCGATTGTTGCAATGGTATGTCATTTCTTTTCGATTTACATTGATGTATATTATTTAATATTGCAATTTTCATTATTCTCACCAATGTATATACACTCATTACAGTTTATTTTTATGTTTGTAAATGGAAGGTGAAGAAGAAGAAAACAATCAACACCGTGAACAAAAAATTCCTGAAAATAACCCAAGCCATGGAAGTAGCTCTAGCGTTGACAACTTCAAGCGAATAATGATGATCACTATGTTTGGATATTAAAGCAAGGCATTGTAATTTTTGAAATATTATCCTGTGAAATCAAACATTTTGTTCAATGTAATGGACATAGTGTCCCGATTGAAAGACAAAGGGATACCAATAATTGTCCCATTTTGTATGAAAAATATTGTCTTATATATATATATATATATAAAATATGTTTTAATTTATTCTATTGCGTTCTCCATTATCGTTGTGAAATGTAACACCATTGATTAAATTTATGGATGATTAAATATTATAATGAAAAGATGTGAAATTTGATGATATGATAAACAAATTAATCCAAACATCACATTCAAATGCACTAATAAAAATTTAATTCCTATGAATGTTGTTATAAGATATATATGTGTCGACTTTTGATGAATAATGAATTTTTAAAAATCACAGTAATTATGATATGATATAACAAATTAATCCAAACATCACATTCAAATGCATTAATAAAAATTTAATTAATATGAATATTGTTATAAGATGTGTCGACTTTTGATGAATAATGAATTTTAAAAAATCACAATAATTGCACTGTCACGGGCAGATATTTCTAAAAAATACAAAATGAAAACCAGTGTGTGTCAGTTACTATTCACAGGTGCGTTTGTATTATGAAGCGCACCAGTGCGTTTCTACGACCTATGGGCACCGCAAAAATACCAAAACCAGTTAAAAATATCGGTGTGTTTGTGTGGTATTGCGCATCGGTGCGTTTATGTGGAATTACGCACCGGTGCATTTGTACGACCTCTGGGCGCTGCATAAATACTGATACCAATTATAAATCTTGATGTGTTTGTGTGATACCGCGCACCGGTGCGTTTATGTGTCTCTATGCACTAGTGCATTTGTATGACCTATGGGCACCGCACAAATACCGATACTAATTATAAATCTCGGTGTATTTGTGTGATACTGCCACTACTACATTTGGCGGAAATTTTGACACTTGGTTCTGACGCTTTTGACCAAATGTCAGAAATTTCCCCAAATTGTTTCCATCCCGCCTGAAACCGTCGCTATACCGACGTTTATAGAAAAGTGTTGCAATACCGACACTTAGAAAAGTGTCGCAATTGTGACACTATGGCCCAAAGCGTCGTTATTGCGACGACTGCCTCCAAACGTCGCAAGTGCGACACAATGTTTAAGTATCACAATTGCAACGTTTGGAGGCACCTGTCGCAGTAGCGACGCTTTTTCCGCCGTCGGTATAATGACACTTATATGCGCGCTACATAAAATATGAAAATTATATGCGCGCTACATAAAAATGATTTTATTGTTTCGTGTCCGTCGCAATAGATACATTAACGTCTGATATCATGCGCGCATTCGCCCTCCTCTCTTGCAGAATAGCATTCGCCCTCAGCTCTTGCAGAATAGCATTTTCCCTCAGCATTCGCCCTCAGCGTTTGCCCTCAGCTCTTGCAGAACAGCATTCGCCCTCAGCGCTTGAAAAATGGTAAGTTCTTACTGCAGGCCCTTCCTCCTATAGTAGGGTTGACTCTATTTTGGTTTTTTTGGTCAATTCCATTGGATTGTGTTAGGCTGTAGGGTTCTCTCTAGATGTCAAGAATCAAGATTCAATACCCTCTATTATCTTCATCACCCAATAGAAGATTTAAATTTTTCCCAAAGAAACGCTTATTAATTTGGCAGCCATTATTTCTCCCTGCTTTAAAAACCCTACATTTAAATGAAAACAAGCATTGCATTTCAACTACAAAAATCTATTAGTGTTCAAATGTACATGTGTGCTACATTAACGTCTGATATCACGCGCGCATTTGCCCTCCGCTCTTGCAGAACAACATTCGCCCTCGGCTCTTGTGACTGACGTCGCCCTCGACGTCGCACGAGCTCTTGTAGAACGACATTAAGCCCTCGGCTCTTGTAGAACAACATTCATACACGTCGCCCTTAGCTCTTGCGGAAGCAGCCTTCACCCTCGGCTCTTACGAAATAAATTCGCCCTTAGCTCTTCACAAATGGCCATTCTTACTGAGGCCCTTCCTCTCTCTTAGTTGACTCTATTTAGTTTTTTAGATCAAATTCCATTTGATTTGTGTGAGGGTGTAGGGTTCTCTCGTTCAAGAATCAAGATTCAATACCCTCTATTATCTTCATCACCCAATACAAGATTTAAATTTTTCCCAAAGAAACGCTTATTAATTTGGCAGCCATTATTTCTCCCCGCTTTAAAAACCCTACATTTAAATGAAAACAAGCATTGCATTTCAACTACAAAAATCTATTAGTGTTCAAATGTACATGTGTGCATCACTTGTGTAGGGTATTATTTTTCCACTTTCACATTATCCAAGAATGTGTGCAGTATAGTTCATATTTTTTGTGATTTAGATTATCTTGAAAAAGGAAAGGTAAATTATTTCCCATGGAAAAAGAATGTTTTCCCTTTTTACTACTGGAAATGGTACAACAAAGTTCCATTCCTACCCGAAACTCCTATGAAACAAGAACCAAATAAAGGCCATGTCCTCAATGGACATCATTTGGCTTTGAAAATGGCCATTGCACCGTGTTGTTTCTTATATTACATCACAATAGTTTCTTAGGTCATTTCTTGTTTCTTGAGATGAAAAACAACTAAAGAAATTGTGAAGATCCTTTCAAGAAATAAATGACCATTTCTCAATCATATCTCAACTATTTTTTATTTTATTCAGTGGTTGCTTACTTTGAGAGAAATTTGACAATTTTATAAGGAATATAACATAAAAACACAAAATGGGAAGGAATTGATGAGGTAGATGACCTTTAGTTGTTGTCAATTAAGAATTGATAATACATAATGCATGTTCTGTACTACAAACTAGATTCCTTCCTGGAGTTAGGACACAGAGTATTGAATCAAAGTTGTAGTTTCTAACTTCTTGTACTGGTTCATCAATCTTGAAATTCAGACATTTCATGTCTTCATTGCTTCATGTTTGAATAATTTGCATCATATCGTACAATAGGAAATTAGGAATTATGATTATTATTACTTTATGGATCTGTTAAGTTACTTTTAAGTTTGCATGGTTTAGTGTGAAATTATTCTAGTGTGCCCCTAGGCCCAGGTGAAGGAATGCCAAGGACCGAGAACCCTAGTTTTTAAATGGTATTGTTTCTTATACCCAAAAACCCCTCAACATCACTTCTTATTAGTTCTTAACAATAGTGTTGTAAACAATTTGAGAATTGATATAGCAAAATCTCGCACTTCTCAAGATAAAGTCCTAAAGCTAAAGTGTGATACCATGTGTAATTCAATAGCCCCATTGTCACCTCACCAACTTCTTTTCACTTCGGGCTAGCTCTCCTCCAACTCAAGGGGGGTTCTCCCTAGTAGATGTTAGGGATCTAATGGCCCAACCAAACCAAGTCAAGAGCCCCCTAACTCTCTATGTTTACAATAGGGTCAGACATGCATCCTGAAGATAAAATTGCTAGGGTATTTTTGGGTAATTTCAAAGGGAAAGTCCCCAAACACATATAATCAAGGAATTATAACGTGATTTCAAACATTAAATATCAACAAAATCGCTTAAAGGATATTGAAAGGAAAAAGGTGATGGAAGATAGAAAGTGCCTTACTTAAATGCTCTAAGGATTTTTCAATAGTTGCTCCAAAAGATTCACTTCAAGGCCCTTCAAGATCGTCTCCAACAATGCTATACCATCAGCTTCAACAATGTTGCTCCAAAAATGTCCTCAAGGTCTTCACAACAAGTTTAATAGAAGTTGCTCCAACAATATATTCAATAAGGTCTTCATTGTCAACTCGTCTCTTATTTGGGTGCCTTAATGTGCAATGACATGTTTCCAGGACTGAATTCAATGCAAGGCATATTTGAAACTCTAACTCTGTCTTCCGGTGTCTTATTAGAAATTATTTCAGTTTTCATTTTGTGTTTTCAAGTTAGATATTGTTTCCAAGTTTTTACATTTATAATTTTATTGCAATGTGGCAGACTGATCAGAGCAGTGCAGGAACAACCCCGAGACGGGATGATCGCGGAAAGAGGCCAGCGGAAGAACATGTAAAGTGCCAAAATTGCTCTATCTTCAGGTATTTTAGTTATTTACATAATTGAAATAATATTAATTTTGTTCAAATATGCAGACACCTAGCCATGGTACGCCTGATGATTCCCTCTTTGAGGAAGAGATTTCTTCATCCCTATCTCTAGTGTTCTTGTTGCGAAAAAAGGCACAAGATGCAAGGTCGGAATTTAATACTTTGATAGACGCGCCTCAAACACCTGAAATAGAAGAGAGGATAAAACATCTTATGAGCCAGCTAGAAAGATATCAGGTAATAATAAAAAGTCAAAAGGATTTTTTTTTGTTCTGCATGAGATGAATTGTGATAGTTTGATTTTTAATTTTTACATTGACTAAACTAACAAAAATTTCTTTTGTATGTAGCGTTTTCTGGCACTTGCTGAACCCGGTGTTGGTGGTAGTGGGACACAAGGGCAAGAGATTACCCAACAACCCTCTCGTACACCTTCTACTCCTTTAGGTGCCAGCCAAGAAACACACCTTGTCCAAGCAGACACCCAGCCAACCGTTGAACGTGTTGGCAATGATGAGGCTGATATGGCCAACTACATTATTGCGTTTCCTGTAGCTACACGTGTCAGCTCCACAGGGACCATTAATGACAAGTTGTTGGTGAACGATGAAGGTGTCCCTATAAAGCATGTACAACTCCCAAGTAAATTTTAATATTTTAACTATTTCATGTACTTTATCTAAAACATATTTATCATGATTTTTATTTTTAAATTAATGATAATATCTTTTTTTCTGTGTAGTAAACAATGAGTTCTACAGGTTTCTAGAGAGCCATGCGTTGGTAATTTTTGGCCCAACCATACGCATAGGGTGGAATTCCCAGAATTCCAACCTGAAAAAAGAACTTCTAGATTATCTAGAAGCCCTTTTTGTGGTCGGCACATTTGACAGAACAGCGGTGGCTCGGGTAGCTGGCAAATATTTGAAATATAACAGGGACACCTATAGGACGCAATTGCAATTTAACCCTAGATATGAGCATCCTCTCACAGTTCCAGAGAGTGAGTGGAGAGCACTCATCCATGAAGGAAAAGAGAAAAGGGAAAAGAAAAAAGGAAAAATGCCAACTGGACCCACAAGGTAAATTACAACTTTAATTCAATAGCTTTAATTTTCTCTATGTCTAAAATAAAAGTGTGCTACGTCATATCTGACTTCAATCTTTTGATGCTAGGTTGCCTGACACCTCAAAGGCAACCAATGCTAGGATTGAAAAAAAGGGCCATCACAAGCTAGGCCAGGGCGGCTACTTGAAATTAGCTGCAAGAATTGTAATTAAGTAGCTAAACATCTTATAATTAATTGTATCGCCTTCCAACGTTTTTGTAATCCTATGTAATGTAGGGTGATGACTTCGGAACAGAAACTACATAGGAAGATAAAAATATCGCTTTCCATTTCGGCTATCAAGCTGTAGTTGAACGTCGCAGAAGCTTGGGGCAGGTCCCAAGATCCAGAATGCCTGATAAGGTAAAACATTAACCTTTCAATATGTTTGTTTTCGTCCATAAATTTAATGTCTAACAACTTTGTTTAAATTAGGGGAGCAGCACTACCCATGAGGCAAATAACCCAGTTTTAGAGCCAGATGTAGATGATCCTCACGTGCAACCTGATCATTGTAGTGGGGACCATGCCGACAATGCTACTATCAGTGAGGGCCGTGACGGTAATTAATTTCCACCTATAATTTTTTCTAATTATACCTTGATGTTTGTCCTTATAATGTTTTTTGTTTAAATGACAGAGAATGTTTCCCTTGAGGATCTTACCACCAGAGAGGAAGACAGGGAAACAGTCCCAACGGTGACAACTGGTGCACCAGGTAAATAATCTCATTGCAATTTTTTTTATTAATATTACCGAACTAGTTCAATGATATTTAAAAACTAACAATTAAAATTTAATATTATCTATTTTTGTAGGCGATGCCCCGTCACTGGATGAGACCAGACATCGTAACTATGCAACTAGGTCAGCGGCGACAACTTGTGCACTAGGTAAATAATCTCATTGCAATTTTTTTTATTAATATTACCGAACTAGTTCAGTGATATTTAAAAACTGACAATTAAAATTTAATATTATCTGTTTTTGTAGGCGATGCCCCGTCACTGGATGAGACCAGACATCGTGACTACGCAACTAGGTCAGTAGTGCGGGTCGAAAGGCACGAAACAAGAGCAGAGCATGATGATATTGATGATGTAATTAGGAGCTTTAAAAATAGGAAGAAGAAAAAGAAAATTCGATAATGTAAAATATTGTATTATTATAAGACAAACGTTACCAATGACCATACTTGGAACGTTTTTTTGCGTTATATAAAAACTCATTTATCATACTATTTTTATGTCAAGCATTAATTGCAATGTTTCCTTGCGTACTTTTTGTTGAATTGTTTTTTTATTAGTTATTGAATATTTTTTTTTATGCTCATGAAAGTAAAAAATGAAATATAGATTGGGTATTGGGGAATTGAGAGTAATGTGAGGGGGGGGGAGGGGCCATAAGAGCTTCCACCTTCACGTGGTTGGCCCTGTTTAGTAGAGAATAATTTATTGGAGCGATTTAATCTTGGAGCAAACCTCCTTCGATCCAGCGTAGCAACAAAAAAGTCACTGTTGACTTAGTTGCTACTCTTTCAGATCGTGGGAGGCTTGTTCCAAGTTCATGCGACTCCAATAAATTGTTCTTGAAACGAAGAGGAGCTTATTCAAGTATGTTTTGACATTTTCAACATATGTTCTAACATTATCATAATAATGCATCTTAGAGTAAAAAATACTACATCAATTACTTGTATTTATTGTATAGATAATGATGGATTTTGATTGACTTGGCAGTGCAGGTACAAATCCTCTCGCATCATGAGCAATACAACTTGTCAACCAGGGTCATGTCCAGGATATTTTTGCTTGTGCGCTTGACCAGGTTCGTAATGTCACATTTTGTAAGTTCCTTTACAGTTCATAATTCAATATTAAGCTTGTTCACGATTATTATCTAGGTTTTTTGTATGTGTTTTTTCATCTATTTGATTGTAAGAAACTATGCATGTTTCCTGTTGTTCACTATGATTTCTCCCATTACCACTCCCAGGATGAATCCGACTTTATTGTTACATAGGTTAATTTATTGTTACTATGATTTCTCCATTTACGATTTCATAGGTTACATCATGTAAAGTTGTCAATCTGGCATTCAATTGCACACTTACTGAAAGCATTGTCAATTTTTCTTACAGGCGGTGTGAACAAACTTGTTGATCTTGTTGGAGTCACCCTTTGGGCGAAGGGAAAAATGTTGTCTTGGAGAGCAAGCATGGTTCTCCGAAAATAGTTAATGATGGTGTGACAGTAGCTAAGGAGGTAATTTGCAGATGTGTGCTCTGGTTTTCTTTTAACGTTGTATTAGTTCCCCCTCTTAAATGTTTGTCTTTGCACTTTGTGATGAAAGTAAATATTAACACATTTAGAGTCATTGTCCATCACATTCAATTCTGCAACATCATCTACCTACCCTACCTACTTTACTCTACCATTTTTTCTTCTTTATTACGGTGCACTTAGACTGGCAAACCCTTATCACACTTTATTTTATTTTACATGTAAAAATATATCTAAGTCTAACCTTATTACATCCAAGAGCTCAGATTAAGCTATTGAGCTCCTTTTATTTACTCTACCTATCTACTTATCTGCCAAGATTAAACAGTTTGGTCAGATTTTATTCTCTATCTCTAAAACATGAAATTGAAAGATGAAATAGCCAAGCTTAAACTGTTTGACTATTCATAAATTGTGGCATAGGATACAAGTTGCACACAATTTTATTTATTACATAAGAGCAAAAAGTAGTGGAATTTAGACTTGCACACTTTCCTTGGCCTTTCTTTTGGTGGGGTTCATTTTCTTTTACTTTTTTGGCCATTTTTATTCTTTTTACCCTTTATTTTTTCTTTTAGGGTATACCCTCTTTACATTTTTTAATTTTTTTTTGATTTTTTGATAATATGGAAAACCTTTGCAACAAGAAAAGGTATGAAAATATTACATAGCCCATCAAGTCAATCATGAAATATGACACCTATTGGTATAGGAGTCTAACACTAACTATGTTATCACTCAGATTTTCCTTGAAGTTGTAGAGAAGAGGAAAGGGGTCTGAGGTAACCATAAACCAATCTTTTAGGTACAGAATCTAGCCAATCTATACCCAAAGAGGGCTCTCTCTTTAAAATTTAGCTTTGTTTTGAAAGATATTAGGCTAGTTATAAAGTTCAAGGGTTTTTATTGAATTTAGGTGGTGGAATTCGATAGCTGAGGGCAAGATTGAAGTAATTCAGGCCATTGGGCTATGGAGTCAAAAAGATGGCTTCACTGGATTAAGTTTCTAAACAAAAGATGGTTTTACATGGCAAGATAATCAAACAGAGAACAATTTTAGATCTTTAAAGCGAATGAGATGGAATTAAAATGGATGAAAGGCAATTAAGAATCTTTCAACACATTCAAAGAGGGAAATTGAGTGATTATCAATAAAGAGCATTCAAGTATTCTTTACTAAATAATCAAAATTCTTAAACTAGTAAAACAGGAGAAATTAAGAATTCACTGTTTAAAACCAGTTTAGAAGAAAACATTTAGAATAACGATGATTAAAATCAAATTACACTTAAGCACTTTCTGATTTACTCTTTTTAATTAGCTATTCAGAAATGAAAACACAGTGATATGATAAACATATATAAAGACTTTAAAACACAAGAGAAATATGACTTATTGATCCGTAGTTTGACACATGAATCCTGTAAAAAGTCTTTCGCATCAATTCATCATCCAGCAAGCCACAAAAAATTTCTCCAACAGCTCTTTATTCTGAAAAGTCAATATTACAGCAAAGTATAAGAATCCACCCTCAATACTCTAATTGAGGGAGTATTTATACAAAAAATTATCAAAAATATCTCATAACAAATTGAGATATAATCTAGGGTGACTCATGAATAAGTTACAATAAAAATAGAGACAAATGGTCTCGTAGATAAGATAAAAAGTAATTGATGTTGTGTTGTTTCCTTCTTTTGAGAATGTGCTGGAGGCAGGCCCTATGTTTTGGCCCGTTGTTGTCATCCTCAGTAATTCTGTTCTGACTGCCTTGCTTTACTGATACTCTTTGTTTTCACTGATACACTTTGACCTCTGTTTATCCTTTTTATCATGGTATACTGTAGTAAATAGGAAAAATTTCATATAAGGATAAATTTTACAAAAGTTCCAACAGTTCTTCCCACCATTTATCTTCTGGTATTCTGGTCCATTGAAGTTTTCTCAATGTTTCATCAGCCTCAGTATATCTGAAAAAGGTAGGCTGAATTGGAAACAAATGCTTTACTTCATGCTCAAGATAAAATAAATTTTCCAATCTGCCATGAAGATTTTTTCCTATTGGCAATGCTGCTTCTGATGTACTGGTTGAAGAATTGGCCTGATTGTCAGCATACTTGTCCAATTTTTCAACATAGCTTTCAAGGTCCATTATTTTATCCTCTGAAACTATAGGACTGAGCAATCCTTTTTTCAACAAAATATCAAATCTTTCTTTGAAGGCAATGATTTCTTCTTGCATATCTGAGCACCTTCGTTCTAGATTCTGCATAAGGGTTCTCTTAGTAAAAACTCTTTTTATTTCCAAATTGTTTCGGTCCTGTCCTGAATACGAAGTTCTACAAGTTGGTATCTGGTTTGAGTGTTTAGAAACTGTATGAGTTGATTGGCTTCCTCAGGCCTATTTCCCAATTCTTCTCTTGTACTTTGAACTTCTTCTATAGCCAATTTGACTAAATCATTCTGTTCATACATAATCTGAATTGAAGACCAGACATCCTTTATTGATTGGATAATGTTGTCCCAAAGAATTTAATTTATTTCCTTTAAAGGTTTCTCCAATGTGAGATCCTTTTCCAATGCTTTAACCAATTTTTCTAATCTTTTGACCTCTCTTGTTTTATCAGCAACACTCATTTTTTAGAGATCATATCTTTGTTCTAAATTAGTAAGTTGTAACTTTGTGTGCTGGAGTTCTGTTACTTGAAGTTTCAATTCATTCATTGACTTTATTAATTCTTCAAAACTCAAATTCGAAGTATTTACCTATGATAGCTCTGTTGGCTGACCTGTTGTGGATGTACCTGTACCTGTAATTGCCTCTGTTGTTGATGCTAGAATAGTAGACTGCTTGTTATGTAATGCCTGTTCAAGCTCTTTTTTTGTTTCATTTAGTTGCTCATTCAGTTTCAAAAGCAAGTCCATCATTTCTTCTTCAGAATTTTTCTTTATCATCTCTTCAGTTTGTGGATGCCTTGAAGCTGGAAATTTCAACTGCTTTCTCAAAGCTGCAATATCATCATCTTTTTTCTTGATTAGGGCCTCTATACCTTTTACATCTTTAGGATTGTGACCCAATCCAATGATTATTTCCTCCAATGTCTTTATCCTGGTGTCTTTGGCCTGAGAAAAGGCTTTTTCAAGCTGCAATTGTGCATTAGTGTTCTCCAAAGAATCCTGCAACTTCTAATTTGCCATTGCTTTATCGGTCAGAGTAGAATAGATCATTTCACCAGTCTGCTTATGTAACTCAATCTGATCTAAAGGATGAATATCCTTTGCTAAGACTTCAAAATTTGTTCTAATATAATCTGCAGTTGTTTGAGGCTGCTGCACTTTTGGTTTGAAGTGACTCATTATCATTTTTCCTTGTTGAATGTCATAAGCTGACATCAATCTTTCTTGATTCTTAGGAGCCATCTTCAAATATTGATTGTAAACCTGGAGTCTTAGTGGATCATTCCTGGCTTTTATATTGACAAAGGTTTTCTTTATATCTCCTGCATCTTTAACTGGTGGTTTGAAAGAAGATATTTCAACACTCTGTTGCTTTTGCAGCTCTTTTATCTGTAAAGTAGTGGATGCCCCACTGACTGTACCTGTTTGTTGACTATCCAAATCTTCTCTCTGGCTATCAGGAATTTCCTGAAAAAAATCTACTTCTGGAAGAGGATTTAATTTTTGTCTTTTAGCATGAGGCTGTTATGAAGATCCACCAACAAGGGTAGCAACTTCAGCATCTCTCTTCTTGCCTTTTTCTATATTGATAGGAGTTTGTAAAATTGAAATTTTTGGCTCATTGATCTGAATAGGAGGAATTTTTACTTGACCCTGTTCTTTAGAAGTCTCAGGTTGCTCTGTCATTGTGAATTTTTCAAATACTTGTATGTCAGGCTCCTTTTATTTTCCTTTATATTGTACTGTGGCCAATGCACTGATCTCCTGTAAATTTTGTTGAGAAGTCCCTGCAGAAGAAGGACCAATACCTAGTATCTGCACCTGTCCAAAAGAGTCTAGGTCAAGTATTTTCTCAAGGTCTTTCATTACATTTTCAACATTGACCTGATCACTATCCTGTTCTACCAATGTTCCTTCCATCCATTCATCCATATTGGCATATTGTTCAATTTCTGGAATTTTGTGATGAATGTATGGTGATAGTTTATTTTTCATTCTTCTATCACAGATAAAGTTATTTGGGTCATAAGGCACCCAGTAAAAAAAAATTTGTAATCTGAGATATTCTTCTAAGATTCTTTATGCTTCCTTTCCAGCATCTCTAGAGTTACAAACAAAGGGACCTAATTGACTTTTGATCCTGAGTTGAGCCTTTTTCTTTGCATTGCAGAAATGAACTATATCTGAGTTAATCATCTGCCTGAAATACTCTAGTGCAAAGAGTCTCATGGGAACATATTTGGGCAACTTGAATGGGCACAATTCACATCCATATATTCTGATCTTAGTGTGATTTTGATACAAGTACCAATCACCTACCCTATATTGTTTTGAGAGCTATAGAATTTTCTTGATTTCATTATTAACTCTAGGAGGGGAAACTCCTGTTAACAAAGTGGTTTCAGGGTGTACAAATAGGTCAATAAACTCATTATAGGAGTAAGGAGAATCAGAGGAATTATGGGTGATGGCAGACCAAAATATCACAGACCTAGGATTTCCTTTGGCATCAAGTTTCTGAACATGGAAAGGGAAACTTTCTGATTGGTAATAAATCATGAGATGATATATAATAGAAGAATATTTGAACACTTTTTCATTCTCAAATCTCATGAACTGATCATGGATTTTATCAACAATGTAGGATGCAAAATCATACTTGACAGTAGGGGACTGTCCAGGGGTAAATATAGACAACAATACTAGGGTTAATTGATCAACATATTCACTAGTATTGAAACCCATGATAAAGGATATCATATTCAAAATAAGCCTACCCACATCAGTGAAAAAAGTATAACCATAGGGGGGAGGGCCTTTGGGCTGATGCTCTGGTAACATGAAGGTTTGACAAATGCGATTTAACTCTTCATGGGACAAATTGACAGACTTTTCAAGTAATTTTCCCATGGATAGGGGAGTGAGGGCTTGACCAGGTTGAAATTGCAGCATTTCATTTATCAACTGAGTAGTGATTAGGAAAAGGATGTTCTGACTCAGGGACAAAATTTCTCTTTGATTGGGGTCATAGTTTGCATGGCAGTAATGAATTAACTCAGGAAAAATATGGACTGAGGGGAGAAGATACATGGGGAGATTGGATTCCCATAATCCAATAATATCATAACTGTTTATAAAGTTATCTATGCAGCGGCAAAAGGTTCGAAGAGGATTATCACTAAGAACGAGGTCTTTAATTTGAAAATCTCTATCTGCTAGGGGCAGATATTCTAAATCTCTGTGAGGGGCATTCAAAGGTGCGACGTTCAGAGCCACTGGAACCTCCATTTCTGGTTCTTGTGGATTGAGAAATGAATTTCGGGTTTTTGTGAAGAACAAACACAATTACAAGTTTTGGGAATGCAATTTACAATTTTGGGAATTGAACAAGACCAAATTGAACTCTGTTTCTGTCTTTCGTGCGGAATTTAAAACAAAAACTAGGATTTCACAGAGTTTTAACGGGAATTGGGGTAAATACCTGTTTTTTGTCAGATAAACAGTGATTAAACAGGTACAGGCTATGGCGTACGAACTCTGGATTACTAGTATGCAATTGTCTTCAGCAAAATACAGTTGATGGCGTTTGACAGTTTGTTTTTGAAATTCTCTGCATGAGACTTTGGTCGTTCACAGAATAATGAAAATGACGCAGGAAAAATTGTTTTATTCACAAAGTCCAAAGGGTGACGGGGTTTTTTTTATTTTTTTAATGGATGACATCAGCAGGTACGGAGGATGAGTCATGGGAGGCAAGCGGTAAGCGGTTTCCATCGCACCGCTTTTGGGGAAAAGTGGTTTTGGGCAAAGGGCGAGCGATTCCATAGAATGATTGATGCGTGGCATGGCACTGTTTGAAAACCGCCGGGCCATCGCGCATTATTGTTCAGACGCGGATGGCTAGCGATATCATTAATAACCGTTGATCTCAGATGGGTTGATCGAACAGCGATGGGGACGTGGAAGTGACGGGGATTTAATATGGAGGGCCCGACGCAATTAAACGTTAATTAATCTCATCGGGGGGAATCTGATTGGTGGAGTTAATTAATCGTGAGGATTAATCAATTTGTTTATAAAAATGCAAGAAAGTGATCGAGAAATGATTTAACCAAGGTTAGCGGTTAAGGGAGGTATTGGGGATTTTACAAAGGGTTTATAGTTTTAACCTTGGGAAAGGGAGTCGGGGGATTAAAATACACATGGGAAGAATTATTTTTGTATTAAAACACGTAATAAAACATGTTTTAATTATTTTTTCAATATACTTTTATTATATGATAATTAAATCAGATTAATCTAATTACCATAGGGGGCGGAATTTAATATTACAATATATTTAGCCAAAGGGGGCATAAAGTGGGTTTTTTATTTAAACATGTGAGAATAAATAACTTTGGCTAAAATTTATTAATGGGTTTTTGGGGATATTATATAAAAAGGAGTTATATATAATAGGAGAAGGTTATTTTTGTAAGGATTTAATACATAAAATCAATGTTAATATGACAAGGGGACAATGTAAACTCAAAATACATTAATATAACTAAGAAAGTGAAGATTTAAAAGCAAATTGCATTATAATCACTTCATCACTTAGAGTTAGAATAAAATGTGATTTTGAGAGTTTTTTATGAAATAATGCATAATTTTCCTAAGTAAAATGGGATTTTACTTAGGAAAAGATGTTTAGAAATGAGTGAATGTTATGAAGAATGACTTCAAGTCAAAAGATAGTACAATTTCCTCTTGCTTAGGAGAAGGAATATTTTCAAAGAATTCTTTAGGATTTCGGAAATTGTATGACTGAATTTGAGAATGCAAAAGTTTAATTTCATTTTCATAATTTTCAGAAATTATCTCAAGAACACATATTTTCAGTTTGGGATAATATTTTCTTGATTTCAAAAGAAGAAATAAAGCTCTTAAAAAATCCTCATCAAGCTGAAGTTCTAATATCTCATCCCTCAAAATAGCTAGTGATTGTTTTGTGAAATTATCATAATTATCATCATATTGATCATGTAAGTCTAAAAAATATTCTAAGAACCTTGATTTTCTTAGGAATAGGTCATTTTTTAATAGCTTGCACCTTTTGAGGCTCCAATTTCACTCCTTCCTTTAAAACAATATGAACCAAATACTCGAATTCTTATTTCCCAAAAGCACATTTGGATATTTTTACATAAAAATGATTGTTCTCAATAATTTATATAACTTTTCCACATGTTTAGTGTGGTATTCCCATGATTTACTATAAATATGTGTATTATGAAAGAAAACCAACACAAATTTTATAAGATGGGATCAAACAAAATTGTTCTTAAGTCGAGCCCGCCGGACTTCAAACGACGATAAACCATAATTCAAACCAAATTTGCATTCCAAAATAGCCTACTAACATTGGCCAATTTTGTGACGCGAAAACCAAATGAATTCCACCCTAATCTTTTTCGGGTCCGAAGTTGGGCTGGCGTGCAGAGGGAGAGTTGTGACATGAATTTCTTATCAAATTCGCCTTAATACTTTTCGGGTCCGGATTTCCACTGCGTGAGCGGCCCAAAAAAAGGTCTGCTCCAATCAATTTCTGCCACGTGTCCTCAATTAAAACTTGCCCTGCTCCCGGCTGTGGGTGCATTCGATGGCGTTTAAGGTGATGGGACATGGATGTGGCGATTTCATATCAATCGCATTAAGATTTAACGTTGTTCAATTAAGTTCCAAGGTTTTCACATCAAATCGCATTAAGTTTTAACACTGTTCAAGATCGGACCTCCACTCCCGTTAGCGATTCTGCATGCTCCAATATGATCCGGCCTTCGGCTCTCATTAATGATCAAAGATTAATTATGATGAGCGTCCTTCGATTGCATTGATAAAATGGCATTTCGCTATGGTTTTTCAGACGAGCCGGTTGCTGGGTTACACTGCCTGCTCACTGTGACGAGAAGGAGAAGTGGCCAGCTGAATGGCTGCTTAGACCTTGCTGCATATATGCATTTCTCTTGGTCTGGTCCTTGTCTGTCTTCCTCTGTTTCTTGGAATTCTGCTTCTCCGTCTCCTCTTGTGCCCACTGCTGAGACTGCACCCATGCCTCGCCTGCGTCATAGGATGCGTTGCCGTATGGGGAGCACTAGAGGTCAACCCCTGCGCGCTCCCTTCAGCCCCTCAACCAAGTCGTCTTCCCAGTCCAGTGATTATCACGCAGGTCGCTATCCAGATACTAGAAGTGGGTGGGGTCGAGTTGTAGGATCTGGCCACCGTATGGGCTCCCCTGCTCCACATTTCCCCAATGCTTCACTTTCTCCCACGACGCGCACTGCGCATTTTTCCTTTAATTGCTCTCTGAACCGCCCACACATCACAACGAAAATTACTATGGTTTTCCGGGAGGAGGCCCAGATGGAAGAACAATGCACCCGTCCGGCGGGAATGAGCTCAGAAAAAGTCGGCCAGCATTCGGGCCTTCAGGAGGGGAGCGATGGCATGACTGTGGAGGTAGCACCTAGCGATCCTGGACCTTCCGAAGGATGGTGCCGAATCGTCGAGGAGCCAGAGGAGTAGTTTGGTTAATTTGTTTTTCTTGCTTCACGGCCCACTTAATTGGGTTGCTTTTAGATTATATTACTGTGCTGGACCTCTGTAATATTTCTGAATTCTATAAATGTTCAAGACTGGTTTCCCCATATGAGGGCAGTCTTCTTAATTTTTTGATTTTTTGATGACAAATTTGCCATGAGTCTAGGCAATGTTTTTTACTTCAGTGTAATTTTATTCCCACTGTTAATAGATTAACTTTACTTAGAAAAAAAAATGTTGCCCTGTTTCTATTTTAATCCTATTTTTTGAAATACAGAGCCATGTTTATATGATTGTTTATAGTCGAAGCGCTGCGGGGTGGTTTATTATATTAATATTTCATGGTCGAATTATGTTCATAACAATTAGAAGAAAAAAAATGTTGCCTGGTTTCTATTTTAAACCTGTTTTTTGAAATACAAAGCCATGTTTATATGGTCTACGTATTATACTCTTTCTCTGTATATCTACAGGAACCTTTTTGCTATGAACAGGGTGGATGCTGTAGCGGGCTACTAATGGAAACAAGTGAGCCTGAACCTTACATCTCGGATGCAACAGATGGTTACCAATACTCCTTACATGTTTAGCGTTTTTATCTGTTCAAGGATTTTGGTTACTTTAATTTGTATTTGGAACAATGGACATCGGTACTCTATCTATTGCTTTACTATTCTACATACTGCTATTTCACTTTCTTATAGATGCCTCGGGCAAATTTGGATGCTTTCTCAGATTGTCGATAATCTCCATGTGGACCGTTACTGGGTTTTATATCAAGTCCCTGTATGTGACATGGGGTATTTTTCTATCACTGTCTGGGGTGGGACTTCCACTTTTCTGGATGGATATTTGGGTTCAAATCTTCAGATGTGAAAATGTAATAACTTCATGGACTGTTTTACTTCATATAATATATTCAAAACAACATTTTTTCTCTTGTGAAAAAAAAATGATTAATGTTTATCACTCTGCCTTCAAAACTAGCGATGCTGGTCTATGTTGCTGGTTTATTGATATGGTCTGATGGTCTTTTTATATTTGGACATATCACACTCCTCACATGATTAGCGTTTTTCTCTGTTCAAGGATTTTGGGTACTTTAATTTGTATTTGGAACAATGGACGTCGGTACTCTATCTTTTGCTTTACTATTCTACATACTGCTATTTCACTTTCTTATAGATGCCTCGGGCATATTTGGATGCTTTCTTAGATTGTCGATAATCTCCATGTGGACCGTTACTGGGTTTTATATCAAGTCCATGTATGTGACATGGGGTATTTTTCTATCATTGTCTGGGGTGGGACTTCCACTTTTCTGGATGGATATTTGGGTTCCAATCTTCAAATGTGAAAATTTAATGAATTCATGGACTGTTTTACTTCATATAATATATTCAAAACATCGTTTTTTCTCTTGTGAAAAAAAAAATGATTAATGTTTATCACTCTGCCTTCAAAACTAGCGATGCTGGTCTATGTTGTTGGTTTATTGATATGGTATGATGGTCTTTTTATATTTTGGACATATCACACTCCTCACATGATTAGCGTTTTTCTCTGTTCAAGGATTTTGGGTACTTTAATTTGTATTTGGAACAATGGACGTTAGTACGTACTCTATCTGTTGCTTTACTATTCTACATACTGCTATTTCACTTTCTTATAGATGCCTCGGGCATATTTGGATGCTTTCTCATATTGTCGATAATCTCCATGTGGACCGTTATTGGGTTTTATATCAAGTCACTGTATGTGACATGGGGTATTTTTCTATCATTGTCTGGGGTGGGACTTCCACTTTTCTGGATGGATATTTGGGTTCCAATCTTCAGATGTGAAAATGTAATGACTTCATGGACTGTTTTACTTCATATAATATATTCAAAACAACATTTTTTCTCTTGTGAAAAAAAAAATGATTGTTTATAGTCGAAGCGCTGCGGGGTGGTTTATTATATTAATATTTCACGGTCATTGGAACGCCCAAAATTCATAACAAATATTGGAGATTTACTGTCATGTTTTAAAGTTTCATTTATTTATTTTTAAATTGAACCCGCCGTCGGTATACCGATGCCTTGTAAGCATCGGAATTGCGACAACTTAAAAACATCAGACCACATTTCGTCGGAATTGCGACAGTTTACAAACGTCGGAAGAGCGATGTTCAAAACATCGGACCACATTTCGTCGGAATTGCGACAGTTTACAAACGTCGGAAGAGCGACGTTCAAAACGTCGAACCACATTTCGTCGGAATTGCGACAGTTTACAAACTTCGGAAGAGCGACGTTAAAAACATCGGACCACATTCCGTCGGAAGTGCGACAGTTTACAAATGTCGGAAGCGCGACAGTTTGGGAAATGTCGGAAGAGCGACGCTTGTTTGGAAGCGACGGAGAAAGTGTCGGTAGTGCGACAGTTTGTAAATGCGAGGGAATTGCGACGGCATGGAAAACCACGCTTTTCCCGTCCTCGAACTGTCGCTCTTGCGACGACTATGTGTCGGAATAGTGACGATTTGGCCGTCGGAAATTGCGACAAATTTTCTAGTGTGCGCACCGGTGCGTTTCTATAAGTCTATGCACCGATGCGTTGAGACGACCTATGGGCACCACACAAATCCCAAGACCAATTAGAACGGCCCCATGCGTTGTATCACCAACACTGCGCCCGGTGTGGTTTTATACCTTGACAGCCCGGTGCATTCTCCTGCGACCGACCCAGGCCACCTTCTAGATGTACGCATCGGTGCATTCAAGCTCGAGTAGCGCACCAATGAAAAAAACATTCGTAATAACCTCCGGCCGCCCATTTGTTTTTTAGTTATGTTGAATTTCCGTTAAAAGCTCTGCCAAAACCTCCGTAACCATAAAAGGATGTTGTAGAAAATGTTTTTTTGACAATTTTGGACAATTTTATAACACTAAAAACCTCCTTTATAACCTCCACTAGAGGGTCTTCTCCTCGTAGTGAAACTAGCTAGGACAATGGTAGCTTATCTCTTAGAAGAGATGTGGCGACTACATGTCTCTGAACTATGTTACAATGAGGCTTGAACGCCTATTCATTATTTAGAAACAATAGAAAACTCTAAACATCCAAAAAACCTAACCCTATGAGATGAAGCGCCAAAACTATGGGCTCGGTTTGGGTAAATTGGTGTTTCAACTTCCCGGGGACGTAACTTTGGCATACTATCTTCGTTTGACATGCACCATACCTTGTTAGAAAGATATATCCAAGGAGTACAACTTTTGGTGTGAGAAACATCGATCCATGGACCCATGTGGCTCCCGTTTTCCCCAAAACATTTCATTTAGGGCTCAAAACGACTCGGGAAGTTCAGGACCTGAAAATTTGCTAAAAATAGTAAGTTGTGTTGAAACTGAAAAACTAAGAGAACTTATGGTGGAGTTTAAAATGGAATAGGTGGGTGGCCACCAATATCCACCTAGATCAATATGGCCCTAAAACGGCTCCAGGAGTGCAAGAGCCGAAAACCTACTAAAAATAGTAAGTTGTGCTGAAAGTGAAAAGCTGCAAGAATTGATGGTGCAGGTCCAAATGAAATAGGTGGGTGGCCACCGATATCCACCTGGATCATGAATAGTGCGCATTGTTACCAATAGAGAGTCAGGAGTAAACATCCAGAAAGCATGTAAAGAGGTAAGACACAGTAATTGGGAGATAACCAAGTCGCATATATGTATTCTATATTATATAAGGAATCATTGTTACATTCATATCAACAGGTATATATAGACTAATAAGACAATTAAAAGAGTATAATTTTCATAAACCACACCATCTAATATTATCATAAGTTATATGTTTTTCATATTACAATTATGTTTACATTGAGGCTAGTCGGCTCCATATTCGACTAGTCAGTCAACCTGACTACCTCCTTCAACACTTGGATAGCCAAGTAAATTTAGGAAAGTTCATAACATTATATAAAATTATAGAAACTTTATCATATATATTTTTTTCATAAATTAAATAATATCAAAATAAATAATATTGAATAAAACTTATTTGTTATTTACAAGACATCTTTTAAAATTGAATAAAGAACATTTCAATCCTATTTGTGTTTTTTAATTGAACCTTGAGATAAGGAATTGATTGAAATACTTGAAAATAGTTAACCATGCAATGGTATATGGGTGGGTCACAAAATTTTCCATATATAGATTTTTTTATTATGATATGGATGAATTTAGAATTCAAATAATTTATTATAAAAATCATTGTAAGTACTAAAAAATAAATGAGACAACCACATAAAGGACATAGTTATTTTTGGACTAATGTCCCCGAAAAAGCCCAATGCGGGAAAACCAGTGTAGCAGATATGAGGGCTTTATTATTAAGTAGATTTTTGAATACAATCTAGGTTGCCAAATTCAGCTCACCCAACAAAGAAAATCATGGAAAAGGTACCTCTATCCAGAGACAGATACATTGGTAGATCTAGTAGCTGAATGAAGAAACCCCACAGGTGATTGTGTTGTCCCCAGTGATGCGCAACGATGGCTGCAGCAAGCTCTACACTAATATTGCATCACCTCCTCCAGGAGTTGCGTCACCCTCCTCATGAACCTTCCCAGCTCAGAAATTTATCTACTAAATTTCTGCCCGATCTGCCCCACATAAACCCCAACACTGCCTCTTTAGTGACTGTGTCACCCTTCTGGCTCTATGTCACCCTTTTGGACGTACGTCACCCTCTTTGGTGTTGGGCTATCTCTCCTGGTGCTGCTATGCTTCTCTACAATTGTATTCTTGGCCTTGGACTGAAGTCCCGCTGCCGAACTTCCCCTCTCTGCACTACAAGCTTACTCCGAAATTATTAGCAAACCACACCCTACAATTTCGACTTTTAACAAGTGATGCTTTCTCTGTGTGTGTTATCAACTGATCCTCAAGCCTTACTTTATACTTTTCCTGTTTATGAATCAACGATTGTGATCTAATCCTTAATTAATGGATAAGATTAAATTATACTTGATCCTCATCACTTAGAAGCTTCTCACCCACATGTTAAATTAATTTACTTTAATTATTTTAATTCCCTAAGTTTTAACTTAGGCTACATTAAAAATAATTAATTATTTGAATAACTTTCACTCCGGGTGGAATTTATTCAAATGATTTCTGGGTCTTGGAGATCTCATGTATTCTATCCCCTCCACAAAATTTAGGGAGTGTTGATTTTTTAGTAGCATCAGATGTTCTCTAGCAATACTTCTCACCAAAAGCATCACCCTGATCCACGACATCGGTCCTCTACGTTGTTGATGTTCGAATAGCTACCCCTCATCCACTGCGCTGCTGCAATCTGTACTGCTTCCCATGACTCTCCAACTGCCATTGTTTCATTTGTAATGCAAATCCGTCTCAATATGCAACACCATGTTTCCCATAACATTGTCACTGCTAACTGCTTCATTGCAACTCAGTTGTTGAGAGTTTAAGCAATTGAAAGACATCCCAAACTCTGACATACTGGTCAATCTGGATGCACTTCGATGTTGAAGCTGCCTTTGCTGATAATTTGCGTTGGCCCTCTAATGTTACTGTGATGTGCTACTCTACACTGCGTTGTTGCTACCTCTGCTCTGCGCTACTTCAAACTTTTTCCCTCTAACTCTGCCACTATCGCTCCAACATCCATCGCACCAACTGATTCCTATCATTCTGCTACTTTAAATAAGGGCTCCCATAGTCAAATGTGATCCAAGAGTTTGGGCACCTCAAGGATCCTACCCCACACTCTCTGCAGCTTATAATCCTCCCTGGGTTTGGTGCCCCTTTCAAGCGTAGTCCCTCGGTGGGGCCCTTCCTCTCTTTGAAACTCGCACTAGAAAACTCGCACTTCCTCTGATAACTTCTTCCGACAACTGGAAGTCGATATGTTGCCAAGATCCCTACAGAGGTGAAAATATATGGAAACTCAAGATTGGAGAAGTAAATGATCTCGCCAAAATGTCGAATTCCTCCTCTCTCCTCTGTGAAGTTGCTGACAGGCTCTACACACTCCCTGTTGGAGTAAGTAGATATTCTCCCGGATATTGCCACTCTCCAATGAGAAATCGAATTCCTTGGCTCAAAATTATCTCAGGAAGATATTCCCTCAGTGTCATGCAACCCCCTGGCTGCCATCACTGTCGAACAACCGAATGTCAAACAAGTTCCTTTCTCCCTCTTTTGTTGTTTCCCCTACGAAACTGGGATCTATATTTATTTGGCGCTAGAAATCCTCTAAGGAACAATCTCCCTCTAAAATTCGATTTTCTTCATGGAAATCCTTCTGCCAACAAATGTCGAATCACTCCTCTCTAATCTCTCTTTGTTGCTTCTCAACACTGGATCTAGAATTCTTGGCACAAAATATTTTGATGAATTCATTCCCTCTACTTTGATTCTGCCCCACTAGACATTCTTTTGCACCAACTTGCCCTTCTCTTAGAAACTCTGGGGTTTGAAATATATGGCAAATCTATTCTTTTAGATTTTCCATTTGAAGTAGGTACAGTAATGAAATACCCTGCTCTATTATTTCTCAATCTTATTGAGCCATGGGGTTCTACTGCTGCTAAAAATACATTCCCTAAAATCCATAACTGTTCCAGGGACTGTTAGATTCTCTGATTAATTCCCTGTCCAGTAACTGTTGGATTTCCTTTTCACAGAGGTCCCGGTGTTCTTTGTTCATGGGGATCGCTCTGGATTTGCATGGTCTGCCCATATAATTTTCTTTATATGGCAGTTCAACATTATGCTACTTTCTATGCCAAAAGGCATTTGGTAAGCTCATAATTTATTTATTTACTGGTTATAGTTTGGTTGTTTTATGTTTTGGATATTTTTGGGCATATTTTTGGTCAAATTTGTTCCAAATTTAAAATGCATTTTAAATCATACAAAAACAAAATCTTTTTGAAAATTATTTCACTAAATTCTTAAGAAAAAATTCAAAACATAAAATAATTAGAAAATAAAGTTTTTACCCTTCAAAATCATCAAAAAAACATAATAAACATGCTACTATTGCAACTATTGAAAACTTATACAATGAAGTGAAAAATTAAAAACTAAAACCTAAATTATAGTTTTTTGTGGCTTTCAAGGGTTTTCTTGGTGGTTTTTTGTGGTTTTCTAAGTTTTTTCTTGTAGTTGTCAAGGGTTTTCTTTGTGGTTTTCGTGGTTGTTTTTTTGTGGTTTCTAGGTTGTTTTTTTGTTGTTTTTGTATGGTGGTGTATGGTGGGTTTTCATTTTAAATTATTATATTTTTTTTCAAGAAAAATTAATTCAAATAGAAAAAAAAAAATGATAATAAACCTACGTTGTCCTTCATAAGGTGGTTGGTTTGACCTTCTGAGACATTGGTGGGGTTGTTGGGTAGTTGGATCGAGCTCCTCCAACTCGATTGATCTCTTCTATACGTTGAGGTCTTTGCAAAAAGCTTTCACAGACGACAAACATGGTTTTTAATGAGAGATCATAGTGGTCTTTACACAGGAGCTCGATTGAGGTTTTGTTTTAGTGTTCGATCAAGTTATCTCTAAGCCCTCAAACAACTCAATTGAACATTTAAATATTGTTCATTCGAGCACTTAAAGTGGCTCGATCAAGCTCCCTTTTTCACTCAAAACACACCCTTGCTTTTCCAGAAAGTATAACCTAGCTCCACGCATAGACCCATATACCAAAATACACATACCTATCGACATAATTTTAAAATTATAAATTATAAAACGATTTTAAATTACATATACAATTTTAGATAATTATAAAGACTATTTCTCTAAATGCAACATAGTTAAATATTCAACCCGTATTTTGGTATTACAATTGAAGGGAAGAGAGGTAGGATACATTAAAAACAAATTCTACGATTCCAAATATTTTGAATCCTTCTCCTATTTCTAATGCCTATTTGGAGTAAGCAAAAGAGGTGTAGTTCCTAGGAATCACAACACAAAGTTTCTCATCTATATTTATGTATAAGAACGATGTGATTATCTATATATTTAATAGGTATTGGCTTCCAATACTTAGATGGTTTTTGTGTTTGCTTTATAAATCTAAATGATCACTTCTTGCAACCTCATAAAATTTAGGCAAAAGCCATTTTAAATTAATGGAACTGTAGATATTAATAAAGATGTTAACATTGCACAATCTAATTCCAATGTTGAATATATTTTTAAGTGAAAAACAAAAAATTTATCAAATTCAAATTACAATTTTAATAAATTGTTTAACCAAATTAAAATGATGATAAATTTGAAAAAATAAAAACTTTAAAATGTTTAGTATTTATCAAAACTAAAGACACTTCTAAGCATTAAAACCTTTGCAAACTAATGCACCTTCAGGAGGGATATCCAAATCAAGAATAGAAAGAATAATTGCCCAAATACTGAATCGAACTACAATAACAACTACAAGGCACAAAAACTATAGTGCTTCAAATTTTCATCAATATACCTTTTATAACAAATTCAATTAACTTTTAAAACATATTTACCATTAGTTTATTTTTATATTTTTTTTCTTAAAAGAAAAAAATCAATTTTTCTTTCAATCCAAAAAAAGAATAAGGGTATTGACATCAAACCAGTTTATAATTATGCTCACTTAAAAGTTTTTTTTTCTCCAGTCATTACAATAATATTCTTCAAAATATCATTCATAAATAAAATAATAATCGTTTCACTCAATCACGAGACATTATCCCAATTTATTATTATTATTTTATACAAATACAAATTATTATAAAAACTAAAAACTAATTACTATATATTTTTTGAAATATTCAAATTTAAAAAAAAAAACAAAAAACAAAAAACAAAAAACTACAAGTAGTATATATACAAGTATATGAATATTTTTTACAGTACAGACAGAGAGATTTTGTAATGAGAATATTGGAGCGGTCAGTTGGAGAATAATAATAATGCGTTGAAACTTTTTATTGCTATGAGAATGTTTTTCCAATTTATTTTTGAGATGCTCAATACCCAGTGAGGTTAAAAGAAGAAACACATGTTCATATCATTGAAAGTTGAATTTATCTTTTTCATTACAGGCGCAAATTGCTTTTCTTTGTTCGGGAAATCAAATTGAATCATTTGTTTGGCTTTTGCCAACAAATCTGGAAGGCGAATCATGTCGGTATGTGAGTCATCCATGCAAAAGCATATGTCAAGTCGTGAGGCCACGCATGCATGTACTTCACAAACATCATTATTTATTTATTTTTATTTAATAGGTTTATTTACAATTTTTTTTTTTTATAAAGTGAATCATAAAGATAATATTGTTTTTAATTGTACGAATGTTTTTAGGTTGGATAAATTTTTTTTACTATATAATCTTTTACTTTTATTTTTTATTTATTTATTTTTATTTTTATTTTTAATTAGTTTAGATCTATTTTAATTACGGATTTATTGAGTATCGAGAGAGATCAAATCTCTCGAGGTGCAAATCTCTTTTTTGAGTGTAAAACTTGAGGAAAAGTTTGCACCTCAAGAGATTTGATCCCTCTGGGCATTTGATAGATCCGTAGTTAAGATGGATCTAGGCTGGTTGCAGTTGTGTGCGACCAAGAAAAATCTATTGATAATATGAGGAACATATGATTAATTTTATGGATAATATGTAAATACATCTAATATTAATATAACCATTTTAAATATGCTAAATATGTTTGAGATTTATCAAGTCATTTTAATTTTAAATTTTGTCAGCTACCTCACTTTGTTGAGATGATAAATATTGTAAAATAACTTTAATGATGAAAAATGATGAAATGAACTTGAGATGATCAATATTGAAAAATAACTTTAATGATGAAAAATGATGAAATGAAAAAAGATCAACGTTGTTCGATCGCTGCCGCTGCCGTTGTCTAACCTAGACAGCACCGCCATTGCCAGTTTCCCTCTCTGCGATCTAGCATCCATGGACGCTGGAGGGGGTGTCGACCCCACTCCCCCCAGCTAGAACTCATCACATTCAAGAAACTAGTAGCAGGAACTTCCAAGAGACCCCTGACAGAGACAAAACAGAAGTTTGTGAAGAAACTCGATTGCATCCCTTCAATCGCGTTGTCGATCGAAGAAACATGCAGATCTGCTCTCAATCCTGCAGACAAAGGGCACATTGGCAAGTTTACTGGCCTCTGGCCCTCCCCCAAAGCTGTGGAGGATTGGGTTCAGAGGAATTGGACGTCGCTCATCTCAGAAGGGATTAAGAGCCATTTTGTAGGGAAAGGCTTCTTTGTATTCGTTTTCGAAAACGCAAAAGACAAAAACCTTATCTTCAGAAACGGCCCATACTTCATGGGGCCTCAAGGGTTATACCTGAACAAATGGACTCCCGACTTCGATCATGCACAAGACTTACCCTCCGTTGTTCCAGTGTGGGTCCGTCTTCCCCATCTTCCATTGCACTGCTGGAACCAAAAATCTTTGCAAACCATTGGCAACTCGCTAGGAAGGTATATAGATCAAGTAGTGAGAAAAGATCAGTATTATTATGCACGGATCTGCGTGGAGGTGGATCTGGAAGTAGGGTTACAAGAAGAAATAAAACTAATTGTCGTAGATTGGATTCACATTCAGGAATTAGACTATGAACAACTACCTTTCAAATGTCGGCACTGCCATGGCTACAGCCATTTTGCAAGGCACTGCAAAAAAAATATCACCGAAGAAAGTGAAAATGTGAATGTTGATCAATGGATCACAGTGCAAAAATCAGGGCCAACAAAACCCCAAGGAAAAGGTCCTGCAAAAGAGAGCAAATCCATGCCAGCGGGGCAAGACCAAGGAGCTGGGAGCTCTAACCCCCCGTCGACAACAGGAACTCAAAGTCCAGAACCCAACAAAGCAATAGGAGTAGCAGGGATAAACAAAGATAGCAACAAACAATCAAAGCTTTCCCCCAGCGGAAAAGGCAGCGAGGAAGAAGGACAGCCAGCAGTAACCCCCGAAGTATCCCCTTCACCCACATATGCAGACATAGCCATAAAGAAAACGATAGACTCGCCAAGCTCCTCGGAGGACGAGATCCTCGAAAGGCCTGCTAAAAGAGCAGGAAGAAAGTCCCACAGAGAAGCAAGGGAGGAAGAGGCAGAAAGACAAAAGACCCAAGGAAGCCATCCCACAATAGAAATGTCAATCGGAAGGAGTATTAGAACAAGGCCTCCAAAAGGAGGAGCTCCTACCACCCCCAACAGTAAGTAATGTGAATCGTCTCTTAGAACTGCAGAGGTTTGGGGAATCCGTTAAAAGTCGAAGCAGTCAAGGACCTCATGAAAATGGAACCAACAGATATCCTCTTGCTCCAAGAGACAAAAATCAAAGGGGATGCCCTCCTAGAAATCAGCAAAAAGAAATGGCAGAAGAATGCAGGGAAAGCAATAAGTGCAAGGGGCTCCTCAGGAGGAATTGCCACCTTGTGGAAGGAGGATCAATTCAGGCTTGTTAACTTCTTCAACACCCAGCACTAGATTTTCACCGAGCTGAAGCACATAGCAAGTAATTTAACTTTCGCACTTTTCAATTTATATGTTCCGGTAATGTATGCATAGAAGAAATAATGTTGGCAATCCCTAAATGAATTCCTTGAACTCCACTCTCCAAACAACATTATCATCGTTGGAGATATCAACATAGTAATGAATGAAAAAGAAAAAAGAAGAGGTAGAAACAGCAAGGACAAAATGATACATGTGGTAGAAGACATAATACTCCAATGGGATTTAATGGATTTTAAACCAAAGAAAGGGTTATACACTTGGACCAACAACAGGACAGGGGAAGACCATATCTCAGCCAGACTGGATATATTCCTAGTACAAAGCACCCTGCTGATGGAAAGATGGCTCATCTCCTCAACCATTCTCCCCAAACCCACCTCGGACCATAAACCCATCCTCCTCTCATTGGTAGAAGAAGAAAACTTCGGCCCAATCCCGTTCAGATTTAGTCCTCTGTGGAGTGGAAAAAGTGGGTTCTTTGAGACAGTTCGAATGGCTTGGTCCACCTCTCTCAGTGGCTCCTCTAGCTATGTTTGGGAACAAAGGTTAAAATACACAAATAAGGCCCTTAAGAAATGGAGAAAACTGCCCACAAACACGCCCAACAGTAAAAGAAAGGAAGTTGTGAAACAACTAGGAAATCTTCAGAGGGAAATGGACATCATAGACACAACAAAAGCATAATTGGATAAAGAGCAAGATGCCCAATGCAATTCCTTCCGCTCCTTTCAGAATGAAGAAGACTACTGGAGACTAAAGTCCCGCAGCCTTTGGTTGGAATCCGGAGATGAGAACACATCCTATTTTCATCGACAATTCAGAGCCCGCCTTTCCCGCAATCATATCTCGAAGATCACTACCTCTGAAGGGATGCTCTGCAAAGGCATAGAACAAATAAAGTTGTTGTTGTCTCCCATTTACAAAATCTATACAACAAAGAGAATGAGGGTAGTGAAGAAGATAACAGAGAATTTCTCAACAATATTCCATCCTTGGTCACACAGGATGACAACACAGCCCTCTTGAAGCAGATCATTGAGGAAGACATCAACAAAGTCATTTGGTCCATGGAACCTGATAAAGCACCCAGACCAGATTGGTTCACAATTCATTTTTACAGGATATGTTGGGATATAATAAAAGCAGATCTGGTTAGAATGATCAAAGGATTCCTACAAAAATAAAAAATGGGGGGCTTCTCCAACTCAACCTTTCTAGCATTAATACCGAAATAATCAAACCCTGACACCTTTGATAGGTTCAGGCACATCTCTCTCTGCAATGCCTCATACAAGATTATTGCAAAACTCCTTGCCAACATAGTTAAGCTGCTACTTGGCAGCCTCATCTCCACCTCACAAGGCGGCTTCATCAAAGGAAGGCATATACTGGACAATGTTATTCAAGTACAGGAAACCATGCATTCCAGCAATCTAAGAAAAGAGAAAGGCATGCTGGTCAAGTTGGATATGGCCAACACCTTCAACAGAGTAAACTTGTCCTTTCTTTATAAAGTCCTTCTTTCCTTCGGATTTTCGCAAGAGTTTGTTAATTTGATCAAAGCTTGCACCAACAGGCCTTGGATAGCCCCCTTGGTAAATGGGAGGCCAACTAGCTACTTTCAAGCTTTGAGGGGATTGAGACAAGGATGCCCCCTCTCTCCCTTTCTGTATATCCTTTTGGCAGATACACTTAGTAGAAAACTAGAGTTGGAAAATTCAGATGGAATTTCTCCAGGCCTGCGAATAATGAAGGAGCTAGATTCAATTAATCATGCTATATTTTTTGATGACTCCCTCATGTTGGGAGGAGCCTCTTGCAGAATAGCCACTGCATTCAAAGCCACCCTCCAAGCTTATTGCAGAGTTTCTGGTGCCATGATAAATTAAAGAAAAAGTGTTGTCTATAGTTGGAATGTTGAAGAGAATGACATACAGAGGGTTGCTCGCATCTTGGGGTTCAATGAGTATTCCAGATGGGAAAAAATAAACTATCTCGGGCTGCCATTAACATTGGGCATCAACAGGTCCTCTCTGTGGGAAGGAGTGTTGAATAAAATTAAATCCAAAATCGAAGCATTTGGAGGGCAGTGTCTTACGCATGGAGGCAAGCTAACCTTAATCAAATCGGTGCTCTCCTCGCTCCCGATTTATCAAGCCTCCTTCCTAATGGCTCCAAAATCAATTTATGGGCAGATAAATAAACTCATGTGTGATTTCTTGTGGCATGGTGGCAAAGGGAATCAACGGAAAATGCACCTGTTCAAATGGGACACAGTCGAAAGACCCCTGCGCGATGAAGGACTCCAAATCAGAGATCTGGATCATGCAAACACTTCCCTTGGCTGCAAAATACTATGGCATATGCACATCGATCCTAATCCCCCAGCAAGTTGTACGCTCAGGCATAAATATATCCAAGGAGCAGCGTTAAGGAAAATTCAAGACGCAAACAAGAAGAAAAGCACGCAGCTCTGGTGTCTTTGAAAAAAAGGAATTCAGTGTTTCCTACATCATCTGTATCGAATCCCAGGAAATGGAAAAAGAGTGAAACTCTGGACAGACAAGATCATGGGCCATGCGCCCCTTGCATCCATCACTCGCATCGACGAAATTCGTGATCTGCTGAAGGAGAGAGGAATTAAAACAATATTTGACATTTCTGAATTGGATGAGGTTGGCAATTGGACAGCTTGGAGATTCAGCAATATTCCAGAGCATCTATTACAGCAAGCATAAATGTTAAAAATAGAGCTCATAGATGTTGCCCCGGTGCACATGTCTACAGAAGACACTTGGGGCTGGGGATCCTCTGGCACCTATTCTTCCGCCAAAGGATACGCTCTTCTGCAACCCTAATAAGATAGGCCTATGCCTGCAATCTTTTGGGCTCAGGTATGGGATTCAATGTCCCTCCCCAAAATAAAGTTCTTCTTTTGGACCTTAATGCACAAAAAAATTTTGACAAGTGAAAATCTTCTGAAAAGAAGCATTGCTGGTCCGCATAGATGTGCTCTCTACAAACAAGCCCTTGAAACCATTGATTATCTATTCGTTGGTTGTCCTTTCGCCAACAAAGTTTGAACTCTCACTCTTCATGGACTCAACGTTGCTGCCCCCTCCAAAGTCTCAGTATTTGACCTCTTCTATATATGGAAGGACTGATACCCCTTGACCTTCATCAACAAGTCCCTTTGGACTCGGGTCTGGATCACCATCCCCAAGTTTGTCTGTTGGAAATTATGGCTAGCTAGAAATGAACAGATTTTCAACAATATAGCTTGGACCCCCACCATTGTAGCTGCCAAAGAAAAAGGCCTCCTTCTCGAACCATTGAGAAATCAAGACCTCAAATCTAAAACTATGTTATTTCCTGAGGAAAAGAGATGGTTCGGGACCTTTGTCTTTCGACATAGGAATCAAAGTGCTGTAAAACCCCAACTCAACCCTGAGTGGAGGTTAAGAGACAAGGATGAAATCTTCCAGAGCTGGTGGAGGAAGCAAGGAACAGCAACGGTCTTCTTTGATGGTGCCTCCAAAGGAAACCCTGGGACTACGGGTGTTGGAGGCCTCATATATTCTTCGGATGGATCCTCAAGAGAAACCTTCAGCTAGGGATTAGGACAGCGAACAAATAATCAAGCAGAAATCCTGAGCTTGAATAAAGCCTGCCGAATTGCCAAAGAAAGAGGATTAAAAGAGCTGCAAGTATTTGGAGATTCTGAAATCCTGATCAAAAAGATATACTCGAAAGGTCAGTTTAATGATTTTGTCCTAAACAATAGCCTACAAAGGCTGAGATACATTCTACATGAATTTACCTCCTTCAAATGCTTTCACATTCTTAGAGATTCAAACAAAGAAGCTGACATTTACGCCAACAAAGGTTGCCTCCTCGTTCAAGGAGATCTCAGTGTAAACGATGGAAAACCTGCACAAATCTGCATCCTGTGAAAAGCAATTCAGCATGTAATAGGTATATGTTGGTAGTCTTGTACTGAAGGTTGTTCTGGTTCCGACCCAACCTGATTTCTCCTATTAATAAAAATACATAACCATTTCAGTTATAAAAAAAATGATGAAATGAAGTTTTTGAATGCAAAGTGACAATGTAATAATTATGAATGATATAAAATGTGAATAATAAGAGTGTAGTCAATTAAAAATAGCCTTCATTGTGATCAATCTCAAACTATTTTCTTCTACTATACTTATTGTCACCCTTGTTAGTTTTGTCATCTTTTCATATTGATTATATGAAAAAGACAGTGGAAATCATACATCATAAACCATTTAAAGATTTAGCTCGAGATGTTGTAGTAAACATCATAGCTTGTCTCTCTTGCTCTCCAATATTATTAGGTTTAATTATTATAACACAAAAATCATTCTACATTATCAATAAAAAAAATTTCTTACACTGAAATCAATGCACACTATTAATCTAATGACTTTAAAATTAAAGTACCATCATACATCCAATTACATCAAATCTGAAATCAACATATATACTGAAATCAATGCATCTAATGCAATAAAGAAAATAAGATTAGAAAACAAAATCTACACAGAAATCATCAATGCATCTAATGCAAGTAACCAAATAGGATTAGAAATCAACATCTACACTCAAATCAATGCATCTAGTGCAAGTAAGAAAATATGATTAGAAACCAACATATACACTAAAATCAATGCATCTAGTGTAAACAATCAAATAGGATTAGAAATCACCATCTACACTGAAATCAATACATCTATTGTAAGAAATATTATTCCCTCTCTCCCCCCTCCATATATATCTATATGTCCCTCCATCTCTCCTTCTTTGTCTCTTTATCTCACCCCCAGAAACACACACTCTCTCTTTCACTCCATATTTATCAATCTCTTTGTCCCTCCCTCCTTGTCTCCACCTATCTCTTCTTTCTCTTCACCTTCCATCTATATCTCTATCTCCCTTTGTCTCTCTATATCAACCCAAAAACATGCACTCTCTTTCTTCAATCTATCTATATACCACTCCCTATCTCTCTCTCTCTCTTCCCCTTCCCTCCCTCTCCCCCGTTTCTATCTCTCTTCCCTCCTGCTATCCTCTCTCACTCTCCCTCCATCTTCCTTATCACTCCTCCTCTCTCTCTCTCCAAATTTCACTCTCTGTGACTTTCTTCTTATCTCCCTCTCTCTCCCCCTCCATCTCCATCTCTCTTTCCCTACCTCTCTCCACTACCTCTCTTCTTTTCTCTCCCACCTCTCTCTCTCTCTCTCTCTCTCTCTCTCTCTCTCTCTCTTCACCTTATAAATTTTTCACTATATGCATCTCTCTCTCGTTCTCTCCTCCATTCTCTACATCTCTTATCCTTTGTCTCTTTATCTCGCCCCCAAACATACACAAACTCTCTCCATCTATCCCTTGTCACTCCCTCTCTCTCTCCACTTGGCACTCTCTATGTTCTTCTTCCCTCCCTCACTCCCCATCCAACTCCATCTCTCTATCCATCCCTCTCTCCCCCTCCAACTCCATCTCTCTATCCCTCCCTCTCTCCCCATCCGACTCCATCTCTCTATCCTTCCCTCTCTCCCCCTCCAACTCCATATCTCTATCCCTCCCTCTCTCCTCCTCTATCTCAAGTCCCCTCTTTTTTCCTTCCCCTTATCTCCCTTTCTCTCCTACCTCCCTCTCTCTTCCCCCATCACTCACTCTCTCTCTCCCTCTTTCCCCTACAATCCTCTATATTCCCCCATCACTCTATTCCTCTCTCTCAAGTCCTATCTCTCCCTTTATCACATGCCTCCCTCTAACTTCATCCCCTCCCCCCCCTCTCTCTCTATCTCTACCCTCAAATCCTATCTCTTCCCATATCACTCTATCTATCTCTCCAACTATGTTACTATATCCCTCCCTTTATTCTTCTCTTTCCTTCTCCCCCCCCTTTGTCTCCATCACTCCTCATATGTCCCTTTATCTCACCCCTAAACTTACACACTCTCTCTCCATCTCTCCCTTGTCACTCCCTCTCTCTCCACTTCTCACTCTCTACGTCTTTATTCTTCTCTCCCCTTCCAACTTCGTCTCTCTATCCCTCCCTCTCTCTCTCCCCTCCAATCCTTTCTCCTTCTCCCTCCCTCTCTCCTTCTCTCTCTCTCCCACCTCCATATTTATTTCTCCCTCTCCCTCTATTACCCTTCTATACCTCTCTCACTCCTCTCCCTCTCTTTGTCTTCATTCCTAACAAATTTAATATTGTATTAATATAAATTTATTAAATTTAATAAATTTTAATATTAATGTTAGGGTTAATAATGTTTTTTTGCATGGTATTATTATTAATTTCGTTCATATGCTTCAAATATAATTAGATGTGGATTTCTACTCCTATTTGATATATTTTTATTTATTTACCTTACCTTTTTATACCTCTTTTATAAATATGGTATTTGGCCCATGGTTTTGATAATAATTTGTCCCGTGGTATTTGACCCATAGGCTTCACCTAAATAAAACTTCTTTTTGAGTTTTTCTAAATATAAAGAGGTTTATGGAGTAAATATAAAAAGAGGTTTTATTTATTTACCATACTACCAGTTTATTTATATTTTTATTTATTTTCCATACCTCTGGAGCAATTATAAAAAGAGGTGTATTTATTTACCATACCTCTGGTTTATTTTTATTTTTATTTTTTACCATATCTCTTTTTTGAGTGTTGGTAAAGCTCTTCATATTTTAAATTTATATTGTTTAAATTTATTTTTAATTGTTTATTTATATTATTATCTAAGTTATTTTTAAAGTTGACATTATATATATATATATATATATATATATATATATATATATATTATTTTTTTATTTTGGCGTCCGAAATACTTACACACCGGGGTCATACTGGGTTGTAAAATGCGCCTCTCGACGCAATAAAAAAAATAGACAATTTTCAAGGAAAATTAAATTCATATTAAGTTTGAATTATAAATAGATTGTTCCACGTCATTCTAATTTGAATATTGATGACGATGATGATGGTTATTGTCCATTAAGACCAATGCAGTCTATCAGAGCTTAAGAAAGGAGAAAGTTTCTAAGTTTGGTTCTTCAAAATATTGTTTCTATGGTCAAAGAGAAGGGAAATAAGTGCTCCAAGATAGCTATAGGTGGGTTGGCTTATTAGTTCAAGAAGACTGGAAGTGTGGCAGATGGTAGGGAATTGAGAGCGAATTTGAGTAAGAGTAGGGAAATCTAAAAGGAAGTGTTTTTCATCTTCCACCTGCTTAGAATCGCGAGTCTAACAGATTCTATCATTCCAAAGGGTCTTGGGAATAGACCACCGCCCGGTCTCACTTCAAAGCTCATGGGAATTAGTTATTATCTTAGTGATGTTCATTTTTTTCTTATTGTTGGACAACACAGAGAGATAATTCCGATTATCAAGGGTGGGGTTGATCACTTACTTATAGTATCTTAGCTTCTTTTTACCCTCCAGCTCCTAATCCTCCCACAGCTTGTCCTTAAACTTAGAGGTAATAGTATTTTTTATATTATATTTTCTTCCAATACTGATCTCCTCCTTAATTCCCCAATGGTTGAGCCATAATTGGGCATCCTTATGCCACCCGCGCTTGAGGCGAAGGTGATGCTTTTGACTAGAGTTATAAGCAATTTTAGGGAGTCTTTTTTATTCCATGTTGTCAAGCTTCTTCTTATACATCAGATATCTAAACATAGTTGTATTTTCAATGGGGGACAAACCATATTCGATCAACAGGATAGGATAGGGAGTATTTCCCTCGATCTTAATGTTGTAGGTTATGAATTTCTTTTGAATCATCTCAATCTTTCTCCATGACTCTCTGGATATATTGCAACCCAAAACTTCACATACAAGGGTCTCAAAGAGGAACCTTTTTTTACTCCAAATGTAAATATCGACCGACTTATAGTTATTTTCAAGCTCATAATAAGCTTTCCAACCCCCAAAAATCATTTTCTCAATGCTATAATTCCAGATGATATGATGAGGGAATTCAATGCCCAAATACTTATAAGAAGAAACTTGCTCTAAGCACTGGTTATTATACACGAAACTACCATGGGTGATATTTTTGGATTTAATGATCATGACTTTAGTCTTATTAGTATTAACTGTCATACCCATCTTGGAGCAGTAGTCATGAAGAATATGGAGCTGCTTGTTAAGGTCATCATGGATTTTTGCAAGAAGAACAATATCATCGACATAGAGGAGAAGGGTAATGAGAACACGAGCAAGTTCGATGCCCTTGCACCCCATAGATTCCAGACACTACTCTATCTTATCAATGTATATGCCAAAAAGGGTAGGGGATAGGGGACACCCTTGCTTAACTCCAATATTGCATTTAATGTCTTTAGACCACCCCTCATTGGTCTTAAGCTTAGAAATGACGGTCTCGTAGAGACGGATCACAGCAATCCTCAGCTTAGGAGGGACCATGATCTCCTTAAGTCTCTCCCAAAGTTTATCATGAGGAACAATGTCGAAAGTTTTTCTAAAGTCTACAAAGAAACATACGAGATTGGCTTTACTATTGTGAAATTCCTCCGCAATGATTCTAAGAGTGACTAGATGGTTAATATTCGAGTGATGTCTCCTAATAAAAATTGAACTCCAATTAAATCAACATGAATTTTTGTTAGACGTCACTTACCCGATTAAGTTGGTACTCGTAGAATTTGTCAATTTTTGCAACAAATAGTTCTTTTTAGGCTGATACATATTTCTTTTTTTTTACACACTGATGCTTGAACCCCTTTGATGACTAAAGTCCTGGCTACCTCTGGGGACCAAAGTCTTGGTTATAAAGGCAATTCCCCATAGGTCTACCTTAACTGGGTTTTGCAATAAGTTGTTTTGAGTCATTAATCAATTTTTATAGATATAAGATTTGTTAAGATAATGTTGGTCATACAAACTCTTTTACAAAGTTTAATTATCATTAGAAAGATAATAAAATATAGATTTCTTTTATACATTTGATTATTTTCAAAGCTAAACAATTTTTTTTAAATACTTTTTTTTTCAAACAAAAAAAATAATATATTAATTTTTCACCTTTGGTGCACTAAAGAATTTAGTTGTCATTTAAAAAAAATAAGATTTATCAAATGTTGAGAGAGCTCAAATCTCTCTAAATGTAAATATTTTCAATAATTTTATACTCTAAATATTATAATACATTTTAAATTAATTATATATATATATATATATATATATATATATATATATATATATATATATATATATATATATATATATATATATATATATATATTTTCTATATATTTTCTATATATATATATATAGAAAATAAATAAATAAATAAATATATATATATATATATTTTCTCAAATTTCATATAAAAAAATTACATCTCCAAAATTTAATTATTTTCAATAATTAATAAATTTAAATTTAAAATAAATTTGAACTAATTAGCTAAAAGTTAATATTATTTACATATAAATATAAGTATTTAAAAAAATTACATATAAGATCAGTATTTACACGTAAAATATAAGTACTTAAAAGATAATTTTTTTAAATTTAAAATATATTAAAGAAAGGAAAAAAATAGATTTTCCATAGCAGTGTAAATCCATCATTGTATTATTTCAAAGTAACTAATTTTTATTTACAAAATGTTATTATAGATTTAAATTTTAAAACTGTAACAATAAAGTTTATTTTTTTTATTTTTTTTAATTACATTTAGAAATATGAAAAATCAATTTACAATTTAAAATAAAAATATTTTTAAAATTAAAACCATGTTTTCTTAATTACAGTAATAAGTATGTATATTTTATAATAGACTTTTTAGAATTTCAATTTAATTATCAATAATTATTAAATATATGTGAAATATGTCTAAATATTCATAACAATATTTACAGATTAAGGGTTAAGATTTATCTAGTTAGTTAGATTATTTTAGGAATCTAAGTTTCTGTGATCCATCATATAAATTAGCAGAATTCTTAACCCTTCCTAAAATAATCTAACTAACTAGATAAATCTTAACCCTTAATCTGTAAATATTGTTATGAATATTTAGACATATTTCACATATATTTAATAATTATTGATAATTAAATTGAAATTCTAAAAAGTCTATTATAAAATATACATACTTATTACTGTAATTAAGAAAACATGGTTTTAATTTTATAAATATTTTTATTTTAAATTGTAAATTAATTTTTCATATTTCTAAATGTAATTAAAAAAAAAAAAAAAAAAAACTTTATTGTTACAGTTTTAAAATTTAAATCTATAATAACATTTTGTAAATAAAAATTAGGTACTTTGAAATAATACAATGATGGATTTACACTGCTATGGAAAATCTATTTTTTTCCTTTCTTTAATATATTTTAAATTTAAAAAAATTATCTTTTACGTGTAAATACTGATCTTATATGTAATTTATCTTATCTTTTAAGTACTTATATTTTACGTGTAAATACTGATCTTATATGTAATTTATATGTATTTAATTTTTTTAAATACTTATATTTATATTTTTTTAAATACTTATATTTATATGTAAATAATATTAACTTTTAGCTAATTAGTTCAAATTTATTTTAAATTTAAATCTATTAATTATTTTCAAATAATTAATAGATTTAAATTTAAAATAAATTTGAACTAATTAGCTAAAAGTTAATATTATTTACATATAAATATAAGTATTTAAAAAAATTACATATAAGATCAGTGTTTACACGTAAAATATAAGTACTTAAAAGATAATTTTTTTAATCATCATCATCATCACCATCATTTATCATGGATTGATGTGTATTGACATTTACTAGCCATTTAATTTATATAGTTGAGCTATAGTTGAGCTAGTTGCGCCAAGAGGTGCTCTTCAGCCCACTATAGAAAAGATATTGTAATGCCATGTCCTTTCGAGTGAACATTGTGACTTGATCAAATTATAAATAAAAATAATAATAATAAAATAAATAAATAAATAAATAAAAAATAAAAAATAATGAAAATAAAATAAAATTGAGGTAAAATAGTCAATTTACCATTGGTAGTTTTGAGCATATTAATCTTAGTAGATGTTAATCATCATCATCATCACCATCATATATATAAAATAATAATAATAAATAAATAAATAGAAATTAATTAAATAAATAAATAATGGAATATTTACTTTTTTTAAATCAAACTAGCCGTTATCCTAACCGCTAGTTGAGCCATCTCTACATCTATTTATACTTAATGTCTGGATCTGATCTCTCACATAGTCCTGATGATGAACCACACTGGTTGGTTCTAAACGCGTCCACCTCGTTTTATTTCATGTGATTATTACCGAAAGAATTATGCTAATTTAGATTATTTTAATTAATTTATATCAAATTAATTAATTAAAGAAAATATCATATCAATACTTTTCATATTGGAATGTTATAATTTAAAATAAGTTATAATTTAGTTAATTTTTATGATTTATTTATTTGGATAATGTAAGATTTATTGTGGGTAAGTGTTTTGATTTTTATCATGGATTGATGTGTATTGACATTTACTAGCCATTTAATTTATATAGTTGAGCTATAGTTGAGCTAGTTGCGCCAAGAGGTGCTCTTCAGCCCACTATAGAAAAGATATTGTAATGCCATGTCCTTTCGAGTGAACATTGTGACTTGATCAAATTATAAATAAAAATAATAAAAAATAAATAAATAAAAAATAAAAAATAATAAAAATAAAATAAAATTGAGGTAAAATAGTCAATTTACCATTGGTAGTTTTGAGCATATTAATCTTAGTAGATGTTAATCATCATCATCATCACCATATATATATATATATATATATATATATTAACTTTGGATCTACCAAGTGTCCAAAAGAAGTTTACACCTAGAAAGTTTTGATCCCTCTCACCTCTTGGTAAATCAAAAGTTAAATAAATCTAGACTAGTATAAGTTTTGATCCCTCTCACCTCTTGGTAAATCCAAAGTTAAATGAATCTAGACTAGTATTAAATTGTAAATACAATTACACATATCATGATATTGATGTAAATGTTACTCTTAATCTTAATTTTAAGAAAATCAAATACAACCCTTTAATATTAATTCACAAAGACAAAATAAATAAAAACATTTATATAAATAATAATTTCCATTTTATGTTTTGTTATGATATGATGTTTCACAAAATAAAATAGAATAAGCATAAGGAAGTAAATGTTCTCATACTTTATATTAGATTTATTATATACATTTATTTTTTATTTAGTAATTTTTAATAAATATAATAATAGATTGGTGTTTTTGGCTTTACCTCTGAAACCCTAGTCAACTACTATACTCCAACTGTAGCATAATGGCCACCTTGGAGAGAAATCCTCCTCTAATTGACAAAGAAATGGCCTTCCAAGCATTGATCGCCTCTCTCCCAACGAAGCAGAGGTCAAAGGAAAATCCTTCGAAGTTCGTCAAGTAAATGGAGGAAATCTCATCAGTGGAAATCCCTTCGTTTTTTGTCCCTCGACTCTGGCCTACACATATCGCTCCCTTGTGGGGAAGTTTACTAGGATCTGGTCTTCCTCCAAATCAATGGAATCGTGGACAAATAAGAACTGGAAAGGGAAAATGAAGCCCAATCTAGGAATTTATGCTCTTGAGAATGACTTCTTTGCCTTCTTGTTTAAGTTCAAGGAGGGAAAGAAGGACATCTTCATAAATGGCCCCTGTTTCTTTGAAAATAGGGGAACTTACCTCAACATAAGGTCTTTGGATTTTGATCCTGTTATCACCCTAGTAATTCTCAGGTTGTGGGATGGGAATTTTTGTAGTTAAGAAAACCAGGGGTAACCAAGAACCGCTTTGAGAATTCAGGATCTAGCCTTCCTGAGTTCCGGAGAGGGATCTCTCCTTAAAATTTAGCTTTTTTTTGGTAAAGGGTTTTAGGCTAGCTATGAATGGGAATTGGAACTTGTTTTGTAAGAGTGGTGGGAATAAAAAGTATATCAAAGTAAACCAGAGGGATCTACCAGAACATTGGGCTATGGAGTCAACTCTCTAGGCAAGCAGAGCTAGGAAATAAGACTTAAAGATGCAAATGTACTAAGGGCAGGGTAGATGACCTTCTAAGGCTTTGAATAGGATTTTTTGATGGAATGGGGGGAATCTAAACAAAAGGGCACTTAAGAATCCTTAAGTTACAGAAAAAAGGATTGAAGGAGGGGATCAAACTGGGACCTAGAGCAATCAAGAATTCTATAGTCCGGTTATCAAGCAGAAAACATAAAAATGCCAACTAGTTCAAAACAGGGAGCTTATTATCACTAATCCTGTTTAAATTCTCCTTAGTTGATCATTAAAGAATAGAAACACATTATATGAATGTATGTAAACTTTTTAAAGAAAAACAATGAAAACAGGAAGAAAACGAGACTTATCTTGTCACCACGAGAACCCTTAGTTATGATGTCTCTAATCTCGTTTCCAGTCTGCTGCTTCGCTAATTGACTCACACCAACTTCAATATGTCCAGCAAAATGACTATAGTAGTCTTGAGAAATTTTATTCCGCCCTCAATACTTCGAATAATGAAGTATTTATACACATACATTGTTTACAAAATATCTCAGAGTTTGAGATAATTTTTTAAGGAAAAATAGGAAATGTAACATAAGAAGAGGGACAGCAGCAAAACAATTTGCAAGCTGTCCTCTTTTACAAGGAAAAATAGAACTGTTTATCTTATTTAAATTGATTTTTTGATTAGCTGGAAATGTTGCTGGCAAGTGAGACATTATCTCGTGGAAGATGACTTGTAGAATACTTCTCCTTTTTACCTTATGTTCTGATACTCTTTATCTCTGCTTTTCACTGTTTCACTGTTGTAATTGAAAAATGACCAACAGTAACAATTTGATTTTACTGATGCACTTTGACCCTGATACACTTTGACACTGATTTTTTCACCATAAAGTAACAGTAGAATATGACTTTTTTTATGTGATTTTCTTGCCCTTTACCTGTCAAATTCACATCAGATATGTGAATTCTTGCCACTGTTCAGCAGTGGGGATCTTCATATTCTTCAATTTTCTATAGCTTTCATCAGCTTCTGTGTACTTAGAAAAATTTGGCTTTACTATGAACATATGCTTGATTTCATTTTCCAAAAAGAATAAATTTTCAAAATATTGAAGTAGTACTTTGCCACTTGGAGATCCTTGTGGCAAAGGCTGTCTAGCTTGCTCCTTAGCATGAGCTCTAATTTTCTGGTCATAATCCTTCTGTGGCATTAATTTTTCATTCAATGCATGAATATCTGGTAAACTTGATTCTGATAATACTGTGTATTTGGCCCAAAATCTTGTGATGGCCAAGTTCATATATTTACACCTGTCTTCCAAATTATTCATCATATTTCTCTTATTCAGGACTTTCTTAATTTGAAGGATGGCCTCTGTTCTGTCAGCAATTTTCAACTCTTCTAATTATTCCCTGTTGTTGCTGTTCAAAAATGCTATGAGTTGAACTACTTGTGGTGGCTTATTTTCAATTTCTTTCTTGGTTTTATCAATTTCTGCAATTGCAGCCTGTAGCAACTCTTTCTGCTCATATATTATCTAAATAGAAGGCCATTGTGAGTGAATGCCTTCAATGATTTTTGTCCATAAATGATTTTTTATGTAGGCAACATGATCTGTGAGATTTACTTCTTTTTTGAGGATCAGGATCCTTTCTTCTAATGTTTTTACTCTTTGTTCATGGCCCTTGGAAGTAATTACAACATTTTTGTAGGCAGATTCCAAGTTTGCATTAGCTTTTCTCAAATTTTTGATCTCATCATTCTTTAAAGTCATCTCTTCCAAAGCTTTTGCCAAGTCTGTAGCTCCTGTATCTATCCCTGTTTGTACCTGTGTATTTGAAGATGCAATAGCAGAATTATCCTTTGATGAAATTGACACTGCAGTTGCCAATTTCCCTTGAGGTGCAAGATGTTCAGCTAGAGTAGATGGTACAGCAGTGCTTACTAATGAAATAACTATAGGAATGACTTCTTTATCCTTTTTCAATGCTTCATTTTCCTTCATCAAGGCTTCAGTTTGTATTTCCATTTCTTTGAGCTGTGTAGTCATTTTTAGAACAAGTTGTTTTAGTTCATCATTTTATGTCTTCTGCTGAAGGATTTCTTTGGCTTGGGGATTTTCACTTTGAGGCAATTTCAATTGTTTTCTGAGAGTAGCTATGTCTTCATTTTTCTGTTTGATTATAACCTTTTCCCCTTAAATGTTTGTTGGGTCAGCTCCTGCTTCAATTACTATATCCTCCAATGCTTTGATTCTTAAATTATTGGCATATAAGGAAGCTTTATCCAATTTCATTTGATTTTGAAGGTTTATCAGTGTTTTCTCAAGCCTGATAGAATTCATAGTCTTATTGACTATTTTAGAATACAGCATCTCTGTATTGCTCCTGTGGAATTCTATTTGGTCCAATTCATGGACAGCATCTACATCAACTTCCAGGTCTATCTTTGAATAATCTGCAATTGTTTTTGGATCAGCCATTGTATGCTTGAGAAATGACATCACCAATTTGTTTGAAGAATAATCAAAAGCTGAAAGGAGTCTATCTTTATTCCCAGGCTTTTCTTTAAGGAACTTGGAATATGCTTCACTTTTGATTTCTTCATTCTTTTCTTTGATTTGTCTGAACCTGATTTGAATATCTGACTCTGTGTTTTCAGATTCTTTAGAAGAAGAGGGCATATCAACCTTTGTTTGTTTATCCACCATGACTGTGTCTTTCTGCTGTGCTCCAAGTTTGACATTTTGAAGCTCTTTGAGTGTTTCAGTTACTATCTTTGTTGCCTCATCATCAATTTCATGACCATGTTATCTTCAACATTAATTGCTTTGTCCCTTTCTTCATCAGTCAATTTATTTTTTTTACTATAGGGAATTCTGAATCTTTTATCTAGAATAGTTTCTGCTGTGAAACTATCTTCCTTTCTGCTTCTTTTATGAAGAATTTCAGCTTCTTTGTTGGCTGTAACCACCTGTGTTTGATTCACCTGTTTATCCTTTCCACTGTTTCCCTACATGCTCTGTGAGTCGTCATCAAATAAAGTATTTGGCTCCTACTCAATTTTATTGGCATATTTTTCAATTTGGGGCTTGGGATCATGCAAGAAAGTAGACAACTTGCAGTTCAATCTGATTTGACTTAAAATACCCTGAGGATCATAATTCCACATAAAATTGTATGGGAATATATATTCTTTCAACTTGACATTAATTTCATTTGTTGCTTCTCTGTTGTTCACAATGAATGGCCCAACTTGATTTTTCAGTTTGAACTGAGTCTTTTTTCTAGAGGCTATGAAATTGACTTCATCTACATTCAAAAGCTACCTCAAATATTCTAAAGAAAATATCCTTGTTATCACAAATCTAGGCAATTTATATGGGGCCAAGAGTGCACTATATACTCTAATCTCTGTGTAATTCTTTTATAAGTACCAATCCCTTATTTTACAGCTCTCAAATAGTTGTATGATCCTCTTTGTTTCTTCATTAATTCTAGGGGTCTGTTCTTTATTTAGTAAATTCATAGCAGGTACTAACAACAAGTCATTAAATTCTGCATAGTTGTATTCCTTGTTCCATTTTCTCAGAATTGATGACCAAAACCCAACTGAAAGTACATTCCCTTCTGGATCTATCTTCTGAAACTCAATAGGAAACTTTTTTGCTTGATAATAAAAAAAGAGATGAAGTAGATATGAGGTATATCTAAAGACTCCTTCTTCTGAAAATCTGGACAATTGGTAGTGCATGTTTTCTGCAATAAACTTGGCAAAATTGTACACAATGGATGGAGACTGGCCAGGACTCAGAGTAGACAGAAAACCTAGGATAGCAACATCAGTGAATTCATCACTATTATATCCCAGTATGAATGATAGCATGGAGACAATCTGTCTGGTTTCATTTGGAAAATCAAAAGTATCAAATGGAGGATTGAGCTTAGGGATATCAACCTGTTTGGGACAAAAAGTCCGGAAGATTTTGAACTTGGCAGCAAAATCCAGGTCTAGGTAAAGTTGAGTTAAATCCTCTATTGATAATGAAGCAGCATTAGGGTCAGGGTTTGATTGCAGCATAGAGTTTATGGATTCTGCATTGATGTAAAATATGACCTCTCTGTCTTTATTGACAATGCACCTCTGGTCTGGAAGATAATAGGAGTGACACAATCTGACAAAATTAGGGGCTGAATAAGTAAGAGGGACAATGTACTTTGGCAGATTGGAATCTCAAACTGGTATATCTTTATCACCTTTCTCTACAGATTTTCCAAGACACCAGTTATAGACATCAAGTAAATTGAACTCTACTGAAGGGTCCAATATTCTGTAGTCAAGGTCAACTAGAGGACTATTTTCTTGTGAAGTAACTAGAGGTTGGACAGGCTTGACAACTTCTGTGGAATCAGCAGTGTGTGCAGGGGTGGGTTTATCAAGTTTAGAAGACTCGGGCTGAGGGATTTTAGCAGAGGCTTTCTTCTGAGGTTTTGGGCCTCCTGATTTGGGGGTTACTTGTTTCTTTGTCATTTTTCAACTGAACATAGCAAGCTTAGACTGTTTGCTGAGTTCTTATGTTGGAAACAAGGGACTTTTGGAGAATTTCTCTGATAAAATAGGGTTTCGAGCAGAGTTTTAGATGGAAAGAGGGTTTTAATGTTCGGAAGAAAGGCTATGATCAATTCCAGCGGTGAAAATGACCAGGGAATGGATAAAACTTGAAAAAACGGAAATGAGGGATTCTGGGGAAAATTTGACAGAGTTTCCCCTATGCTTTGAATGTTTTTTGCAAGCTTTGTATGGGAAATTAAGATAATTACAGGCAATAACTGATAAATTGGTGTTTTTCCTTTTGAAAATTGAAGCTTTTGTGGATAATTTTGACGAAAAATACCTTTAAAAGGGTACAATTGCGGTCGAAGAGGTTTCACGATTGCATGCAGTCTTCAATTCTGTTGAATTGGACTATCAGAGGGTATGGCGGTTCTATTGCAAAAGAAATGGTCCTTCAAAGGTAACTGGTTTACTAATAGGTTTGAAAAAGGCGCTGGGAGGCTTGGTGACGGGCTCGCGGAGGTTTTCAGGGGTTTAAATGATGAAAAAGGATGAAAATTAGACTCTGCGGAGGTTTCAAAACTTACAAGCGCGAATAGGTGAAAACTCAATGAAAATTGTAAGTTTTATGAATAAACCACGCTTTAAACCACAGTCAAATCATATTTAACGATAGGTTGGGCGGAAGTGGTTTCGGAATACCACTGGGTGGTATTCGCGTAGCTCCAAAGCGGTAAGTGGTAAATCACTTTTTGAATGCGATCAAATTGTTTTGTGACACATCAACGCAGGGTGGTTTGGGAAAACCACCCATATCGCGCAAATTTTCCAAAACATCGATTGTTTACTTTTGCGATGCGAAAATGAACCAGCGCCGTTAGATTTGGTTTTAACAAGCGAAGGGTCACGATTTAAAAGGAAAGGAGCAGGGAAATGAAAGTCATCGGGTTGCATATGGATCGTCCGATCTGGACCTGATGGAAAATCCAACGGTGGTCATGCTACGCGATAGGGGAAGGGATGGGAATGCAATATACTATCGCGTTGAGTTTTTAACCGTTGGATTAAATGGATAGAGGGGATCGGAGGGTTGACATTAACCCCGATAATGAAATGGATTTGGTTAAATTTCATACAAAAAACCAACTTTTTCAATGAAAAAATGATCTGGGGAGCTTTTAAACTAGGATTTAACCGAGGTTAGGACTAGCAGGTTAGGGAAAAAGGGGTATGTATTGTGGATTTTAACTCATATTAGGGTTTTAACCTTAGGTTAGGGAGTCGGGCAAGGAAAAATATACAAGAAGATGGGGTTATTTCTTTTGAAGTTTAGTTTAAATGAAACTTCGGGAAATTTTGGTTTTAAACACATATAAACATGTTTAAAGGTTTTTTCATATATTTTTTATTATATGGTTAATTAAACCAGGGTGATTCAACTACCATAGGGGCGGAAAATATATATAAGGATAATTGTAGCCAAAGGGGGTATAATGTGGGTTTTTATTTAAACATGTGGGGATTAAATAACTTTGGCTAAAGTTATAATAAGTGGGTTTTTGGGTTTATTATATAAAAGGAGTTATATAAAATAGGAGAAGGTTATTTTTATAGGGAATTAATATATAAATTAAAGTTAATATGGAAATGGGATAATGTATACTCAAAACACATAAACATAACTAAGTAAATTGAAGTTTAAAAGATAATTTGCATTAATCTTATCACTTAACTTATGATATAATGTTATTTTGAGGGTTTAATGTTTTCAAATGATGTAGGAAGTTAATCAAATGGGAATTATAATGCCTTTAAGTAAAAAATAGAGTTTTACTTAGGATTATTCAGGGGGTGAATGCATGAATGGGAAATGATGTAATTTTAAGGGATTAATATAGACATTTTAGACTTTCAACTAATTAGTCTTAGAGCCTTGGGTCCGGTCCCAACAAAAGTCAAGGAAATGCCTTGAGCCTTTCTGACTGATGGTTTAGAATGTTTCATGACTATGGGAAGGGGAAGTTAGTTATTTGGCAGCCTATGATGAATGATATTCACATTGAGACTTTTCACCTTCTTCTACCTACCCAGCTTACCATGCTAACATTTCTTCTTCTGTAGTAAGGTGCATTTAAGCTAGCAATCTTCATAGCATTTATTCTTTCTGAAAGCAAGTAAAATTATCCAATTCTACACTTATTTCATCCATGAATCCAGATTAAACTGTTGGATTCACTTTATTTCTCTATCTAACTACTAAATTGTCATTATTAAACTGTATGACAACTCATTATTATCTATCTACAACAAGTGAAATTGAAAAATGACAAGTTAATATTAAACTGTTTAACTCATCATGGACTATGGCATTTATTGACACTCTGCCATAGTCAAAAAGCAAAAAGTAGTGGCATTTATGCTGGCACACTTTCATTTTTTATTCATTTTTCTTTTGGGGTCTTTTATTCTTTCTAAGTCCTTTAATTATTCTTTTAAGACTTTTTACCCTCCTTTTGTTTTTTTATTTTTTTTATTTTTTTACAAAATATGTAAATACAACTTGCTGAAGGCAAAGTATGTACAGATTTACAAGATTATCAACAGTCAAGTCAAAATTATGACCCCTATATTATAGGTTGCTAACAGATCCAATGGAAGGCAACCCCAACGTTGTCCCAATGTGTGTTAAGCTTCTTCACCTTCTACTGTCTTGTTGGAGCAATGATCTCCTTCTTGTCATTGTGAATGGAGGAGGAAAATATATTGACAGAGTCGAACCAAAGGGAGGCCAGTTTGCATGTGCCAAAATATATCTAGAGGTTGTCCTGAAAAAGGGGTTACCTACATAATTTTTTCTCATAATGGGAGGGTGGAAGCATTGTCAAATTTTGGATTACGAGTATCTCCCATTCAAATCAGGGTTTTCCACAAGTATGGGCACTTCGCCTATTAGAAAATTATATATTACAGAGCAATGGAACACATAAAAATATGCAGAAATACAAACACATAAAATATATAAAACAAAAGAGACACAGATATATGTGGTTCACCCAACTTGGACTATGTCCACGGAGAAACAACCAGCCCTTCTTTTATATTATCAAACAAAATGAAGAGACGCAACCTACAACATATCTGTTGTAATGTCCTCTAGTCTCTCACACAATCCCCCTTTCTATTTCTCGCTCAGAATACACATACCACACACAGTCGCAATACAATTCCCTCATGCGAACCAAGGGGTTTCTTTCTAGGGCAAAAACCCCTAGATTAAACATACCTTCTATCATCATATCATTTGCCTAATGAACGACCTAGATTGACTACGAAATTACAATATTTTACAAGGAAATTTTACATCTATTTTTAGCTTCGGGGGGGCTCATAAAACTGTCGTCGCCCCCCGCTTGATGGTGATCAAACGATGGGTTGCGTCGTCTCCCTGTTAATAACAGGGGTCTAACGCAACAATACATCTAAATAAATAATATAATCAGGCTCCACACCCAACAAGCTCCCACTTGGAGACTGATTATAGCAACTCCACCGTTGCTTCATTTGTTGGACAATTACTCCATTTTGGACTTGGTTGCTTCTCATCGTCATCATCATACTTGAAGCCGAATTGAAACTGAGCAAAATCTCATTTTATCCCTGGTTACAATTTTTGTTAACATATCTATAGGATTCTAGCTAGTGAGTATCTTTCCCAGCTTCAACTGTCCATCTTCCAACACTGACCATATGAAATGGTACTTGAGTTGTATATGTTTAGTCTTGGAATGAAATGTTGAGTTCTTTGCAAGATGAATGGAACTCTGGATATCACTATATAACCTACCCATCTCTTGCTTATTACCTAATTCATTCATAAACCTTTGCAACCAAATAATTTATTTACTAGCCTCTGTAGCAGCAACACATTTTGCTTCCGTTGTTGAAAGTGAAACAACACTTTTCATTTTCGAAACCCAACTGATAGTTTTTCCACCTATAGTAAATACATACCCTGTAGTGCTCTTCCTGTTATCTCTATCACCTTCCATATCCGCATCAACATATCCCTGTAGAGCAATGTTTGAACCACAAAAGCATAATGCTTGATTTGTGGTTCCTTTCAAATGCCTGAGAATCCATTTCACTGCCTCCAATGTTCTTTTCCTGGATTTTTCATGCACCTTTTTATAGCTCCCACTGCATGTGCAATATCAGGCTTTGTGCAGACCATTGCATACATTAAGCTTCCAACTGCATATGCATATGGAAATTTAGACATATAATCCATTTCTTCTTGGGTCTTGAAGCACATCTCCTTACTAAGTTTGAAATGGCTAACCAAAGGTGTACTAACTGGTTTTACATTCTGCATATTAAATCTTTCCAACACCTTTTGTATGTACTCATTCTGAGACAATGTTAATTTGTGATTTTTCATGTCTCTAGTTATTATCATACCAATTATTTTTTTCGCAACTCCCAAATCCTTCATTGCAAATGAGTATGCCAATTTTCCTTTGAGTACATTTATTTCCAGCATGTTATACCTTGCAACAAGCATGTCATCTACATACAATAACAATATAATATAGCTGCCATCATTTTGTTTTTTCAGATAAACACAATTATCGAAGTGACATCTAATATAACCTTGTTCATACATAAACCTGTACATTAATTTTTCTTTCCCTTTGACCTCATATCCTTGTGGTTGCTACATATAGATCTCTTCCTCCAAATATCCATGGAGAAAGGTTGTATTTACATATAATTGTTCAATATGCAAATCTTTCGATGCTACAAGACTTAAAATAGTTCCTATTGAAGTCATTTTAACAACAGGAGAAAATATTTCATCAAATTCAATATCTTTCTTATGTGCAAACCCCTTCACCACAAGTCTAGCTTTGTACCTCTGTTTTCCTCCATCTTCTTCCTTCAACCTATAAACCCGTTTATTCTGCAATATTTTTTTACCTGCAGGCAACCTAACTAAGTCCAGTGTCTAGTTATGTATTAAGGAGTCCATATCTTCTTTCGTGGCTAGCTTCCACTTATTCCTGGTTTCTACCTGCATTGCTTCTTCACAACACTCTAGTTCACCAGAATCAGTCAACAATACATAATATAATGAAGGAGAGTATCGTTTAGGGGGTCTACTTATCCTGGTAGATCTTCTGACACCACTTTCATGTGTTTGAGTTGCATGTTGCTATTGTGGTGGTTGTTGTTGTTGTGGTTTTCGATTATTATTATTTTCAGGCACCTTTACTTTTTCTATGATCTCATCAATAATTGTGTATTCTTTGTTTTCTTTTGCCTGTTTCTTTTCCTGCACGTGATCCTTATACAAGACATTTTCATTGAATATGACATCTCTACTCCTAATTATTTTGTAATTTTCATAATCACATAGGAGATAACCAAAATCATTAACACCATATCCAATAAAGGTACATTTCTTTGATTTTTCATCAAGCTTTGTTCTATTTTATTTATTAATATGGACAAAGGTCTCACAACCAAAAGGCTTTAAAAAAGAGTAGTTTATATTTTTACCTGTTCATGCCTCCTCGGGAATACCACCATCCAAGGAACTTGAAGGCCCTCTATTTATTAGATAAACAACAGTGTCTACAGCATCTACCCAAAATTGTAAAGGCAATCCCGCATGCAATTTCATGCACCTTGCACGCTCCATGATTTTCCTGTTCATGCTTTCTGACACACCATTTTCCCGTGGTTTTCCTGGAACTACCTTTTTTCTACGAATTCCATGCTCTGAATAGTACCCATTAAACTCTTTGTTGATATATTCACCTCCATTGTCTAATCTGAGACACTTCAACTTATTTCTTGTCTCAATCTCAACCAAAGCTTTCCATTTCTTGAAAGTATCAAATACATCAAATTTATTCTGAATACAATAAATCCAAGTTTTTCTAGTTGCACCATCAATAAAAGTAACAGAATAATGAGAGCCACCGAGAGATGATACATGAGCAGGTCCCCATACAAATGTATGCACAAGGTCTAATTTTTCGCTCTTATTTTCTTTCCCAACTCTAAGAAATCTAACTCTCTTATGTTTTCCATAAACACAGTTCTCACATAAATCCAAATCAATATTTTTCAAACCTGGCAACAAATTTCTTGAGTGAAGAACCTTCATCCCCTTCTCACTCATGTGCTCGAGCCTATATTGATGTCATAAAGTTGCATCTGCTCCTGTGGAGTTTAAATCATTAACACAATTAGAAATACCATTGCATAAATACAATGTACCAACCTTTTATCCTTTTTCTATTACCAAGGCTCCCTCAGTGACCTTCCAAGTTTTATCTGTAAAATTTGTCACACAACCTTCACTGCCTAGCTGCCCTTTTGAAATAATATTTTTCTTCAGATCTGGAACATGTCTTACCTCCTTGAATAACCATGGTTTCCATTCTGTTGCTTTACAATAACTTTACCCATTCCAACGATTTACAGGTTTTATCATCACCCAGATGAACCTGTCCAAAATCTCCTTGAACATAGTCATGAAAATATTTCTTCTCAGGTGTGGCATGGAATGAGGCCCCTAAATCTACCACCCAGGCATAAATAACATTTTCTAAATAAAGGATCAAAGCATCTTGCTACACATCACCTGTCACATTCGCTTCATGATTGTTTTTTTATTGTATGTCTCCTTCTTTTCCCTTCCGAGACTTACAGTCTTTCTTCAGGTGTCATTTCTTCCCGCATTTCTAGCACACTATCCATGATCTGGAATTGGATTTGTCTTTCCTTGACTTATTGTGATATCCTAGGCTCTTTCCTCTTTCCATTTTTCTTCCCCTAGTCTCTACACTCAAAGCATTACTTGATGTCTCACCAGAGCTTTTCCGTCGCATTTCCTTGCTAAGGATGGCATCGACAACATCATCAAATTGTAAAGTACTAGATCCAGGACAGAGCTAGTAATGGCCATAACTAAACCATTCCAACTTTCTGGCAATGAGCATAGAAATAACATAGCCTTAACTTCATCATCAAACTTTACCCCAATAGAACTTAGCTAACTCATAACCGTATTAAATTCATTTAAATGATAGTTTGGAGGTTTATGTGATGTAGATTTTTAGGTATAGAGTTCGGATTCTCCACAGTCTTCATTTTTCTTTCACACGTTCCGAGTCTAGAACAAGACTCGTCTTCAAGACAAATCCTGCCAAGAAGAGAGGATTCATTTTCCTATTAATTATTTAATCTATATTTTACTTTTAATTTTTCAATTCTAATGGCTATCATTTATATTTTTAATATGAACATTAGGTCATTTTAACTGAAAATGTGTTATCATTAATAAACATTCTCTCTAATCTTTTTAAGATTTAATATATAGTTAAAATATAGTCAAATTAAATTAAAATAATTAAATATAAAATTAAATCAAATCAAATCAAATTAACCTATTATATATTCTCATTTTATAAGCTTATCATAGTCAATTTTATATTTTTTGCTGGTCGGCTCTTCCTTTCCACTTTCTATCCATTCCTTCACCTTGTATTTATACTCTCTGATTTCATCTCTTCTTGGCAAGATTTGTCCTAAAGATGAGTCTTGTTCTAGACTCGAAACGTAGACACAAAAATTTATTTAAATGGTCAGCAACAGATGCACCTTCCGACATTTTCATATTAAATAAATGCTTCGTAAGAAATATTTTATTTGAGGCCGAGGTTTTTTCATATATTCTAGCCAATGTCATCATTAAACCCTCTACTTTCATTTCCTTTGAAATATTAAAGGCTACCAATGCTGCAAGGCACAACCGTATTCTTTCAAGTGCCTTTTTGTCGAGAATCTTCCATTCTGTGTCTATCATACTCGACGACTTCTTTGTTTTTCCGCTCAATGGAAGGTGCAGATCTTTCTGATACATATATCTTCCATTTGCATCTTCCATAGCGATTCATTTTGGCCATTAAATTTCTTGACCCTAAACTTACCATCTTCCACCATTGCTCCCACTCGAACCAGGAACCCTTCTTTCCTGTGATTTTATCAACCAAATAGACCTTCGACTCTGATACCAGTTGTTAGAAAATTATATATTACAAAGAAATGGAACACATAAAAATATGTGGAAATACAAACACAGAAAACATGTAAAATAAGAGAGAGACAGATATAATTGGTTCACCCAAATTGGGCTACGTCCACGCAGAAATAACCAATCATTCTTTTATATTATCCAACAAAATGAAGAGACAACCTACAATAGATCTGTTGTAATATCCTCTAATCTCTCACATAGTCCCCCTTTCTCTTTCTCGCTCAGAAAAAACATACCAGACATAGCCGCAACACAATTCCCTCATATGAACAGAGGGGTTTCCTTATAGGGCAAAAAACCCTAGATTAAACATAACTTCTATCGTCAAATCATCGGCCTAATGAATGGCCTAGATTGACTACGAAATTACAATATTTTACAAGGCAATTTCACATCTATCTTTAGCTTCGGAGGCGCTGCCCCCAAACCCCTGCAGGAGAAATATAAAATTGACATCGCCCCCCCTGATGGCGGTCAAACGACAGGCGATGTTGTCACCCCATTAAGAACATGGGTCCAATGCAGCGATATATCTAAAAAAAGAAAATAATTAGGCTCCACACCCAACATCCAATGGCATACCCAAAGAAAAAGAGGTAACAAGAGAGGTCCATAAAATAATAAGAATACAAATTAGAATTGTAACACTCCCTCTTCCTTTGTGAATCCATTTGGGCCTCTTTGGTCTCTAGAAGCCAATGCATTGGAGGAACCGGTACAAGAACATCTCGTGGTGCATGTAGACGAGAACACTGCGGAAGACACTCTGGATGATGGAGAAATAAATTAATCAAATAAGGATACCACCCCCGATGAGATCCAATCTTAGCCAAGACAAACCTCTCCCAATGTGGAGGGTGGACCGATCATCTTTCAAATGGCCCAGCCTGTGTCCCGCCTATGTCCCCTTCAAAAGGTGCTTGAGAGCCACAAGAAGGCTAAAGGAAAATAATAACGAGGAATGTTTCACAGATGCAAGGAGCCAATGAGAAAGCTAGCAATCAAGAAACCGGGAGTAATGTCAAGAAGGAGGGAAGGCATTTCAAGAAGGATATTAGGCAAAATGAAGCCAAAAAAAAAAAAAGTTGGGCAACCAATTACAGATCTTGGGCAAACAAAATAAGAATTTGGGAAAACACTTCAATGCTTCATTGCTCTCTTCTAAACGCAAAGGCTGGAATATAGTGCGCGATCCTTTTAGGTAAATCATGGAGGACCTCATCATAGAATGGGACATGATCAATATCAAGCCATGAAAAGGGAAGTTTACATGTTCAAATAGAAGAATGGGAGTTGGGAAAATCATAGCCAGACTAGATCGATTTCTAATACACAGTTCACAAATCCTTTCATGGATTGGATCCATTATCTTCCATTCTGGTCTCGGGTGAGTCATATCACAATCCAATCTCACTGGTATTGGGGGAAAAGGAATATTTTGGGCCCATCCCCTTTAGGTTTAATCTCATTTGGGTAATAGAGGAGGGAGTCTGGGCCCATCCCCTTTAGGTTTAATCTCTTTTGGGTAATAGAGGAGGGAGTCTGGGCCCTGATCTCACAAGCATGGAGCATCAATGTAACTCGATCCCCGGCATTCGTTTGGGAATCCAAAATAAATTCTATGAAACAAGCCTTGAGAATATGGGCCAAGGAGGTGTACGTTATGCTAAACAAGGGAAGAGTAGATCTTCTTAAATAATTGGAGTAACATATCAGCACAATGGAAAATGGCATGGTAGAGTACTAACATATTGAAAGGGAGAAGAGCCTAAATACCTAGATCTTCTAGGAGAACAAGGAAGAATAATTATGGAGGCTCAAGTCCAGAAGCATATGCCTAAAGTTTGGGGATCGGAACACATTATTCTTCCACAAGCAAACCAGAGCAAGGGAGTTGCAGAACATGGTGAGGGAAATCATTCCCGAAGGTAAGCCACCTATTTCCAAATTTTTTGAGATAAAAGAGGAAGTTTTTTCCCACTTTCGGTCTAATGCAAGAGATAGTGGAGGATGAGGCCCTGACGAGTTCCATATTAGCTTCTATTGATATTTCCTGTCTATGATTAAGAAATACCTGATTAGAATGCTTAATTGGACCATAAAGGAAATGTTGGAGGGGGAAAAAATTCTACATTCTTAGCTCTAATTCCCAAAGAGACCGAAGCAACAACCTTCAACAGGTTCTGCCCATTTCACTATGTGACGCCTCTTACAAAATGTTGACAAAAATTATAGTTGGTAGATTAAAGCGAGTAATCTTGAGATTGATTTCATAAACTAGGGTGGTTTTCTCAAACACAAGTATATTATGGAAAACATCATCCTGGTACAAGAGGCGATTCATACAAGCAAGGAAATCGGGGATGTAGGATTTGTTATAAAACTGGACATGGAAAATGTCTTTGACCGAGTATGTCCTCCTTTCCTCTTTCTCATCATGGAAGAACTTGGATTCAACAAATATTTTATTAAATGGATAAATTATTGTATTGGTCTTCCCTGGATAGCCCCCTTGATCAATGGAAGGTCTGCCCCTTTCTTCAAAGCTTATAAAGGTCTCTGTCAAGGTTGCCCTCCTTCTCCTTTGTTGTACATTATTGTGGTGGAGAGTTTAAGCGGAAATATTGAAAAATATCGGGAGAGAAGAGCCCTGATAAGTCTCTCCATCACTAGGAATGTCAAAGAATTCAATCATTTGCAATTTTTATATGATACCATTCTTCTGGGAGGAACCTCTAAAATTATAGTTGCCAGATTCAAAAGGATACTTGATGCCTATTTGGATCTCTCAGGGGGCTTGGTGAACAAGAGAAAGAGCCATCTTTCTGGTTGGAACTATCTAGAGCTAGTTTTGTAGGAAATAACCTTGGCCTTAGGATTTCCAGTTCAACATGGATGGAAGTCTTTTAAATACTTGGGAGTTCCAACCTCTCTGCGAATGCCACACAAGGAATTTTGGGAATAAATTCTGCAAAAATTCAAAAGAAAAATAGATGGGTGGGGAGCTTATTGGTTGAATCTAGTAGGCATAGCAAAATTAGTCAAGTCTATTATCTCAGTACTTCCATTCTATGTATGCTCTAGGCTACTAGCTCCCGTCGTAATCCAAAAGCAAATAAGCATCATGCTCGGGAAATTTCTCTGACAAGGAGGCAAGAAAAATGACAAGAAGTTCCACTTAGTCAACTAGAATATAGTTCGACTCCCCAAAGAAATAGGAGGTTTGGAGATCAAAGACCTCTTGATCATGAATATAGCCTTGGGAGAAAAATTGGATTGGAAGTTGATTACAGACTCAAAAGAGTGGTGCAAAGAGGCATTTTTGAAAAAATACTTGCATAAAACTCGTTTATTAAACTCATTTATTAAGGGTTGAAAAAGATCAGTGGACAGGCAACAACTCAAATATTTAGAGACTATGTAAAGTGAAAGCCCCTCTTATCATAGAAAATCTGGGTTGGTAGGCTAGGAATGGGGATCGAATCAGTATGTGGGAGGACACGTTCCTTTTAGGAAATTTATTTTCCAATCCTGACGAGTCCCAACCCCTCATTGATTGGATGCGGGTCAATGGTATAGTAAGACTAAAAGAAATCTATATCTCGGATGACTTGGGTGGCAAAGTCTGGAATTCCATGTTATTCCACAACATCTACAATCAAAGTGGGAATCAATGATTCCTCTATTGAAATATCTATCTCCCATAGATGAAGGATACAAAGACCTCAGAACATGGAGACCAGGAAAATCAATGCAGTACACAGTCAAGGAAGGTAACAAATTTCTCCAAAGGAAACTCCCCTTCCTCGCCCAATCGAAGATATGGAAAGTGATATGGAACAAGGATCCCATACCAAATGTCAACGCATTTTGTTGGACCATGGTATATGGGAGCATCCTCATAGCAGAAAACTTAAAATGAAAAAATATCCAAGGACCTTCATGGTGTGTAATATGTAAGGGCGAAGAGGAGTCAATTCCACATCTATTTCATGATTTCCCATTCTCATTAGGCGTTTGGTGATAGGCATTTGAAAAGGTCCAATACATTCATGCCATTCCCCCAAATTGCCAAGATATGTTTGAAAATTGGACTCTAAATTGTCCACGAGAAAATATCCAATCTCCTATCACAAAGTGGGCATGGAGAACATTGCTAAAATCTCTATGTTGGGCAATTTGGATCGAAAGAGATAGAGTAATTTTTAAAAATGAAACACGTTCACTTGCCCGATCTGATAGCAAGGCATTGATAATGCTCTTTGAATCGTGCTTGTCGACAAGTCTCAAGAGATTTGATATTGAAGGATTAACGAAATTGGAGAAGAGTTGGTTAAACATCTCATCCACTTCAAATTATGATGGAAGCTTCAAAGGTGACAGAATGTAGAAGAAGAAGAAGTTATTTTAACGTTTATGAGGCTAAATATAATCTATGGGACAGATTGCTTCTCTATCTGGATTTTGTACTTTGCCCTTTTCCTGTGTAGTTTCACAATAAGCTTGCCCAGCTTCTCAACAAAGCCCTTGCTGAATAGAATATCTCAAGAGCTAGCTGCCAAAATATCTGCATACATTTCCGTGATGTATTTGAAGGCCTCACATTCTAAAATGAAATGCTTTTCTGTTTCCATTTTTCCGGAAGAGAAAAAATTACATACTCTTTCTTCCCACACTTCTTTTGGCCTTTTCCAGCGCCCTATTTCACAATGGAGTTTATGAAAATTAGTCCTTAGTTGTGCGATAATAATTTTGGCTCTCCACGAAATATTGGCCCCTATGTACGCTTTTTGTTGATGATTATGAGAGGGGTTAAACTCTTCAATAGAAAGGTTAAATGTCTAAGATTAAATAAAGATGGCCTCTTGTCTTAGAAAAAAAAATCAATCATTGGCAATATTATTCTTCGATGGAGCTGCAAAGGGGAACCCAAGGGTGTCAGAAACGAGAGGGTTGATATATCACTCCGATGAACAAAAAGTAATAAGATATGCTTGGGAATTAGGTTCAACCACTAAAACAAAGTAGAAATTCTAGCTCTCTAGACAGTTTTGGACATTACCCAAAATCATGGCATTAAGGAAATCATTAACATGCTAGTTATTAGAATGATCTCAAATCTCAAATCTACATTTGATCTTTCGTGTCCTCCAGTGATGAAAAGGATTATTCTTCTTATTCTTCCATTAAAAAAATTCAGAAAAGTCTCGCTCTTCCATGTCTTGAGACATTTAAATTATGGGGCAGATGGAATGGGGAACCGAGGAGCTGAATTGGGAATGGAAACCTCGAATTAAATGTAATGGAAACCTCGAAATAAATGTAAGAGACTAGGGATTCACACCCATGCCATAGTTGAATGATAACAAATTTGTAGCTTCAATCCATCAATAGTGGCGGTGGTAAGATCCTTCAATTCCAATTAATAACTCATCGCATGCAGGATAGGTGGGGAGAGGTATATATTAAGAGTCCACTTAGATGAATCACTACAGTAAGTGGTCTACACCATCACCCAAGAGCTTTGTTAACAGAACTCTAGTCAGATGGGAAATTTCCATCCCCGAGATGATGGCATTTCATTTTCCAGTATTAAAGGTGAATAAATATATGCAATCTTCACCTCGCACCATTGCAAATTGTCTACAAGGTATGTTAATGTGGACGAATTCTGAATTTCCATGAAGATAAACAAATTTAAGGCATTAATGGTGGTGGAGGAGAGTAATTGAGGCAGATGGGAAGAAGATAGTTTATTTATGGTATCTGTCTCCCTTCCTTCAGGGCATTATTATCGCAATTGTCTTCTCTTGGAAGGTTTGGTGATGGCGTCGACGGGAGAGGAGTTTTCGTTGGCTGAGTCAGAGCGATGGAAGAAAGCAAAGAAATACTTGTTCAAATTGCTAATGGGTAGGATAGATCTTCTAACACGTAGAGTCGAGATGTTGGAGAGTGACAAGGAAGCCAATGTGGCACACAGATGCCATGATTGAAAGTCTAGAGGTGAGGGTGGACAAGAAGATAATAAAGATGGAGGTTGACCTGTTATCGATTCAGAGCTCATTTGGAACCCTTTATTTGTTGAAGAGTGGGTAGAAAAGGACCTTTTACTTAGGCTCAACTCGTGCAAGAACAAGTAAATGGAAAGAAGTTTTCATGAAAAACACATGTTCTTAACCATTAGGCTATATATATATATATATATATATATATATATATATATAATTTTAATTTAAATAATTTATACATTTATTTTAATAAAAATAATAATAATTATAAAAATATAGTAATTTTTTAAATATGAATATTTTAATTATAATAATTTAAAAAAATTATGATAATTATAATGATCCTTGTCCATTAAAATGTATATGGTTTACCAAATTTAAAAAAGGTAAGAGATTTATTCTTTAACACTTTATTTTTATGTTAAAAAATAAGTGAGAGAAGTGTGTTGGAAATAAGGAGAGAGGGGATGAATCAATAGTTCATTACTTTTAACAAATCTTCACTTAGTTAATCTTGAAACTAAATTCACATCACATAATCAATCATACAGCTTGAGTGGGCCTATTGGTTAAGAGCATGTGTTTCCTCCTAAGAGGTCACAGGTTCAAAACGAGAGGGGGGTAGAGTGTGTATGTCTTCATAGACTTAGCATTCAAAATCGTTGCGCAGAGGTGGGTCCCTTGTCCCACAAACAAGGGGGTCTCATAGACCAATTTGGTGTCTGGCTTGGTCATGACCTTAAAATTAGATTATCCACAATTTATGAATACAAAGATTAAGGTGCATATCAAATTTTGAAGAAGAAATAATTGAAAACAGTTTTTAATTTATTACAGTCTCTTGTGAGGACACTAATCCTCTATAAGCACCAACTTACAAAAATTTCAGACTCCAATTTGTCAAGAAGATGAGGACACCAATCCTTAGTAAGCACCAACTTACAGTAGTTGCAAGCTCTAACCTGAAATCAACCTTCAATACACCAGAACTTGGACTTCAAATGAGGCCTAAACTTAGCCTTCAAACTAAGTGTGAACTAAATCTTCAAATAGAAAAACTCAATCTTGAAACTCAGCATTCAAATAGTATAAATCATCCCCTGAAACTTGACCTTCAAAGAACAATACTAAACCATGAAAAATAGACCTCAAACAAACCAAAAACCCTAAGTTCCTAAGAACCGTATGCCAAAAACCCTTCAAAAGACCTGTCAAAAACCCATCCACAAAAAAACTACCTCAACCTGGCTTTACTTCACTTCTTCTTAGTTCATGAGGTATGAACTTCAAACATACTCCTTCACTCTCCTAAATACAAAACCAAATCCTTGAGTTGAGTGGTTATAAATGCTCCTTCTGACGCCTATTTATAGTGTGTTTGGATGTTGGGTTAGGGTCGACTTTCCCATTGGTTGGGTCAACTAGTGCAAATGGAAGAATGTATAGTGAATATTCAAAAAAATCATTTATCATCAATTGTGAGGAGTTAGAAGGTGTGTCATTTGTCATTGGAAAGGTATCGGAATAAGATTTTCAATCATATATATTATGCTCCCATTTATGCTAGGTAATTAGAGTAAAAAATTATTCAAAGATAGGGTATCCAAATGGGGCTTGCTTGTATGTCGGTTGGGTCATCTTGACAAAATATTTCATATCTCTGCATTCCTATGGAATTAGAGAGAGTTCCATATATTATTGGAAAGGTCTCAAAATATGTTATTTGACTGTGTAATTTCCTCTTTCATTTGGCTAGCCTTCGACATCAATAACATTCATTTTCATAATCTCCCTATTTCTTATTAATGGAAATACTTTGATATTTGATTCTTTCGACGATTGATCCCTATGTCTTCATTCTCTTCGGCTTTGAAAACAACAACAAAGGGCTCTCCCCCTGCATTTGTGCTTACTTTAATGAGATAAATGACTGATCAATCCCCACTTCTACCTGAGTTATTTAAAAGTTTATTTGGGCAGAGGTTTGGTAAAGATGTTGGCAATCTGTTTTTTGGTGCCAATATATTCCATCTTGACATTTTGATCACCAACTTGTTCTTCGAAGAAATGATACTTAAATTGGAATATTCTTTGTTTTTTAGTGCATGACTAGATTTTTTGAGATATTGACTGCACTAGTGTTGTCGCAGAAAATAACAAGGGTTGATCATATTCCACTTTAATGTCTTGTAATGTTTGTTTCATCCAGAGAAATTGGGTGCAACAATTTGTTGCTACTATGTATTCAACTTCAATTGTAGAAAGAGAAATCGATGATTTCTTTATGCTTTACCGAGATACAAGTAAATCTCCTAAGAAAAATGCACTCCCATTGGTGATTTTTTTTTCATCAATGCTACTTTCCCAATCAAAATTTGTGTATTCTATTAATGTGAAATATATACTCTTAGGATACTAAAGCCCAAAATCGAGTGTGACTTTAAGTACCAATGTATCCTTTTTACTTCTTGCATATGTGATTCCTTTGGTGTTGATTGAAATCTTGCAACCATTCCAACTTCCTACATAATGTATGGTCTCGAAGCTATCAAGTACAACAAAATCCCAATCATAGATCTATAAAGTGTTGAATTGACTTCAGGAGATTCATCATCCTTACTTAACTTGCATTCAGTAATCATGAGCGTACTAATTGGTGCACATTCTTACATTCCAAAACACTTGAGCATCTCCTTGAGGTATTTGGTTTGGGAAATGAATATTCCTTCATCGATTTGAGAAACATGTAGTCCAAGGAAGAAGGATAATTATCCAATCATTGACATTTCAAATTCCTTTGACATTTCCTGGGAAAATTCATGACTCATATCATTGTTATTTCTTCTAAATATTAAATCATCCACATATGCATGATTATTAGTGTATATATTATTGTTAGCAACCCTTTTTTTGAAACTTTGTTCTTAAAGATAGTGGTCCAGCTTGCATACCAAGCTCTTGGAGCTTGCTTTAACACATAAAGATATTTCTTCAATTTGGACACATAGTCTTTATTTTTGGACAAGTCAAAACCTTCTAGTTGTTTGATGTACACTTCCTCCTTTAAGTATCTATTTAGAAAGGCTAATTTAACATCCAATTGATAAAATTTGAAGCCTTTAGAAAATACAAATGCTAAGAACATCCTTATTGCTTGTAATATGGGAATTAGAGAAAAAGTTTATTCGAAGTCAATTCCTTCAATTTATGCATAGCCCTTATAAACAATTCTTGTCTTGTTTATGATAATTTGTCCCTCTTCATTCATCTTGTTTTTTAATACCCATTTAGTCCAAATTATGTTTTCATCTTTCGGCCGCAACACAAGTTCCCATGTTCCATTTTTCTCAATTTGATTCATTTTTTCTTCAATGACATTTACCCAACGTTGATTCTTATTAGCTTGTGAAAAGTCCTTTAGCTCTATTTTGGATAGCAAATAAAGATTGTATTTTCCTGGCGAATTGGTCATTCTTCTCTGGGCTTGTATTCCTAAATCAACATCTCCAATAATTTGGTTCTATGGGTGAATTTTTTGCACAAATTTAAAACTTGTCTTCGATGGAGACTATTCTTTATTTTCTTGTTCTTCATTTGTATTAATCTATTCTTGGTCCATGTAGATAGTATCTTCTGAATTCTCATTTGTTTGATCTATTTCTTTATCTAGCCACGCTTCACCTATTCTTACATCAATACATTCCACAACTTTGCGAAGTATTTTATTGTAGAATTTGTAAGCTTTGCTTCTTGTTGAGTATCCAAGGAAGATTCCCTTGTCTACTCTAGAATCAAAATTTTATAATTTATCATAATTTTCTTCATGTAATATTTGCTTCCAAAAATTCTAGAATACTTAATTGAAGTTGGCCTGCATTTCCATCGCTCATATGGTGTCTTGTAGTTTTTAACTCGAATTTGTTCTCAGTTCATGATGTAAATTGCTAAAGCAAGTACTTCTTTCCAAAACTTATATGGTTATTTGGCTTCTAGCAACATTTTCTCATTTTTTCTTGTATTGATATGCTATTTCTTTGTACGACTCCATTATGTTGTGGAGTTTTTGCAACTAGAAGTTGTCTCTTGATTCCATACTTCTCATAGAATTCATTTAAATCATTTGAGGTAAATCCACATCCTCTATATAATCTTAGGCATTTGATTCTTAGATCACTTTCATTTTCAACTAAGGCTTTGAATGATTTGAAAGTATGTGACGAACAAAGTCTGTATACACCACAGAATATTCTGAATATCTAAAATATGTGAATATCCATTTATAGGACAAATACTATATTTATATAAGAATGTTGAAAAATATATAAGCAATGATATAATATGATTACAAATGAGGGCCCTGCTTATATACTAGGCAAGGTGCCCCTTTTGAATAGTCATGTCCTTTAGGACATGTCTCTTCAATATGTTAATCATTTATTAATTATTACTTATATATTCTATTCATAACAAAGTATCTATTTCTTTTGATTTTGCTTTAAGAAATGAAAACCAAATCATTCTTGTATGATCATCAATAAATAGCATAAAGTACCTTTCACCTTATAGGTTTGATGTTCTTGTTGGTCCACCGAGGTCTGTGTGAACAAGCTCTAGTGTTGGTCCACATAGGTCTGTGTGAACAAGCTCTAGTGGCCTGTACATCAAGCACTCCTTTGAGCTAAATCTCACTCTCATATGTTTCCCATGTTGGAAAGATTCACAGATGGCACTTTTTAGTTTCGAGATTTTGGGCATATCTCTCACTACTTGTGTTCTGTTGATTTTTACCAAACTATCAAAGCTCAAGTTTCCTAGTCTTTTATGCCATATCCGACCCTCATTATTTTATCCAATATAACATTTTTCTCCTTTAATTTCATCAAGAATACAAACATTTCCTGGAATATATACTAAAAGTGAGATCATAACCTTGATCGCACATTTGGCTGACACTTAAAAGATTATGTTTGAGTCCTTAAATGTACAAAACATTTTGTGCTTTAGTCCTACCATTGTCAAGTACCATGATACCTCTTCTAGCGATTATTTCATATCCATCGTCTCCAAAAGACACATTACCTCATTTTTATTATTTTAGAGTAATAAATTTATTTTGATCTTCGGTCATGTTTTTAGAGCACCCACTATCAAAAAGCCATTGACTTTTATTTTTTCGAGCATATATAACTAGTTTGAATTTTTATGTTGGTGGTTCTTTCTTTTTTCTCTTCCAAAAACATTACCTTAATCTTGTAGTACAATCTTGTGTGACATGTTCAAAATTGTTGCATCTATAACACTCTATACTCTACTTGGGTTAATGGTGCAAATGAATTATGATCCCTGCTACCATCAATACGTCTAATTTTGATGTCTACAAGTTTATTTTCAGAGGTTTGATGAGAACCCCTTTAATAATCATTTTTCACGTAATCTTTACAATATCTTGCTTGATGACCAAAATTTTTGCATGAAAAAAAATGACCCAGAAAAATAGTTTGATACATGGTTGAGATGGTTGCCTTAATGGAACGTTCCTTATGAATTTTATCTACTTTAGAGACGATCCAAATATTTTATGGTCCTTGTCCCTTATGATATTTTTTCTTGTGTGTGAATGGACCCCTTGATAGCATCAACACACCTTTTTGGTGTATCAATGTTTCCATACTCCTCCCGTATTTTGTCCTTGCTCTTGTTGAAATTAGAGATTTTAGGTTTTTCTTAAAATTCCTTACTTAGTGACTTGTTGTTTTCATATTCTTTATATAAGGTCTGACCCATATAATCACGATTGATATTTTCATATGGCGATATTTAACTGTTGAGAACAACATCCTTGTTTTGAGAGCTTTTCATGTTTTTTTAAAGCCTATCATGGAGCTTTCATGTTTTTGTGGAGCTTATCTAGATCTTTCCTTAATGAGACAATTTCTACTTCAAGAATTTCACAATTTTCTTCCTTTTATTTTATTTGATTTTTCAACACTTGTTCCACTCTTTTTGCTTCCTCTCTATTATTCTTAATGAATAGTATTCCCTTGGATAGTTTATTGTTCTTCTTCTTGAGGTAATCAATATCGTCTAATGCATTGATAAGTTCTGCTTCAAGATCCATTATGCCTTCAACATTTTATCCTTTTTCTTTTTCTTTTTGCTCCTATGATTTATCTATGTTGGATTCCTAATTTGTGGATAAAAATATGATCTCTCTTCTATCATCATTAGAATCATATTCTTCTTCAAAAAAAAAAATCATTAGCCTTTTTGGAATAGAAGCTTTTCTTTTTCGAAGATTTTCATTTGAATCCCCTTTTATTGGGTTCTTCTTCATCATCACTATCTTCCTTGCAAGGACACTTATTAGCCTTTTTAATAATATTTCTTAAAATCTTAAAAATTTAAAACCTAAAAATTTCAAGATTATTCCCTCTTTTATTATTTACCCCTTCCCTTATTATAATAACTATAATTTAATCATTTTATTAAATTATTAAATTATAATTTATTCTTTAATATTTTTTCTTAAAATCTTAAAAACTTTTAATGTTATAACTTATTAACTAACTAGTCAAATAACGACTATTTTTAACAGCTATTACCAGGTCATGTCGCATCCTTACTATTTATTCAATGAGATTGATTTCTTTCTTCACCTTGTCCTGAGGATGAACCACATTAGATGGTTCAAAACGTCGAACAAATCCTAATGATGTGATTAATCCAAAAGACATTTATCTACATTATGGATCGCAAAAGTCTTAGATCTAAAATTTCCTATGTTACCATAGTTAAAATAGATGAGAGGCAACTTACCTTTTAATTGGATTGTCTCTTTAGTTTTTTAACTAGTTGAGCCATTTCTGCATCAAATTCATCATCGGAACAGTTATCAGACTTTCATTCTCTTGAATTCTTAGATGATTTAAATGTTGTTTTTTTATGCGATAATTTTATCATCCTCATTTCATGTGCAGCAAGAATTATATGAAGATCATCCATTTTCAGATTCTCCAACTCTCTTAATTATTCTATGGAAGATATCTTGGCATTAAAACACAAAGGAAGAGACCTCAAAAAAGTTTGGATAACTATTGATTCTTTAACTTCTTCACCAAATCCTTTGAGAGAATTAACCACTTCATCTACTCGAAGAAAATAAGCAACAATATATTCTTCATCATTCATTTGCAGGGTTTCAAATTATATCCAAAAAGTTTGAAGCTTTGTCTTCTTTACTTTTTCATCTCCTTCATAGTTGCTTACAGGTTTGGCCTACATCTCTTTTACTGATTCACACTACATAACTTTTAAAATTCTTAATCCGACAAGCCACTTAAAATGGAGTTCATAGCTTTGGCATTGGATAGATAATCCTTTCTCCCATTCTCATAAGTTGGAGGAGAGGATGGGACCCTAAATATCCATTTGTAATAGAATGTAAAACTTCAGTGCCAAGAGATATCAATTGTTTTATCATCCTTATCTTCCAAAAGAAAAAATGTGTTCCATCAAAGAAATGAATTATGTTTGATGCTTCTCAACTAGCCATGTCCCCTTATAAGATCTTCTTCTAGTTGTTAGATTATTATTGAAGAAGCTTCCTCTTATATAAATTGTTGAAAATACTAAGAGAGAGGGTAAATCAATATTTCATTACTTTTGACATTTTTCCCCTAGTTATCTTGAAACTAAATTCACATCACATAATTAATCATCCACAATGTATGAATATAAATATTAAATTGAAAATAAAAGTTTGAAAAAATACTTGAAAGAATAATTAATTTATTACAATCTCTTATGAGGACACCAATCCTCTCTAAGCACGAACTTACAAAAATTGTAGGCTCCAACCTATCCAGAATATGAGGACACTAATCCTTAGTAAACAATGCCTTATAATAATTTCTAGATCCAACCTGAAATCAACCTTTAATGCAATAGAACTTTGACTTCAAATCAGGCCTGAATTTGGCCTTAAGGACACCACGACTTGGCCATCAAACCAATCCTGAACTAGACCTTCAAATAGAAAAACTCATCCCTAAAACTTGGTATTCAAATAGTAGAACTCATCCCCTAAAACTCGGCCTTCAAATAATAGTACTCAGCCCTGAAAAATAGACCTCAAACAAACCAAAAAATCTTCCCAAGAATAATGCCAAAAACCCATCCAAAAAAATCTGCTTCAACTTGGCTACACTTCACTTTTTCTAAACACTTTTTCTAAGTGTGAAATTTCCTTAAATTGCAGCAACTAAAGTTTATTATTCTAACTGATTAGAATTTTATTTGTTATAGGTAAAATAACAAATAAATCACGTTGTAATTCTTCACAATAAAAATATGTTATGGAAGTAAATCACGAAATGAGAAATAAATGCACACATAAAAATAAAAACCAATATTTTTGGACTAACATCCCCAGAAAAACCCCAAAGGAAAAAACAGTGTAGCAGATGAGGGTTTATTTTATTATTCTATAGGGAATTTGAGAGTACAATATTCTGAATTCCCAACTAGAAATCCTCCGGAAAATATCTAGCCAAAATAATCTAGAGATCCCAGATATCCTCTACTAAAAAAATCAACCTCCTTTTTCCTACTCGAATTCCACACTAGCTACTTGCACTGCATCCTGTAATTCACACTACCAACCCTGGGAAACTCACATTTCCTGGAAATTGGCTCCAAGTGAGTCATCCCACCTCCCTCTGTCATTGGAACCACTCGCACCCCCTCTCGAAAATATACTCAACCTTTAGCTACTAATTTGTGGCTCTTTCGGGAACTCACACTGGGGTTTTTGGTTGTTCACACTAGCTTCTATGGTTGTCTTTGTAGATAATTCGACCTCCTATCTCTTTCCAATCTGACACTGGAGGAACACTGGGAAATTCCTCGAAATCCTCCTCCAAAATTATATGTTTCTCCCTCTCTCTGATGCTCTCCCTTTGGCTCGAACTATGCCCTCACTAAAGTTGTGGATTGGGTGGCCTGATTCCCCAAAATAACTAATGTGTAATGTGTCCCCTCTCCAACCCTTTGAGTTGCTCTTATAATCTCTTGTAGAGACTTCAACGACCAATATTAAATCTTCATCAATAGCTAAGATCAATTAAAATTCATCATAGAAGTCTCTAGATAAATCTTGAACATCCTTAATTAATTAACTTTAATTAACCAACTTTCCTAACTTAAACTTGGGAAATAATTAACATATTGGCTAATTAATTTAATTAAGGTGTTTTGGAGCCATATCTCGCGAAAACATTTTTGGGTTTTGCAGATCATGTGTTCCTTAGCCTCTTAGCACCATATAAGACTAGAAAACTTGTCTGATACTACCCAAAATCCATAAAATAACACCAATTTCATCAGGTATGAAATTCAAACATACTCCTTCACTCTCCTAAATACAAAACTGAATACTTGAGTCAAGTTTATATAAATGCTCCTCCTCACGCCTATTTATAGTGTGCTTGAACGTTGGGTTCATGCTGACTTGTCCACTAGCTAAGTTGACTAGTGCAACTGGAAGAAATAGAGTGAATATTCAAAAAATAATTTCTCCTCAATAAGGGATTAAGATGAAAAAAGTACTCCATGGAATTATACATGTAATTGTTGTAGTGTAAGGGAATAATCTGTGAGAAACTTGACTGCAAGGGTCATTAGCATTGGTATTGATTCTTCTCCTGGAGTCATCAAATATATCATGTTATCACATATGACATCTATGGAGAAGTATTGCTATGTTGTATCATTTTCTTCCTGTAGTAACATGTTTAACACATCCTTTGTATGACTTGGGTAATTGCAGGTGGCATAGTTTGACCTCTTCTCTTTTATGGTTATGTGTATCATCTTAACCATTCTTACTTTTTCCTTTAGTAATACAATGTTTCTCATCATAATCCAAAAATTTTCAAACAAAGAAATCCACACAGTCATATCAACCTTTATCTCTCTATGTCTTTAAAACGTTGGCAGTATGATATGATGGCTTGAATTATATTTATAGATTATTCTCACCTGCAATGAGTTATAGAGCCTCGTTCCAGGCAACTCAACTGGCAATGAGACCAAACTTGAGATGAACTTTCTCAATTCTTATTTTAGATATTCCATGCCATTTTCGGGGCTAAGAATCATCATTACTTTCAAGAGTACATGAAATGTTATCTGTCCAATAAAACAGTTGATAACGATATCAAATTTTGAAAATGTGGAATAAACATGAAACTTCTAAAAACAAATTAATATGTATGACATTGGTCCCCTTCTCCAAAATTCACTCCACAAAATTACCAAGGTGATAAGAGAGTGTAACATTTTGAGACCATAATTGAGAATACTAGAGTGACTAGTGCTAAACAAAACTAGAGAATTATACCCCCAATGGGGAGGGTCAAAGGTGCCATGAGATAACAACTGACTAGAAGTAAAGAAAAATAACTAGGAGGGTATATGCTAAATATGATCCAAGAATGCAAAGGTGTCATAGGAGGGTATATGCCAAATATGATCCAAGAATGCAAAGGTGTCAAAAAATACGTGAACAACTAGAAAAAGGGAACCACACAGTAAGCACACCCATATTCCAGGAGCCAAAACAAATGAATAACTACACATTGAATATGCCCTAATACTATGTCCAACAAAAAAAAACCCTAGAATACCATTTAGAGATCGTGAGGGGATTTTACCAAATTAATTTATAGCTAAATAACCTTTCTCCATGCGACATTGCTAACATCTCCCACATAGTGATTCATCATCCCACCTTGTCAATAAAGATTCTTGCTATGGAATTCAAGTAGTTGATTTTAAGTATGCTAAAAGGGGGTGGATTAGTCCTTTAAAACCTAAGCTCCTTGCTTGATATTTGTTGATAGTGACTATGTGAAAAATGGTGATTATTTATGATGTTATAAGTCTCATGTCCATAATTTAAGGGGTTTAAGGTATTGCATGAAAGTGTGATCCCCCACTTTTCCAAAGTGCACATATTTTAGGAGTGACAACATCATTGACAAGGGAATTATATTGATATTTGGGTTACCCTAAAACTTGGTAAAATGTGAACTTATATAACGAAACATGCTTGTTATAAAATAAGGTTAATTTGAAGACCATCAATTTGATAATTATGTTTAAGCATCTTATGACAAACAAAGACTTTACTTTAATTTATTTTTCTAAGAAAAAACTCTATTAAAAAACATAAACCTCAGTTTGATTACTAATAATTTTTCTAAATAAAATAAAAATTAATAATTCTAATTTTCCTCCAAAATTAAATATGATCCAACATTTACCGCCCCTTCCATTTTCCTTTTATCATTAAGTAAAATAGCATTTATATTCTATAATTTTTATAAATTAATCTTCCTTTTATAATTAAGTAAATAGCATTTATATTCTATAATATTTATAAATTAATGTACAAGTCTTAAAAAAAACAACAACAACCTATTCTTAAAACTTAAAGCAAAATGACAAAACAAATAATGCTCAAAAATAATAATAAAATTGATAACCCGATAAAAGAAGATAGAAATTGATAATTGTCACCCTCCTTTAAAGTGAATGAAAATGACCTTTATATAATTTATAATTTAATGCGTTAATTTTTTATTTTATTTTATTTTAATTATTTGTTTGTTTGTTTGGGTAAAAGCTCTTTATCCATACAACTCTAACCAAACATGAGTAAACAATGAAAAAATAAAAAGGACAAATATTGGTATTTAATTATTATAGAGTAATTAAGTGTATTTAGAAATATGTAATAAGTTTAAATTTGAAAACTAAATATGTAATAATAATAAGTAGTATAAATTCATTAAAAAAAAAAATTTATAAATTATAATTTTTTTAAATAAAAAATCATTTAACATTATTACAAAAATATAATAATCATTATATCATATACAAAAATTAAAGAGTAAAAAAAAATCACTTAATTAATTATTTAGAAATATGTAATAAGTTTAAATTTGAAAACTAAATATGTAATAATAATAAGTAGTATAAATTCATTAAAAAAAATAAAAGAATTATAAATTATAATTTTTTTTAAATAAAAAATCATTTAACATTATTACAAAAATATAATAATCATTATATCATTTACATAAATTAAAGAGTAAAAAAAAATCACTTAATTATTTAAAATAAATGCATGTGTAGAGGGTCCACGATGTCATGAGATAACAACTAACTAGAAGTAAAGAAAAATAACTAGGATGGCATGTGTCAAATATGATTCAAGAATACAAAGGTTTCAAAAAAAAATAGATGAATAACTAAGAAAAGGGAACCACACACAAAGCACACCCATATTCCAGGAGCCAAAATAAATGAATATGTCCTAATACTATGTCCAACAAACAAAAAATCTAAAATACCATTCAGAGATCGTGAGAGGCTCTTACCAAATTAATGTATAGCTAAATGGCCTTTCTCCATGTGACATTGCTAACTTCTCCCACATAGTGATTCATTATCCCACCTTGCTAATGAAAATTATTGCTATGGAATTCAATAAGTTAATTTTAAGCATGCTAAAGGGGGGTGGATTAGTCCTTTCAAACCTAAGCTCCTTGCTTGATATTTGTTGATAGTGAATATGTGACAAATGGTGATTATTTGGGATGTATAAGTATTCATGTCCATAATATAAGGGGGTTAAGGCATTACATGAAAGTTTGATCCCCCACTTTTCCAAAGTGCACTTATTTTAGGAGTGACTACATCATTGGCTAGGGAATTGTCTTGATAGTTGGGTTGCCCTAAGACTTGGTAAAATGTGAACTTATGAAAGTTAGAAACTTTTTTTTTCTTCTAGATTCTAGTTATAATGAAACAAGTTTGTTATAGGATGGGGTTAATTTCAAGACCATCAATTTGGTAATTATGTTTAATCCTCCTATACCGATCAAGGACTTTACTCTTATTTCCTTTGCTAGGAGAAGACAATACTAAAAATAATAAACCTGAGTTCGTAATATACCCCTTTTGGAATATCTAAAAATGTCATTAAATTTCCGAGTTTTGCTTAGGTTGGTCTCTGTGACATTTTTTCAAACAATTTGTGTACTAGTAGTTGTAGGTGCACTTTTGGATTTAATTTCGAAATGGATAAGAACAGTACCAAGATATGTTAATAAAAATCTCAACCCAACTATATATATTTAGATTAAATAAAAAATGCAATCTTCACAAATTCAATTTCACCATAATAACAAGAGTTAAATACACTCAACCATTTATTAACTTAGTATCAAAGCTTACAATGCACAGAAATAAGAGGAACCTAGGTTTTTCACTTCAACAATGCATTCTTCAAAATATCAGTCCCCTTGACAATATATGACGCAAGCTTAGAGCTTGCCATACCCAGGATCATTTCACAATCATACATGTACAAGCATGCGTCTCCTCTTCTTGTCAATACATGGCAATTTCATCTTTATATGAAAGCTTCTTTGAACAAACAACAATGGTTATGAAACCATTACACACCATCCCAAATTCCTTCATAATTATCATTCCGATTTACACACTTATTCACATCTTGTTTGATTTCATAGAGCTTTTATAAACCCAACTCTTTACAAAAATTCAACCATTCAGTTACAAGTCAAACCCTTTTAAAAACGGACTTCATATTCAAAATCAAAAGCGCCCTTGGTTCATTAACATCATTTGAAGACAAACAATCCCAAAGCACTCATTATAGATTGCGCCCTTTCAATGTAGATCGGACCTGCTCTTCAACTCTGCACTATCAATTTGCATCACAGCTTTTTAAATCAAATCCTCAATAATTGGCAAAATCACACCATCTCATATAGGAACAATCTCACATCCACTCACTATAATTAATTCCATAATCTTTGAACCTCCAACTAATGTTCAAATGCCATATCATTGCCATCATTCATATATAACCAAATTCAATGTGCCTTTTCAAATTTCATTCACAATTTAACTTTAACACGCCTATGGACAAGTGAGATTCGAACTCAGCATTCTCAACAACATTTCTGCGTTTCATTCATCGACTGTACCTGCATTTAAGTTGATATTTAACTGTTCATTCGACAACTACACCTTTGATTTCCTTACAAATACTCTGGCAAACTGATTTACAACACACTCAAACAGATACCATAGCATTAACATTCGTGCGCTTGTTCATTCAACACAGCTATACGACTTACCCTTTCCAATATGCCCACTACACAATGCCAGCAATCTTATTCAAAGTCAAAACTCTTGCTTACCGCGTTATCTGAAATTGCCATCATTCTGCCTTTACTCTCATTTGATGTATTACACTTTTGACATATCATTTCAGCGCTTTCATACAAAATATTTCTGACATCTATGTATTGACTGTTCTATTATTTAAACCCAGAACTTTTCCATGCATAAAATCCCATGTTTCATTGTATTTGACATAAGTCAATATCACTTGATTATTCATAATAGATACAGTTTAAAACGCTGCGTCACATACACATACCAGTGATTCAGATTTGTTCCAGATCTTAGTGCGGAAATTGCTTTGCTGTTATTACTGCTTCAATGCATCTCCATTGCCTTTTCGATCCACCATTAAGCCAGTCTTTGCAGACAGAATATAGCGCTCCATCATTTCTTAACATAAATGAGAATCAATTTAGCATTAACGCATTTCCCGAATTGAATCTGTAACAACGAATCTTCTGCACCTGCAATTTTTTTAATCAGCGCTGTCCATTGTTAATCCAACGCTCTCTTACACATCGACTTCGTAATTTATTTAACTCAGAATTTTAAATCGATCAATGTTTCGATTGCCAATGTCCAGAACTCTGCAGAAAATGTGCGCGCTGCTTCTTACAATGTATGGTAAAATTTGCATTGAACCCATTTTCAATTTAACAGTTGTTCCCAATGTAATTTTCGTTCAGATCTATGAACATAGTTTCATAATACACCCTTACAAATCGACATAAAAGTATGCAGATTCCTCATTTCAATAAACATGCTTTGAATTTGATTCCACGCTGAATAAGATATAGTTTCAACTTTTACCCGCTGTATAAACACAGTTCCAGCGCAATGTTTCAACACTTTCAACACAGTTCCAATGCAATTCAAATATGTTCATACCTTGCTCCGCCCTTCTATAAAATCGATGCTGACATTCCTCTGCGCTCTTTAAAACTTCGAACAGAAATTTTAACATTTCACCATGCATGCATCGAATGGCAATTTATGCTATTGACCTCGACTTTGCAAACTTAACATTGCAGACTTAGAAGGAATTAAAAGACTGGTGCTCTCTGCTTTCATTTTCTATTAATCGAATTCAGATCGATATAACAAAAACCATTCATAAGCTCATGCATAGATAACAATTTCTATATTAAGATCAATCCTTTTCACTGGGTCATATAAATCGATCCCACCATTTCTTTGATTGCAGGTTTCCTATAGTCGATCTTTCCAATAATCAATCCCTCAACCATATACATTTAACCAGAAAATACTATAACTTTCACAGTCAATCCCCAAATGTATATATATTTATGTCAAATCAAACCAAGATTGCCTACAGGACTTTGTTCGTGGCACGATATTCAACATTTGGCCCTTAAAATTGCTGAAGGCTTACAGCCTTGCTGTTCAAGCCTGCTTTCAGCCTTACACTCTCTCACAATCTCTCCTGGTTTCTTTCACAAAAAGCCCTCCTATTTATACAATTTCTAAAAGCCATCACATTAAATGCTCAATCTCTTAAAATCCTCAACAACCCCTAAATCTCTCAACATCCCTAAAGGATAGGTTTTTATCCCTAGAATCCTTCAATTTATTAAATTTCCTCATATCCTTTTATTAATAAAAAGATATTTACATAAATCCTCACCTTCTCCTATTTAATTCAAATTAATTAATAAAATATTTAAAATCATCACACCCCATCTTCATAAATTAATATTATCAAACCCCATATTTACAAATGGGAAAAAGGTCTTGATGCTCCTGCATCAGACTCCCCATGTAAGAAAATTCATGACCACCTGGTCATAAGTCTGGATATTTCCTCCTGGATCCCAGATTTTATTTTGTAAATCTTCCGTGTTTGTCGATTGCTTCACTGCTGTTGTCATCTGCTGTTGTCTTCCAGGGTTCCATATTTTGTGTTGTAGTGCTTCACCTGCTCTGCTCTTGCAATCTTTCACTGTCACTCTCTTGTTGTCGCTCCTTTTCTTTCTTTCGGCTGTCTTTCTCTGGGATGTCTTTATCATTAATCTCCTTATCATCTCAATTTCTTTGTCCAGTATGTCCTCTATCCGCTGATTGTCCCCAACATCTTCAATAAAACATGTTGCTCTTGCTGTCACTATGGATGTTGCGGCCTCCCAATCTTCCTTTCCCTCTGCAACATTCCTTTGCTTGTCACCTGTAATTTTATCTGCAATTTCTTCTTGATTATCATTTATGACAACTGCTTTGTCATCCTTCTTCAGCAATCTATCCTGGACATCCTTCAGTAGATGTTCTTCCTCTTCTTCTTTCATTTGACTATCCACATGTGCCAAATATGTTCTAGCGTCTGCAACAACATCTTCAATCATAAGACAATCATTATAAAAAAAATAAGGCCTCTGTACCTCTTTTCCCTTTAGCAACACTTCAGTATGTTGCGTTGATTTCTCTTCTTCTGTCAGCATATCAGTATGCTGATCCAAACTCAAAGAAATCTTGAGACTGTCAGCTAGTCTCCACTTCTCATCAGCTATCTCAATGATGTCTTCCAGCATTTGTCCACTGTAGTGAACTGATTCTTTCCCAGCCTCTGCTTCAAAACTTTCATCTTCTGGAAGGTACTCTTCCACTTCTTTGATAACTTCAAAACACTGCCTATCTTCTTCCAAACCTGCAATCACACACAAATCATTATTTTTAAAATCACAAGACCTTACGGTCTTGTTTGATGCTTCAGTCATCAAATCCTCAGGCTGCTTCGAATCATTCATATGATTCAACTCCTCTTCATCACTTTCAAAAAGTAATGGTCCACTCTCTGGGTAACATATCGAAACTTCAACATCTTCTTCAGCGTCTTCCTTTTGCTGTAGCTCAACTGTTTCGAGCTTCTCCATCCTCTGTCTGGCATCCATAACTTGTTCAAGTTCCCTTAGTTCCTTCACCAACTGCATATTCATCTGATGATTCCACTTCTCTTGTAGTCTCTGCCATCTCAACTTCTTTCTTATGACATAACCACGCTTCTGGTCTTCCTCATTTATTTGCAACATCTCCATTAACACCTCAAGCTGAACTACTATTTCAGCCTTCTCCCTTTCATATTCCTCTTTTCTTAACTGTCTCTGTATGCCAACTGCCTTGGCATCCTTTCCCTTTTGTCTTCTGCTGTGGTTTATTTCAGAACCTCTGTGACGACTGTCACTAGTCATCATCATTTCCATCTTTATGAGTCCCTCACTTACTTTTCTATGAGTTACACTAAAGCCTCTTCAGCAGCAAGTCCTGTCCTGCCGCCACTTACCTCACCAAGCCCTCCTCACTCGGTCTTTTGGCAAGCAATTGGTTCTATCTCTGGAACCTACTTTGAGCACTTCCCTTTGCTCTTCCTGGCTTCAACTCATCTACCTGTTCACTAATGTCTTCCTTATCCAATCTCTATTGGATTTCCTCAAGGTTCTGCCACACCTATGCTTTCACCAGTTTTCTGTTAGCAATTTTAAACATGTCTTCTATGGATTTTCCTTTTGGGAGTTGCAAAAATACTTCTGCTTTAATGCAAAGACTACAATCTTCAAATTCAAATAAACCCAGATCACCTTACCTTCAAGATCTCAGTCTGATCTTGTCTTTTCGTTTACCTGTACTTCAATCTCATCACTCCTGAAAATCTGTTCCAGCAATCCTTATGCTTCCTCTGCAAAAATTCACTGTCAATCAGATTTTAAAATCTGATTCTCTCTTCCAATCTTCTGGCTTGATGTGGCAAAATTTAGCAACAATTCCTTCTTCGCTCAGTTTCTTCTTTGCTGTAATCATCAATCCTTAATCTGTCTCTTGTCAGTAAAACCCAAATCAAACTTAACCAAACACAATACCTGTTCAATTCTTCGGCTGTACTCTGGTTTGCTTTGACTGTCAGATTAGAATCTGACCTCCTTTGCCTGCATACACATCTCTCCACACATGATTTGATATAAAGTCAAATTCAATCTTCAATGCTTTTCAAAAACCTTCATACAGAGCCAAGCTCTGATACCAAAATGACGCAAGCTTAGAGCTTGCCATACCCAGGATCATTTCACAATCATACATGTACAAGCATGCGTCTCCTCTTCTTGTCAATACATGGCAATTTCATCTTTATATGAAAGCTTCTTTGAAAAAACAACAATGGTTATGAAACCATTACACACCATCCCAAATTCCTTCATAATTATCATTCCGATTTACACACTTATTCACATCTTGTTTGATTTCATAGAGCTTTTATAAACCCAACTCTTTACAAAAATTCAACCATTCAGTTACAAGTCAAACCCTTTTAAAAACGGACTTCATATTCAAAATCAAAAGCGCCCTTGGTTCATTACCATCATTTGAAGACAAACAATCCCAAAGCACTCATTATAGATTGCGCCCTTTCAATGTAGATCGGACCTGCTCTTCAACTCTGCACTATCAATTTGCATCACAACTTTTTAAATCAAATCCTCAATAATTGGCAAAATCACACCATCTCATATAGGAACAATCTCACATCCACTCACTATAATTAATTCCATAATCTTTGAACCTCAACTAATGTTCAAATGCCATATCATTGCCATCATTCATATATAGCCATTCAAATGTGTACCTTTTCAAATTTCATTCACAATTTAACTTTAACACGCCTATGGACAAGTGAGATTCGAACACAACATTCTCAACAACATTTCTGCGTTTCATCCATCGACTGTACCTGCATTTAAGTTGATATTTAACTGTTCATTCGACAACTACACCTTTGATTTCCTTACAAATACTCTGGCAAACTGATTTACAACACACTCAAACAGATACCATAGCATTAACATTCGTGCGCTTGTTCATTCAACACAGCTATACGGCTTACCCTTTCCAATATGCCCACTACACAATGCCAGCAATCTTATTCAAAGTCAAAACTCTTGCTTACCGCGTTATCTGCAATTGCCATCATTCTGCCTTTACTCTCATTTGATGTATTACACTTTTGACATATCATTTCAGTAGCTTTCATACAAACAATTTAGAGCATCTATGTATTATTTGTTCTATTATTTAAACGAACTTTTCCATGCATAAATCCCATGTTTCATTGTATTTGACATAAGTCAATATCACTTTATTATTCATAATAGTCAGTTTAAAGCATTTGGCATCCATACACATGCAATTGATTCAGTTTATTTCTGACTCTTAGTGAAATTGCTTTGCTGTTATTACTGCTTCAATGCATCTCCATTGCCTTTTCGATCCACCATTAAGCCAGTCTTTGTAGACAGAATATAGCGCTCCATCATTTCTTAACATAAATGAGAATCAATTTAGCATTAACGCATTTCCCGAATTGAATCTGTAACAACGAATATTCTGCACCTGCAATTTTTTTTAATCAGCGCTGTCCATTGTTAATCCAACGCTCTCTTACACATCGACTTCGTAATTTATTTAACTCAGAATTTTAAATCGATCAATGTTTCGATTGCCAATGTCCAGAACTCTGCAGAAAATGTGCGCTCTGCTTCTTACAATGTATGGTCAAATTTGCATTGAACCCATTTTCAATTTAACAGTTGTTCCCAATGTAATTTTCGTTCAGATCTATGAACATAGTTTCATAATACACCCTTACAAATCGACATAAAAGTATGCAGATTCCTCATTTCAATAAACATGCTTTGAATTTGATTCCACGCTGAATAAGATATAGTTTCAACTTTTACCCGCTGTATAAACACAGTTCCAGCGCAATGTTTCAACACTTTCAACACAGTTCCAACGCAATTCAAATATGTTCATACCTTGCTCCGCCCTTCTATAAAATCGATGCTAACATTCCTCTGCGCTCTTTAAAACTTCGAACAGAAATTTTAACATTTCACCATGCATGCATCGAATGGCAATTTATGCTATTGACCTCGACTTTGCAAACTTAACATTGCAGACTTAGAAGGGATTAAAAGACTGGTGCTCTCTGCTTTCATTTTCTATTAATCGAATTCAGATCGATATAACAAAAACCATTCATAAGCTCATGCATAGATAACAATTTCTATATTAAGATCAATCCTTTTCACTGGGTCATATAAATCGATCCCACCATTTCTTTGATTGCAGGTTTCCTATAGTCGATCTTTCCAATAATCAATCCCTCAACCATATACATTTAACCAGAAAATACTATAACTTTCACAGTCAATCCCCAAATGTATATATATTTATAATCAGAAATCAAACCAAGATTACTTACAGACTTTGTTCGTGGCCTGATATTCAACATTTGGCCCTTACAATTGCTGAAGGATTACAGCCTTGCTGTTCAAGCCTGCTTTCAGCCTCACACTCTCTCACAATCTCTCATGGTTTCTCTCACAAAAAGCCCTCCTATTTATACAATTTCTAAAAGCCATCACATTAAATGCTCAATCTTTTAAAATCCTCAACAAATCCCTAAATCTCTCAACATCCCTAAAGGATAGGTTTTTATCCCTAGAATCCTTCACTTTATTAAATTTCCTCATATCCTTTTATTAATAAAAAGATATTTACATAAATCCTCACCTTCTCCTATTTAATTCAAATTAATTAATAAAATATTTAAAATCATCACACCCCATATTCATAAATTAATATTATCAAACCCCATATTTACAAATGGGAAAAAGGTCTTGATGCTCCTGCATCAATATATATGAGCCACAAGTTTGAGAATATTCAATCATTCATTCATCTGGTCAACGTGAGTTACAATGCTCATAAATAATTAGGAACCTGGAGTGAACTTCAAACATGCAGACCTAGTATAGCAGTCCTCTTTTGGTGATGAATGACCCCAAACAAGAGCGTTGGCTTAGAAAATACGCGCAGAACATACCCAAGAGCTATAGAATTCATGGCAGAAATCACCTCTGCAAGTTGTGGCCACGTGCCACAAGGAATATGGTGGAAATCATTTGCAGCTTTCCCGATAAACCCTCTTTTAATCTTGATCGATATCTCCAACACACAGGTACGCACTTACAATGATAACTCTACCTTTAAATGATGGTAACTCGGTCTGTGTAAGAGAACATAGCTCGACCCTTTGAAATTAGAAAAACTAGGCCCTGAATATTTATGTGACTCATCCCTTCCTTAAAAAACAAATTCAACCTATTTTTGACAGTGGGAAAATTCACTCCCTTGGCCAACAAACCCACAAATAGCTCAGCTCCCTTTACAATGGAACTTGGCTGGAAAAATATAGAACTCGACCCTCCTTCTCTAGTAAACTCGACCTAATGAAGAATGCTCAACTCTTTGGAAATGGTTAGTACTCATTCCCTTATACTTTCAAGACTTACTCCAGCTTTGCCATTTTTTCTCCTTTGAATCACAATCATGCGAAATATGATTGATCTCACTCCCAAACTATCTTGGGTGTATAGTTTCAAAACTGAAACTTGCAAGCTAGAATGAGGGTTTCCAAAAACCCTAAAATATTCTCCAATAGCTCTCCAAATTTATTTCTCAACTGAGAAAATGAAAGAATGAGGATAGATCCCCTCATTTCCCTTTTTTGTAACTCATTTGACTCTTTTGCCACCCTTTTTACCTTTTCCCTCCAATTAAATAATAAAATCACTTTTCCTTTCTTATTTAATAAAATGACTTTTATTAACTAATTAAAGCCACTTTTAAACCCAAAAATTCCTAATTCTCCTCCATGGTCATACTAGCCACCCAAATCCCCTTATCATCATCCTTCCTTACTGATTTTTTCGCTCCGATTCCAACAAGTTATTACGCTAAGGTGTTTCTCCAAGTCATCCACCCGAAACAACACCTTAAGCGTAATTAATTAAAATATGTCCATTAATAACTTTGTTTTAAGAAAATCATCGGAATGTAGCGAAACCAAGATAAAACTGTGCAGAATTGATCTTGATGATGAAAAATTGGCAACCAATCCCAGTCAACTGCCATAAAATTCCTTAAAACCCTTTGGTCCCACTAATAATATAATCTTGCTCCTGTGACCTGGCTTACGTAAGCTCTCGAAATCCCTCCCAATCTCACTACAATGAAATCCAAAAATTGGGGGCTTTACAGTCTCCCCTCCCCAAAATTTCTTTTCCTAAAGCAATTTCATCGCATGTTGTTACTCCATAATTTGATCCAAACTAATACCAAGGTCCCAAACTATCCTTATCATCCTGAAGCATTTCTCGCTCACTCACTCCCTAAGAAGGCTTAGACACCAGAGGCCCTTTGCATACTACCAATAAGTAAAGCATATCGAAAATGAAAAATCCTAACCATACCCTCAAGAAGTTGCTCTATTGGAAAACCAGTCTCATGTACCTCAAGAGTGAACTCCTAAAGGTACAATCCAACTCCTACTAAGAAGGGTCCTCCTCCACATGAACTAACCATGGCTTCCACTTGTTGATCACTTTACCATACTAGTGATTCACTCCAAAATATCAACGAATAACTAAGTTAAACACTCTTCGCGAAATTGAGGTCTAATGGAATATTTGAGTGATCTCCCCTTGTAAAAACTATCTTATCCATAATGGTAGTTAAACTTCCAAGCCTTGTAATGTTAGGGTCCCATGCTAATCTCGAAAATATATTGTAGAAATTATACAACAAGTATGTATATCATGGATTCAATCCGATCTAACAATGTACTAAAGTTAAGTATTGAATCGCTTCTACAAATCAATTGCGGAATTAAAAACACAATTGCAAATTACATGAAGCAAAGAAGAATCAATCAAACCACAACATAGATAATTTCTCGAGGAAGGATTGCTGCTTAAAACCCCACTATCTTCTATTGTATATTCAGCATGGATACATGAAACAATTACAGACAACTCTTCTCACAAGAGCCCTCCTCTACTCAGCTAACTGTCTCACACTATCTCAGATAAAACTGACCAATACTTAGCCAATTTACTGCCTCCAGACAGTCTGCCTTGCTTGCGCAATTTATGTGGAATGCAATCCCTATTCCATAGGAATTTTGGCCTTCCTAAACTGCGCAAGGATTATGGGGAATCCAATGGGTGTTTGGTTGCATGGGTACAACCGAATAATCCTAAAACTGATAGTCAACTTCCCTTTCACCTAGATCTCAACTGGGTCTCCACTGGAACTGACATGAATGCAGCTAATAATAGTAAATCCTCAATTGCATGTGATATCATTGATTTTGAATTAATTAATATTTAATTCACTTGATCTCTCACTAGTGTATCAAATAGTTACAACTAGCACAACTGATTTTGACTTACTTAACTGAGTTAAACTTATTACAACCTGCATTAACTAATGCACCACTGCACTTCAAACTCTGTTACATCTAGAATTACTCTGTGTGCCTCACCAACTACCCTCAACTCTAAATTCATGAGTTAACTAAGTTTATCACACTCAGATAACTATTACAAGTTATTTTGAGATTATATTACATTTTATTGTCCATCTTAATTAAGGGATAACTAAAATAGACATGCACCAAATTTAGCCCACACCAGTCTAGGTGCTGCTAAGACCTATAGTCCCACACTAGTGTAAGTGTTGCTTGGACCTCTTGGTCCCACACTAGCGTGGGTGCTAAAAAAAATTGTTGAAATTCCACTCCCTCTCAACAAGAAAGGGATTATCCTTCACCCCAATCCTGCCTCTATGGTATTCAAATTTTCTCCTAGTGAGCGCCTTTATCAGAATATTTTCATCCTAATCTTCTGTGGGAATGTACTGAAGTAAAATTATTTGCCTCTGCACAAAATCTCTGAGACGGTGGTATCTGATATCTATGTGCTTGGACCTATCATGAAACACAGGATTAATCGAGAGTTTAATGCAACTCTGATTATCACAATGTATCACTGTCGGATCCATCTGAGAACCAAACAAACCAACCAATATCTTTCTCATCTAGTTAGTCTCACATGTGGCTTGACTTGATGCCATGTACTATGCTTCCGTTGAACTGAGTGCCACAAATCGTTGCTTCCTGATGTACCAAGAAATTGTTGTCGATCCTATGCTGAAGATCCCTCTTGATGTTCTCTTTCTGTCTGATGGACTGCCTGCCCAATCTGCATCCGTGAAGCCTTGAAGCTTCACTCCTTCTATCTATATGTACTATAATACATACTCTGATGTGCCCCTCAGGTATCTCAAGACATGCTTCCCCGCCTTCAAAAATATCTTGGTAGGCTTAACCATAGCTTGACTCAGCTGGTTAATTGCGTAGTAAATGCTTGGTCTGGTGTTCACTAGATACATCAGTGAACCAACTAACTGCTTGTATACAGTAGCATCCACTACCTCTCCAGAAGTGGCCTCCTCTTTCCTCCAATTTCCTAGAAGATGAGTATCCATAGGTTTGAAGCTCTCCATGTGAAACGTACCCAGTATCTCTTTGGCGTACTTGCCTTGAGAAACAAAAAGTTCACCATCCCACTGCCATATTTCCAAACCAAGGAAATAATGAAAGAGTCCCATGTCCTTCATTTTGAACTCCCATGCAAGATCCTCCTTGCATGAGTGTATCAGCTACTCATCACTAGTCAAAATTAGATCATCAACATAAAGAAAAATAATCAATAGCTTACCCCCAACCACAATCTGGTACATGTTTGCATCAGCTTCACTTTTGGAGAAGCCCAGTCCGGTGAAATAACTGTCTATCCGAGTGTACCAAGAATGAGGTGCTTGCTTCAGCCCATACAATGCTCTCTTGAGTCGACACACATGTGACTCACTATCGAAGATCTTGAAACCTTATGGCTGCTCTATGTACACTTCTTCCTCAATGACTCCATTGAGAAACGCAGTTTTCACATCCATCTGATGAATTTTCCAGCCCATCTGTAATGAGAGTGAAAGGATGGATCTAATGTAAGAGTACCTTGCAACTCGTGCAAAATTCTCATCATAATTGATCCCCTTGATCTGTGAGAATCCCCAGGCCACAAATCTGGCCTTATATTTCTCCACACTCCCATCAATAGCTTGCTTTACCTTGTAGATCCAACCATTGATTTACTAATCGGCCTTGGGACAATCTCCCATGCACTGTTCTTGACAATGGAGTCATACTCCTCCACCACTGCATCAACCCAAATTGGTTTCCACACTACCTCTTGAAAGGAAGATGGTTTAGTCACAATACATTTTCTCATAAGATCTATGTATCCAGTAAACCTTTCTGGAGAATGTCTATGTATGCGTTGTGAAATAGGTGCTCCTACACTCTCTACAACATCAAGTCTCAATATCCCAGCTTCCGTGGTGCACCTTCTACCATTTCTTATGGATGGATCTGCATGAGTGTTTTCCGCCACTCCATGATCCTCCGCATGTGGCTGCTCCACATATTGAGGCTCATCCTTGGGAACCAAGAGTTCCTCCTCTGCATGCAAATCTAGCTCCCTCTCAAGGGACAATCACATGGCTTTCTCCTCATCAAATTTTATATCTCGTCGCACAATAGTCATCATGTTGTTTGTAAAATACACCCGATAGTTGCGGGGAGTTTCAGTGTACCCCACAAAAATCCAAATCTTAGATGTTGGTTCCAGCTTCTTCCTAGCATCTTTGTTCACATGCACATAAATAGATGAGCCAAAAATCTTAAAATGTGAAACATCAAGTTTCTTAGCAGTGAAATCCTCTTCTGGTGTACTCATGCCAAGTATCCTATAAGGATAATGGTTCTGCACAAATACCACAATGTTGCATGCTTCTGCCCACAGATGCATCAGTAGGCCTTGATCATGCAACATCACTGTTGCTGCACCCATAATCATTTTGTTCTTTCTTTTAGCGACCCCATTCTACCATGGGTTATGAGGCGCTATCAGTTCTCTTCGAATTCCATCTTTGCTGCAGAAGCTCTTGAATTCGTTAGAGATGTACTCACCACCATTATCGCTCCTAAGAGCCTTCACTTGCTTCCCTGTGTCTTTCTCCACCAGTGCTCTAAACTCAATAAAATTTGAGAACGTTTCATCTTTCTTCTGCATGAAGAAGATCCAGCACTTATGGGAAAATTCATCAACAAATATCACATAGTACTTATGTTTTATTGTCGAAGCAACAGAGAATGGTCCACACCTATCTGTGTGAACTCTCTCAAGGATCCCTAAGGCTCAGTTCACCTTCTCATGAAAGGTGGTCTTTACATATTTTACCATATTACATCCCTTGCATGTGTCTGACTACGCAAGTGTACCCTTGGGAAGACCAATAGAAATATGTTGCATGACTTTCAAGGCTCCGTGGTGAAGATGGCCCAATCTCATGTGTCATAACTCGCCCTCATCCTGGCTCACCACTTTTTCTTCCTTGCCCATCAATGTTGCGCAGCCATCTACATCCAGCTTGTAGAGATTCTTAACTTGAATCCCAATCTTCTTGGCTTGTCATTTTTTTTTGTGTTGCAGGAAAGCTTTTCCTTCACTAAAAAAACATCCTCCAACATTGCAACTGAGACTAATTTTTTCTTCAAACATGGTACATGCATTACATCTTTTAATTGAAAGGGTTTACCTGACTGTCTCTGGAAGATAATGGTACCAGTCCTGGTAGCACTGTATCGCCCGTCATCACCCATTTCGATATGCATCTCGAGATCCTTCTCCTCCAAAATACTAAAAAGTTCCTTGTCTCCCGTCATGTGAAAGGAAGCACCACTATCCAAATACCACACAGATCCCAATGAACTTGACACCATGCATGCGATCAATGAGAATTCAAGCTCAAATTGTGAGGCCAAAGCCTCACCAGCTGCATATCCTCCAGCCTTCTTGTTCTTCTTTTTTTGTGGACAGTTAGTAGCATAATTCCCATGCTCGTGACAGTGAAAACACTTCACCTTGGACATGTCCCGCTTCTTGCCATCTTTGGACTCGGATTTGGAATGGAATTTATTCCCCTTCCCTTTCTTCGCCTTTAAAGACAAAGCACAATATTCTTCATCTTCATTCTTAGATGAAGATCCATATCTAGTGTTCTATCTGAACTCCTCCTGCACCAAATCCGACCACAGTCGTTCCCAATCTGGTAGCTTTTCCCTTCCATTGACAGAATCTTGATAACTGTGGCAACTCTTGGGAAGTCCTAGGAGATCTAAACTCACCAAATCATCATCAGCGATATTTATGCCAACGCTCCCCAATTCATCCTAACATTGGACAATCTTTATTAAATATTTTGGCATGTAGTCGCCTTTCTCCATCTTGATCTTCTTGAGTTTATCTTTCCGTGCCAATTTCCTATGGTCACTACTGCTCTGACATATATCTTTCAAAGCCTTCCACATTTCATATGGTGTGGCTTTCCCATGGAGGCTTGAGAAAATGTGGTCTTGTACTCCCTCTAGTAAGATCCTCCTTGCCTTTGCCACTTTCTTTTGCCATGCATCAAGATTTCCAGCATTTGTCACAGTGGGTTTAGGAACATCATTGTCAATGAATTCCTTCAAGCTATTGTCTTCGAGTACTACCTCCATCCTATCCTTCGAAGAAATATGTTTGGAGCTACCCTTGATTGCATACTCTAATCTCAAGCCATTGAAATCCATTTCGATCCTGAATCAGTTGTAGCACCAAGAAATTCTTTCTGCAAATTTGAATTTTATCCAGTCACAAACTCAACTCCTCCTTCACTATTTTGATTTCTTGTGCTCTGATACCATGTAGATATTATACAAAAAAACATGTATATCATGGGTTCAATCTGATCTAACAATGTAATAAAGTTAAATACTGAATCGCTTCTACAAATCAATTGCGGAATTAAAAACACAATCTCCAATCACATGAAGTAAAGAAGAATCAATCAAACCACAACACAGATAATTTCCCAGGGAAAGCTTGCTGCTTGAAACCCCACTATCTTCTATTGTATATTCAACATGGATACATGAAACAATTGCATACAACTCTTCTCACAAGATCCCTCCTGTACTCAACTAACTTTCTCACACTATCTTAGATAAAAATGACCAATACTTGGCCATTTTACTGCCTCCGGACAGCCTACCTTGCTTGCACAATTTGTTTGGAATGCAATCCCTATTCCATAGGAATTTTGGCCTTCCTAAACTGCGCAAGGATCATGGGCAATCCAATGGGTGTTTGGTTGCGTGGGTGCAACCCAATAATCCTACAATTGATAGTCAACTTCCCTTTCACCTAGATTTCAACTGGGTCTCCACTGGAGCTGACATGCATGCAGCTAATAATAGTAAATCCTCAGTTGCATGTGAGATCACTGATTTTGAATTAATTAATATTTAATTCACTTGATCTCTCACTAGTGTATCAAACAGTTACATCTAGCACAACCGAGTTTAACTCACTTAACTGAGTTAAACTGATTACAACCTGCATTAACTAATGCACCACTGCACTTCAAACTCTGTTAAAACTAGAATTACTCTGCATGCCTCACCAACTACCCTAAACTCGAAATTCATGAGTTAACCGATTTTATCACACTCAGTTAACTATTACAAGTTATTTTAAGATTAGATTACATTTTATTGTCCATCTTAATTAAGGGATAACTAAAATATACATGCAATAAATTTAGCCCACACCAGTGTAGGTGCTTCTAAGACCTGTGGTCCCACACTAGTGTAGGTGCTGCTTGGACCTCCTGGTCCCACACTAGCATGGGTGCTGAAATTTCTTGTTGAACTTCAACAGATACTACCATGTTGTCCTTACACCAATCTAGTCATAAATAACTGCCCATTGCACTCATATGGAATCCTCCTCACTTAGGACCGTGTGACAAAATATTTGTAAGGTCTAAACCCATAACCATGAAGCACATCCTGCCATTGCATCTCAGTGAAGCCCGAGTTTACCAATCTACAACTATACCTGATCCAGAGCAACAACAAATAAAATTTGTATCACCATAAGGTGAAGGGCTTCACAATCCTCCACATGTCAACCCCAAAATAAACTAGATCACTCACTATGATATCCATGTTCATCAAGAAGTGGAGTGATCTAGCAACTAACTGGAACCCTAGATCCTACAAACATATTGGAAGCTCACAACCCCAAATATTTACTTATTGTTACTTAGTACTGATATTTGTTGGAATTGATCCATGACTCTCCTCTAATCCCTATATGCAATCAAAAGATGGAAACCATGTGTCAATAATTATCCTAGTGAACGTTAAATTTCCATGCTTCTACCATGTCACACAATAAACTCTAATATCTTATCTCTTGATGATGTGCCCAAGTACTTCATGGAGCCTACATGTCGTCCTATAAAAGGGGCATGCCGGCCATTATGCCTCATGCTTATGCAATGGCTCAGAATGTCCCGCCGAAGGTATGCCATGTATCCCCCTCATGATCATCTCCCCAAGTGTGTATTCACAGATGGAACATATGCTACCTCTATAGTATACCATTTCATCCCTAAGTTTTCACATTCCAACTCATGCATTAACCATGAGCCTCAACTAGAAATCCTATCTCTTGTCCATGACGCTCTGTGCCTCAATCAACTATCTCATGTGAGCCCCCTGTGTCCTTCTATATGTGATGAGAGCATCAGATAAGATCAAAAAAATTCTCTGCAGTATTAAGCAATACTTCAAAGTGATATATGGATGGGTCAATCCCAAGGGCATGACCAAGAACCCATATAGATACCCAAGGGAATTCCTCTGATTCTCCTGCTCTCTGACTCTTATTAGTTTTTTTTTCCAATCGAATACAAATATTCGAGTGCAATGCTCACTGACACTCATCAGTCCACTCATCGATCATGGTGTAGGTTTTAACCCTGTACAGAAATTATCTGCAAAAAAACTCTTAAAACATAAAACAAACAATAGCGAGATCATAAAACATAAAACATATATACACATATATTTTCCCCTGGATTCCAAAACAGGACTACCAGCTTGATTTTTCATTAAGTTCCTTTCAATGTTATAATACATATATATACATGTTGAAGCATTCATAAACCCCAATCCATTAACCCTAGATTAGAACATAACCATAGTTCCCTTGACCGATATACAAAATACCATGGACAGAAAACCATCATGCCCAAAACCATGTGAAAAATCCATGCACAAAACCATAGGTAGGTCTTCTGGTATCCTTGATGATATACCACCTTGTATCATCTGGTATCCCGTATATACTAATGTATTTTTCACCCCACTAGTGAATCCACTATGATGTGATCACCCCTCCTAATCTTCCCTAGTAAATATAAGTGGCATATCTCCTCACATGCCAATGGGGGTGTCACTATTACACTGATCCCCGGGGTCCCTTGTGCCCAGTACATCAAAGGGAGAACATCGTCTCCATATAATTCCATGCTTGGTGGCATACTAATGCCATCCCATCTGAATAACTCCTAATAGGGCATGTTGACCACCCGCCAATCCCAACAATCCCATACATGGACGATGTGTGAGGACATATCTCGGAGCCTGAAGACTCCCCAGTTAAACGAACTCACCACTATAATTAACCATAACTACGATGGAAGTGTGAGCTAATATGTGTGCGTGGTAATTGGGTAACCACCCCGCCAATGCCACAGTCACCCTACACCTTTGGTATGTGATGGAAAGCCCCATCTGGTTCCTAATGCTAACTTGGGCTTCCAGTTTCCACTCCACTTGTGTCAACTAAACCTAAATCTCATATGGATGTATTCTCATCTGAAATATGCATGTCTCCTCATCCCATGGATGCATAATTAGAATCCTTTGGGACATACATGTGTGCAAGTGCCTACTTATTTGGGTGCTCTACATACTTAAATATCATAGGAGGTTCCTCTATTAAATCATGAGTGCCCATAACATCCTCTAGTGTGATGGTTACCATAGTTAACTGATTTTCTTCCAAAGAGGATGAAGATTGTCTGCAACTCAACCCCATATAAAGCTGCTCAACCTGCTACTTTTATTCTTGAAGGGGCATCTGGGTTCCCTTCAAGGACTCCTGGGTAATCTCAAGCTCATGAGTAATCCTGTCAACTTCCTCTGCTTTCCCTAGTAGCACATCATGATATATATCAACGAGCATGAGTAGGTGATCTCTATTTGAAAGGATGTGTAGGTAGCTATATTTCATCGCTACCAACGCCTTTCTAATAGTCTGAAAATATGCAAGTAAGGCTCTCCTCCAAAATTTTCATGTGTAACTACACTTCTCTAACAATAACCTACCACCAACATCTGTGTATCACCATAATGGCTACCATAATTCGGGCGAAACTTATCTTCAATTGGTTTTCCAAATTATGGGCACAAGCAAGTGTATGAACAACGTCTTCTCCATAAAATAAATCTTCTGATGGGTCTGCATTCACACCGCTAACTACCCGTGTGTTATCATATTTACACGCCTATTGGGGATCATCATCAACTATTGTACCCTCATGATTTTCCAAAAAAATCTCATTAAATGATGACAAACAGTCAGCATCATTATTTGGTTATCCTTCATCCCGAACCCTTGTACCAACCTGCAGGAGTGAATTTTGGCTAACTTCACCTTCAATGGGTATGACTTCTCCCAAGTTGTATTGGGAGGTTTGAGCATAGTCCTCATTTTAATTATTGTTTCTCTGACACTCCCAACATTGACACATGGATTTTGTTCAACAATTGTGCTCTTTTATCTTCATCATCTACAGATCTGCAACTTCCTTTTTTATTTCCCATACATGTTCCAATTTTCTCTATCATCTTTGTGAAATTTCCATTATATTCCTCAAATTTTTGAATGAATTTTGCAAATTCTTTTTGCAACAATTGATCCTGAGGAAATTTTCAATTAAACCCCTCAAATTTCCCCTAAGACTCTGGTCCTGGAATTTTTTTTTTGGTATCACCTTGATTTAGACCCACAACTGGCCAAAATAATTCTTTGACTTGGTAATTTATCTTGTAGGTGATGTATTTTTGGTCTTCCTAATTCATCAAAATGTTGATATATACTACCCTTTAAACCACACAATTGTCCAAGACCATGCTTTGATACTAGTGTATGATACCCCTTTCGTAATATCTCAAAATTCCATTAAATTTCCGAGTTTTTCTTAGGTTGGTCTCTATGAAATTGTGTCAAATGATTTGTGTATTAGTAGTTGTAGGTGCATTTTTGTATTTATTTTCAAAATATATAAGCATAGTTCCAAGATATGCTAATGAAAATCTCAACCCAGCTATATATATTTAGATTAAACTCAGAAATGTAATCTTCACAAATGCAATTTCACCAAAGTAACAAGAGTTAAACACACTCAATCATTTATTAACTTAGTATCAGAGTTTACAATACACAAAAATAAGAGGAACCTAGGTTTTTTGCTTCAAGAATGTATTATTCATAATATTAGTCCCCTTGGCGTTATATATCATCCACAAATTTGAGAATATTTATTTATAGATTCAGCTTGTCAACATGAATTACAGTGCTCATAAATAATTCGGAACCTGGAGTGAACTTCAACAATGCAGACCCAATATATCAATCCTCTTTTAGCGACAAATGAAAACCCCAAACAAGAATGGTGGATCAATAAATATCCCCAAAACAAATACATTAACTATGGAATTAATGGTAGAAGTCACCTCTGCAATTTGTGCTCACCCGCCACAGGGAATATGGTGGAAATCATATGAAACCTCCCAGACATACCCTCTTCTAATATTGACTGATATATCTAGCACACGGGCATGCACTCACAATGGGAACTCGACCTTTGAATGATGGAAACTTGGTTCGTGTAAGAGAACAGAGCTAACCCTTTGATCCTTATCCATAAAATCTAACCAAACATGAGTAAATAATGAAAAAATAAAAAGGATAGAGATTTGAAGAAAAAAGATTGGTGTTTAATTATTTGTTAATGGTGCTGGAAATTCGTCAACCAAGAGGTCTCCTTGATGTGAATTCCCAAACATCTCACACTATTTGGAGTAGGAGCCCCATCTGAAGTATTATCCCGGCTACCATAATTCTAAGGTTTGTCTTGGTTGTAAAGAATCACATAAGAGAGTGTGCACATAACCTTTGAAAACAACAAGTAAGTTGACAATATGAAACACCAATTGCATGTGTAAACGAAGACTCTCATAAGAGGGAAATAAAAGTGAGCCTCTAGAGGGAAAGTAATAGTACCATCATAAGAGAGACACACAAGAGAAAGGAAAGGTTTAGTAATGAAATAGGTCACACAGACACAATGAACATTAAAGAAAATATAGCACATATTCAACAAGATAAGCACCAAAGCCACTGAAATAGTTCAATTTCTTTAGTACAAATGAGAAAAACATATATCGAAAACATTCAAAGAATAGTCTTACAACATTTAGAAAATACGCATGAAAGTGTGTTGGCTCAATGAGCTTCTGATTATTAGGTGAAATATCCAAGTACAAAATTACAATGGCAAGCCACTAGCTCTAATAGTGGAACATTAAGTCACTTCTTGTTTCTCTAAAGAATGATCTTCTCTCATATGCTAAGCTCGATAAGCCAAGGTTATCTCTCCACTGGCTAAGCCAAAGCCCTTTACTTGAGTTATGAGGGTGTATTTATAATAAGAGGAATGACCTTTCATATCCCCATCACTGTTGAACTTCCCTCATGAATTTTATACTTCTAATGTGACCTTTGAACTTCTATATGAATTTGGACTTTTCCTAAAGACTCTTTTGTCCATATATGACTATGTCACTTTTCTTATTCCATATATGACTCTTGGACTTCCACACATTACATTTTATCCTTTCCTTTTGATAATTACATCATTATATCCACAAATAATGTTGCAAGACCCATGTACACACATGACATTGTGATGGCACTGATACAAGTGACAACTTGACAATGATGACATGGATTCCATGATGAAGTGGAAATTCCAAGTTGCTTCTCTTGTTGCTTTGTCTTCAATATCCATTAGAGGTATGTTTAGTACTTCATCTTCATGAAACATTTGATTTTTTCTTCATCTTCACCCTCCAATGGGATGAATGGCATGGATTCTTCATGTGGTCTTGATCTTTGATCTTATGTCGTAAACCGATGTTCCTTCATCTTCTCGCTTGATGACCTATTCATGTTTTCAGCTTCACAAGTGTCCTTTTGCATAGTCTCCTTCTCCTCCTCTCTGAGCATCATCTTTCCATGTCAATATAGACTACCCGCAAGTGGAATCCACTAATGACAAGACAAAATCAGTCTGGAAATCTCCTAGTCTAGCTTGCTTCATGACTGATTAAGTTTGGACTTTGTACTAGATAGGTAGGAAGACTCGGGGATTGCATAGTGCATGGTTCCAAGGGCTAGGATCGATGGACTAAAGCTTGAGATTGTGTAATGTGTAGTTTTGGAGGCATGGGAAAGATGACTACTCAGTTGAGGAGCTCAATGAGAGAGTCTTGAGCCTTGAAGTTTCCCAATGCACAGTAAAAGAGAGGGATAGGCCTAGGGATTACACAATTATGCATCTCAAGGAGGTAGGAAGACAACTTGAGACTTGACACTGCAAAATTCATAGAAGAAAAATGACTGGGAGGATGAACGATGCAGTTGTGGAGGTGTAGGGGGCAAGGTTGAGCACTGAGACTGCGCAATGTGTAGTTATGGAGGGAGAAAATTTAGTGGATTGTGCAGTTGCGCAGTTTAAGGACTCATGGATGTATCTTGATGACTAAGATTGCATAATATGCAACAAGATGTTCATTAAGAGGCAATATTACGTAGTTTATGAGGGCAGGGAGGTAATCCTTAAGCATTGTGATTATGCAACACACAATCCTTGGAGACAGGAACTACGCGTTATAGATTTCCAGGAGGCAGGGGGGAGATTGTCACCTTGCTACTGTGCAATGCGCAGTTCTAGGAGGCTGAGTTGGTTCAAGTTAGTATGGGATCAATATTTTTAGGATTTTTCTAAGTGTGGGATCAGTGAAGTAGAATCGATACCAGGATTGAACTTATGAATGATCACACACACTTAGAAAATTGATGACACAAAATTGTACAATCATTACACAAGAACAACATGATCCCCTCAACATGACGACAATACAATAACCTCCTCCAAGTGTGCCACTTAGGGAAACAGTGAAAACACTTATACGATAGTTCTCAATACTTGGGGAATATGTCTGATGTATTTCCTTATGATGAATTGGACACATTAGTGTATGAGAAAGCATCAAAACTTCCCTTTAAGAATGTACAATTGACTCCCTTCAACTAGGTGCGACACTAAATATACACTTTGCGTTGACAATGACGACACCAGTACGACAATGCATAAAAAATTGAGAATGATTCTAGTACATGTCTACATGGTAAATAGGACCCAATAGTACCAAATTTCCCTCTCGTGATGAACCACAAATCTTCTTTTACAATGTGTGACACTTCCCAAGCCAAAAATATGACACTTGCAACAGTAAGAGAAAAGTGCAAACAACACTTGCAAAATGCGAACGACATTGAAAGTGACACATGCCAGAGCAAGGATAACATGAAAAAAACCCTTATTAAAGTGAAAAAAAGAAAAATAAATAGTCATAAACATGGAAGAAACACTTGCGAAAGCGAAAGTGCACAAAAGAGACAATTAGAAAAAACTCACCAAAATATAAGAACAATCGCAACCGAAAGTTAGTGACACTCAATGAAGTGTGCATTGACTATCAACATAGGTTAAAAAATGCACATGAAATATCATGATGGAATGTGTTATGTCTACCTGTTCAATCTTGTATAAAAGAATATGCTCATAGACTTGTTACATATTGAACATGTTTGTGCAAGTGACTTCGAAACTTAGAAACCGAGAAGAACACTTAACCACTTAACATAACATTAATCGACCATAAAGTGACTATGGAATGAACGATCACAAGATCCATAGTAGGCTCCAAACTTAAAGTGTAGACAAAATTTTGGAGCGTGTTTTTCACGACGACAACACTTGGTGACACATTGGTAGAACTCTAGCCCCTCTCCCTTGGTCTAGATTTATGAACAGGGTCTCGTTTCGTAGGAATTATTGACTCATTGTGTGGGTTACTCTGGTTTTCCCACTTAAATTGATTATATATGTAGTCCTCTTCGTTCCTTTCTCGTTTAAAGACATTCACACAACTAGGTGTTATCACAATTGTTTTGATTCAGGAGGACGGTAATATATAATAGTGAGTTTAAGATAATCAGAGTATGAGTTTTCATATCTTATGTTGCTTCGTTCCTAGCAGACCTATGCAGTACCCCTACGGAGTCACTATAGGAACACAAGCATTGCTTCATTCCCAGCGAGCCTAGACAGTACCCCGACGAAGTTACTTGCTTCACCTATCTGTGTAGGAGGCCTTTATCTTATTTCACCCTTTGTTTATTTTATATATGTATAGGACTGTGCTTCAACACTTATTATTTCACTGGGCTGGCAGATGGATCTTGAATTATTGAGAGAAGAAGAGGTTCTCCCTTTAGAGAAGCATATTTTTACCTCTACTATAGGTTTTCTCACTATATATTTTGCCCTTGTCCTTCTCCACTTGATTGGATCAACATGAAAAACAATGAAACATTACAACCATGAGCTTAGAAATAAGGTTCCTAAAATAGATATGGGTATCATGGTTCTACACAAATATTTCCTTAGGAAAGGATTATATTTCCCATTAAAATGTCATTGACCAAAAGATATAAACCCAAGATAGAGAAGAGGATAACAAATAATCCAAGCATCATTCGTAGTCACAATTTTCCTTTTCAAATTTTTCCACATTGTCTTACGATCCAAAGGGAACATCTTCCATGCAAAGTCTTATTAAAAAAAACACAAAAGAAGATACAAGACACAACATCGAAACAAAATGAAAAGGACAAATCAAATGGAGGCTAAACCAAAAAATGGGATGCGAGACGAAAGTAATAAAACACAAGAAATACTACAGAGAGAGAGAACAGGATGAGTGTACAAGGGAGACTAATATGAAATTATAACTACTCCTAAACTAAATAGCTAGAAATTCAGTGTCAAGTGTAATGAAATTTCCAATGTATCCACCGTAACTTCTCCCAACCTACATACTCAAAGATACAAGCAATTAAAACATATAAAGCAGTGTGCAATAGAAAAGATAAGAGCTTGAATATTTTGCACAACAAATTGAAGGTTTCCTGTCAGCGGAAAGATATTCCATAGCCACTACTTATAACCAACTTGCAATCTTACCTTTTCATTGAAAACCATAATCAAACAAACCTCGAAATCTTCTTGTTAATGGATCTTCATCAGTATTGTCCTCCATAGAAAACATGAGAAAATATCAAAGTTTGTTATTAACATAAGGGCTTGATAAGTATGATACTTGCAATTAATCATAGATTGGATCATGAAATTCGAAACAATCTTCTTGAAAACCCTAAAATACTTGAAAATATGACTTTTGAGTTAAAGGTATGGGAACAGGATGAGAATCGTGTGGGGGGAAATGAATTTGATCATGTTTAGAAGACTTGTCAAGATAGTGAGGGCTAAAGTAACTCAACTAATTGACAAGTATCCAAATAGTGAGATTATAAACCATAAATATCAAAATATGTAGAAAAACTATCATCAGATATGCTAGCGGGAGAATGATAAGATGAATGACAGTCATCAAGACCAGAATTATGATCCGAAGGACTGATTAAAGCATAATATTATTGATTAATAGACAATAAATATAGGTCATTTTGTAGATATTTACAAATTATTTGAATAATATAATCATCTTCCTCACATGATGAAAGTAAAAAATAATTCCCTTGTAGTTGGTGGAAAACTTTACTAGCATCATAATCATTGAAAAAATTGAAAAGGAATGTCAACATAGAAAATACATCAAACGAATCAACATGTAGTTGGTGAAAAAGAGTAACTTGATTCAAAAAATAATTCAAGAATTTAGTAGCACTCAATAATATTTATGGTGCAATGAATAAAATGATTAGCAGTACAACATTCACAAGAAAAACCAGGAGTTGATTTTTTTCAAAAGAATGTGATAGGCATGATTCCTCCAGCCATTGGTGATCTTTAAAATGATTAGCTTCGTAGCTTTGTGCATCCATGAAAGGTATACATTCCAAACTCGAATTTGGAACAAGAGACTTGCATGAATATGAAATAACTGAATTAGAATCTTCAATTTGATTAGAAATCAAATCTTGAAAGTTAAAAGGGCGATACCCAAAATACCAAACATCTTTCAAGGGGGATTTTACATCCAGCGAATCCATGATAAGGAAAGAATTTTGCGAGAAAATCAAAATCTTATTTAGTTTGAGGATCTTACCAAAGTCGCAAGAATATGACATAATCATCAACAAAAGTTTAAGTGCCTTGAATACCTAATGAGTCCCAGAAATTTCAAATATTTTAGAATCTCATTATGAAGATTGAATTAGATCATGCATGGTGTGTGACAACTACCATAAATAACTCCAACTAGATCACTACTATCCAAATGAAAACCATCTATATTATTAATTTGATCGGATTTTATAAATTCAACAACCAGCTTACTCATGTCAAAATATTCTTCTAACTGAACATCTAAGGATGGATAGATTGGGTCAATCTCATGAGGAACCCGAACAAAAGAATTGTCTTCATGTAAGACTGGAAATGACAAGGTAGAGAATGGATACTTAATGATTTGATTACCCACTTCTTCATCATGGATGACCTCGCTACCTTGTGACAATTCAAAATTATGCTTATCAGGTGGAAGATCAGAAGAGAAAGACATATAAGCAACATGACACAAGGAACGAGGGATTTAAGCAGAAGCTTCCATAAGAACATCTTCTTTGAACAAAACAAGATCTTGATCTAAATCTTTCAAATCACATTTTTCTTGGGAAACTGAAAGATCAGTAGGTGAACTTGGTGATTGATTATTAATGGAATCATCATCATCACGATGGTGGTTTTCGAAGACTCTAGATTGATTAAGGAAACTGATTTAATTTGATTGACTACCAATATTACTATATTAAAAATAAACCAAGAATGAAGAAGCACCATCCTCACATGGAGGACTTTGAAAAAGAGAAGAAATATTGAAAGAATTTATCTTTTCTTCTCCTCTACCTGTGTAATGTGACCACCTTGTATTAGATCACAATTTGAACCAACCACTTGAAAATCAAAAGAGTCTGAAGAACTAGCCGGTGCAGAAAGTTGATCAAGTAAATCAAGGCCTAAAGAGTCATTGCATATATTTGATAGAGTATGACAAGTGTCCCTTGAAGAATTAATACTTTCAGTGGAACCAGATTCAAGATTGAGGTTAAGAGTGTTAATATCATCTTGAGGAATAGAAGGATTAGTATTCACCCTAGTTTCCAAGCACCATTCCAAGGTTTCCTCCATTGGATCTGAATCATGGGAAGTGGTTGAAGTTTTAAGAGATGGATAAAGAATATGATTATCATATTTTATGATTTGAATAGGTTAAACAAAAGGCACAGAAAAGGGAGTGCAAAAATTTCTGAATCTTCTAAACAAAAATCCTACTGCAGTAAATCTTATTTACTTCTCCTACTTGTTTGATTTAACTTAACAAGTTATTTTTCAGAATAATTCATGAAAACATCAAATTAAATACACTTCAACATACAAAATTTTACAGATCAAGTACTGAATAATAATCAATATCCCTGGAAAAGCCCAATGCAGGAAAACGGGTGCAACAGATCTTGAGGGTTTTATTATTAAGCATATTTCTAAATACAAATGAGGGTGCCAATGTGGCTCACCCAATAGAGAAAATCCTAGCTAGAAGTACCTATATCTAGAGACAAATATTATGACAGATCTAGCAATGGGATGAAGAAACCCCAAAGGTGACTACGCTGCCTCAAAGTGTTGTTGAGCGATGGCTACAGCAAGATGGACTGCGTCACCTTCTCTAGGAGCTCTATCACCCTCTCCTTGAGCCTTCCCAGCTCAGAAATCAAAATGCTGGATGGTTTCTTGATCTACCCCACAGAAACCCCAGCGCAGCTCTCTAAGTGATTGTGTCACCCTTTCTGGCTCTACATCCCCTCTGTGTGATCCCTGCTAGCTCTATGTCAGCTCTTTGTGATCCCTGTTGGCTCCGCGTCAGCTCTGCGTGAGCCCTGCTGGCTTTGCATCACCCATCCTATGCCTTCGCTGCCTCTCTAGTACTAATCTACCTATCTGCTATTGTATTCTCAACCTTGGATGAAAAATATCGTTGTTGAACTACCCCTCATTGCAGTGTAAGCTCACTCCGAAATTCTCAGCAAACCGCGCCCCAGAATTTCGACTTAGCTCAAGTGCTGCCACTCTGTGTGTGTTCTCCAACTGAACCCAAGCCTTCATTTAATATTTTCGAGTTGAAGAATCAATGGTTGTGATCTAATCTCTAAACGATGGCTAAGATTAGAAAATACTTGATCCTCGTCACTTAGAACATTCTTACCCACATGTTTAAATTAATTCGCTTTAATTATTTAATTTCCCTAAGTTAGACTTATGGTCCCCATTAAAATAATTAATTATTTGAATAACTTAAGCTCTGGATTGAATTTCTCCAAATGATTTCTTTGTCTTGGAGATCTCATGTGTTATAGCCCCTCTATAAAGTTTCGGAGCTAGAGCACATCCGATACGACCCAAAAATCAACACTCCCTCTTAGCAAGGAATGTGCTCTAGCAACACTTCAACCTGAAGCATCACCCTGATCCACGACATCGGTCCTTTGCGCTGCTGATGCTTAGCCTATTTCCCCTCATCCACTGCACTGCTGCAATCTATACTGTTGCCCATGACCTTTCCATTGTCATTATTGCATCTATACTACAACTCCCTCTCAAAAATGTTGCATCTTAATGTCCATAGCACTTCCATTGCTAATTGTTGCACTACAACGCAGTGGTTGAGAGTTAAAGAACTAAAATACATCTCAAATACTGACATACTGGTCAGTTTGGATGCATTTAGATGATGAATCTTCCTCTGCTGCTAATCTGCACTCACCCTCTGATGCTACTGCATTGTTGCTCCTTTGCACCACTGTGCACTGCAATGTTGCTACTACGCTGTTATTTCCTCTGCTCTGTGCTACTTCAGACTTTGGCACTCTAGCTCTGCCACTGTCGCTCCATCATCCCTCGCACCAACTGACACCCTTCATTATTATATTGTCATTAAGGGCTCCCGTAGCCATATGTGATCCAAGAGTTTGGGCACCTCAAGGATCCCGCCCCCTTCACACTATAGTTCGAAAGAACTATAGATCCATGTTGCCCCACCTCTTATCCCAAGGCACATGAGCACTCATGGCCACATCATCATCATCTCCATCATCGTCCTTAGCTGCGACAACCTGTGAATCAGACTTGTCTTCACCCTTCTGATTCTGAGGGCATTGTGTGGCAAAATGTCCTAGTTCACCAAACCTGAAGCATCTGACCTTTGAAATGTCTTTCTTCTTCTTCCTCTGTTGCCCATGTTGTCCCTTAGATGCGAGAGCCACATCTTCCTCCTCCTCCTTCTTTATCTTGATCCCTTTGTTGCTCATGCCCGTCTTGGTCATCCTCCTGATCTCTTCTTGTTTAAGAGTTGCCCACATTTTTTGCCAACATGGAAGTGTTACTCTACCCAAAATTCCTTGGAAAACATTATCCCACTCATCAGAAACTGCGTTCAAAGCAGTCCTTACCATAATACCTTCATCAAGTGTGGCCCCCACGGCAACCAGCTCATCACGGATCACCTTCAATCTAATGAGGGAGGGGTCGATCTCTTCTCCCTTCAGCATCTGGAATAGCCGAATTTGACTCTCCAGAAGCATTCTCCTCTAAAAAAAATTCCCTTGATACAATGTGGTCAAAGAAGCCCACATATCAGGTGTTATGTCCTTCTTAGAAATGTGTGGGATGACATGATCCTTAACTCCTTCCATGATCAAGTGCTTAGCCTTTTCTTGAGCTTCTTCATACTTCTTCAACGGATCAGCGTCAACAGGAACAACAACCGCGCACTCGGCGAGATACTTGATACATTGCTCGTCTAGTACTGGCAGGATTTTGGCCTTCAATATGAAAAATTTGGATGCTCCATCCAACCTGTCTTGATCCCTCTATCCATGTGTGGCCATATCTTCTCAACTGAAGATGTCGAACTGGTTCACTTCTCCTTATTTCGATGTTGCCCCATAAAACTCAGATCTAAGACTCTTGGTTCTAGAAACTCTCTAAGGAACCTGATCACTCTGAAAAATGATTTCCCTCCCAGAAATCCTCTGCCAACTAATGTCGAATCAACCCTCTCCAACCACTCTTTACTACTAATCAACACTGGATCTAGACTCCTTGGCAAGAATTCTGCCGAGGAACTACTTCCCCTTAATTTTCCACGCCCCACTAGACATTTTTCTGCACCAATAGAAACAATTCCCCACCAACAACTACTGAAGAAAAATGATTTTTACTTCCAACCATGGCAACTGGAAAGACGAAGGATTGAAACCCCTACGCTGGCCCAGAAAACACTGCCTTAGCCACAGTTGCAGCTACAACGTCACCTCTCATGGTTGACGCAGGCTCTACATGAGCTCCATAGGTGACTACGTCACCCTTCCTTGCCTCTCTCTGGATCTACGCTGTCACTCGGGACAGCTACATTCCTGCAGCAATTTTTCTTCACTACAAGGAAAATACCCTCTAGCGGATTTTTTTGAGGAACCCCTCATAAAAATACCCTAGAGATCCGTTTCTAGCGGAGGTTACTAGAGGAGGTTTGCGGGTGGAGGTCTTTGCAGATGTTTTTCGTCTGGTGTGCTTATCATTCTAAATCGCACATGTGCGTTCAATAAGAGAAAGCACTGGTGCACACAAAACATTGGCACATCGGACACTGTGTGCTTCGTACACACCCGCCCAGTGCATCTTATTACTGTAGTGCACCGGTGCTTTATAAATATTTTGCACCGGTGCATCCTAAAACCCCGCACCAAAACAAAAACTGTTCAGTGCGGTTTTAAGAAACCGCACCGATGCGCCTATAAAATCCCGCGCACCGGAACAGGGTTAAATAAATAAAAAAAACTACATTTTTCACTTTTCTCAGTGCTCCAAAGCTCTCAAGCACTAGTGAAATTTATCCTTGTCTGAGACGCCCTGACATCGGTGCTCCCATTGCACCCATTGCACGCATTGCTGCTGTGCATTGCCCACCAATATCCAGCTTGAATTTTGCAAAACGGTGGGCAAATTTTCTTTTGCAAATTCTACAGCCAATATGCCTCCTTGGCGGCCAAATTTACAGGTATTTTTCTTGTTTTTCCATAATTAAGACTTTTATCAGATTAGAATTTCAAATTACCTTAAAATTAACCATTTAAAAGAGAAAAAAAAAAAAAATTCACGCAGTACGCTTGAGCCATTCGGCTCGCACCGGTTCACGGTGCTGCCTGTAAATTTACAGGTCGCACTGCAACCGGTGCTAACGATATCTGCACTGGTTCCAGGGCGGTACCAAAAGGCACACCGTGCTATTTTAAAATTTCAAAAAAAGTGTCGTGCGGTCAGTTACCCGGTCGCACCATTGACCATGTGGAATAGTGGCAATGCGGTGCGTTGACTTAAATATCCAACCCGGGGTGGGTATTTTTATCAGTGCACCGCATTCCGCATTTCGACAGGTTCAACGGTGCGGCCTGGTAAAAGACTGCACCGTTGAATATGTCATGATGTCATAAGGTCGGTGTGCTGACCAAACTATACACCCCGGGGCGTAGATTTTAGTCAGCACACCGCCCTCCTAACACGGTCCATAGTCAACGGTGCACTGAAAATTTTCAGATGCACCGTCGTCGGTGCGTTGAATATTTTCTAGTGCACTTCCACCAGTGTGCGACAAAAACAGAGGCACCGGTACCGGTGCATGCCTGTTTTTTGTGGCGCGCCGACTGTTTTTTTTTCCAAAAAAAATTATATATGTATATTCCTAAATACATGTCTCATTTAATAAAAAAATTGTATTTAAAATTTCAATTATTCAGAGATGTGAAAGGAGAAAATGGAAGGAACAACAGCAACAATAGGCGAACCAATATAACATGGTTTACCTCTAGGAGGCACGAGAGAGGGAGAGAGATTTGTACCCTCGCCCTATTACAGCAGCTACCCAGGGACTCTTAAGGCAGGTAGGCCTCCTCAAGTTCTATGAGGAGGCTACTTCCCTAAAGGGCCATGGTTTGTTTTTTAGACATCTTATCCGCAGGTGGAATGCCCACCGAAAAGCTTTCTGGGTTGGTCCTAACCAGTGGTATGCGCCCACTGAGGAGGACATATATTTCATTACAGGGCTATCGAGGAGAGGGGTGGATTTTCCTTTGTTCCCAGAGGTTCAAATTGGATATGCAGTAGGGAGTCAGTTTGTGTACTCCTAGAGATACATTAGCACAAATATATTGTCTCCTTCAAATTTTCAGGTCTCTAGAGGTCAGTTACGTATTGCTGCATTTGGTAGTGTGGAGGTGAGGTGCCTCTCACTTCTGATTTCGACCATTTCACACAACACCAGTGATGGGAACGCATTAGTTTCCCGCATTATGCTAATTCTTTAGTACAGCAGCCTCGACTTGTCAGGTGGTCTGCCATTTTTTTTACGGAAGTTCTATACAGCCTTAGATAGATGTCGTGCTCATGCACAAGGGAGGGTCAACCTCCCTTTTGCTTCAGAGATTTTTTGTTTATTTTTTGAGAGGTTTCCAGTGACTGAGCTTGTCGAGGCTGCACCATTGACTCTGTATGCCTCGACTAGTACTGTTATTGATGATGTACCACAAGATGATAGATGACATTTATATTACAATTGCGTATTTTTGACATTATATATATATATATATATATATATATATATATATGTATGGTCCATGTATTTTATGTTCATGTTGCAGTTGTACTTAATTTACATGTTGGTGATCATCATGATGTGTATATTGTTAGGTCATGTTAGATATGTTCATTTAATGTGAATCTTGCAGATAGATGTGTATGTGATAGCAGTTATTTCACATGAGATGTATATTTGATGTTTGTGTTGTGATTAATTCTAATTCTAATTGTAATTGTATGTAAAATATTTGTAAATTTTTAATTGCATTAATGTGAAAATTTTAATTGTATCAATGTGAAATGATTTTATTAAAAATTTTAAATTTGTAAATTTGTAAAATTTTAAATAATTGTAAAATAATAAATCTAGAATAATATGAATTATTGTAACATAATAAAGTTTATAAAATAATGCAAATAAATTTGTGTGCTTTAGAATTATCATTATTTTATTATGATCTTACATACAAAAAAATAGCTTTATACAGTGCACCATTGTTTTTGAGATCAACATAATTGCAAATTATCAAGTGAAATATTGATTTTAACATTAACACAATGCAAATTACCAATTAATTCAAAATATGTATTATAATGTTTCGAAAACCCATCTTAAAAAGTATAAATATTGATGATTAAATAACACATGTACAATGTCACTCTCGGTTCTTATGATCACCCTCATTATCTTCTAGCTCGCATGTCATGATAACACTATTGTTCTCAAAAATATGTTTTGATCTAGGGTCATGTCTCAATATGAACCACCAATCCCTATCCAACACATCTGGGTAAAAAAACACCTGGTTGCAGTGTTTTGTGAAAACATAGGGCTCCTTAGCTTCATCCCACATCTTTCTAGAGTTGATACATATCAGCCTACATTATTCTGTTCAAAGGTGTCCCACCACTTGCACCTAAAAATAACACATTGGAAAGAAAAGAAATCCACTTCAATGATCTCTTGTATCTTTCCGACGTAACCTAACGTCCCTTGTACTAGGTTTTGATCACGGTGGCTAGATCGACTAGATTGATTGAACTCGACTTTCACTCCACAGTCTTGTGTGTTGTTTCCAGCATCGGCATTTTCTGTGCGAAAATGGTGTCCATATGCCCACATAGATGGGAACAAATTCACCTATTATAAAAAAAGTTAAAAGAATCATAGTGTCATGTGTCTTATAATAACCCAACAGTTAAAATATGAAATATATATGTCTTATAAGTTTCAAATGTACATATAAATTAAATATATTATTACCAAGTTGTTGCACCCAATCCCTACGTTTAGCGCATCCTCTTCAGCACACTGGTAATGACCAGTTGCACCATATTTCTCTTTGACTTGGTCAACAACCCAACCATTGGAGCATATTTTTGGCATATTTTCTTTTGAATGATCGGGATCAGGCACACTTCTACCATTCAATTGTATGAATTATTTCCTTTCACTGCACCATTTCATCCTCTTTTTTTCATACAATGCAACCCACAGTTGTGTCGCTTCAGAATTGTAAAGAACGAATTTATTTATTTCTTCAATTTATGCATTCGTTGATGTAATCAAACTGACATTATATAGTACATAGAGATCAAAATACACATTATATTGAAGTTCAACATGAATATTTACTTTGTGTAAATTTGAAAAATTACAAGTCGCTTACTCTTTATCAAGTGCTTTTTTCCACTCATTTGGAGCAACTCCCCTTCTCTTTTGTCTTCATCCCTTTCATCATCCCAAATCACCACACCTGGTCTATTGTGGATCTGCTTGATGTACTCACTGGCATAATAGAAATAATCATACGATATGTACCCCTCTGCCATATACCCCTCGGGTTTTTCCCTTTGTTGAACAAAACCTTTCAATTTATTCATGTACCTCTCTAAGAATAACATCCAACGACAAGAAACCACCCCAACTAATTAAACCTCATCTACTTGGTGGATTAAAATATGAACCTGCAAGTACATGGAACTCGTTAGTAGTTAATATACTAACAAGCTCAACTATCTCTTGATTCCACTGTGGAATGCTAGCCACATGAATCTCCTTTGACGTGATCCAACGTACAAATGAAGATAATTTAGATATGGCACATCCTAGGTCTTAAGGGAATTCATGTCTCACACACCCATGCATGAAAAAAGGATAATGACACTGCAAAGTTATAAACACATGCAATAATATACAAAATTAGTTATGTTTTATGATCTCTGTATGAGATAAATTTTATTAATATAACAAATAATAAAATCATGCTTTTGACATTATACGTACTCTTAGAAGATTCAAATGGTCATACGATTTCAACCCCAACAAATGGTCATCCATGGTGAAGCAGCGTCGTAGTGAAGACTCGTATGAAGATGGCACCCTCACACCTATTATAACTTCCTTTGCCAAAGAAAGATCATCTTTTTTTAAAATCCATGGGACATACCTTCTTTGAAATACCATGAATTAGAGGGACCAGCGCCTGCCTCTGATCATGTACTTTCTAATCGTCTTGTCCAATGTTTATTTTTAGTTTTTGAAGTAATAAGATCTTTCCTAACAACTAATGTGTCACTTTGTTTCGATGATATGTTCCTCCATAAAGAAGATGAAGCATTTTTAAATATATGCATGGGATCTAATAAGTGGGTACTCTTAAGATGCTCCCAATATGGGAGGTTATAAAAGATAGATTTCCCTTTCATCCCAATGGGAAATTTCTCAACATAGGTGCCGAAGAATTCTGGATCATCAAATAGAGGCTCCCCATTTGAATCGAACATTTATATGAACTCCTCCTCCTTCTCTCTCTCATATGCTCTAAGCCATTCAACTGGTGTCGTTATTGGAGGCCTTTGGGTTCTCTCTCATTTACCATTGAAAGCGGATGTTGCTCTTCTGTAAGGGTGTTATTTTAGGAGGAATACCCTAGAGCAATCATACACTGGCTTTCATAGGTCCTTAGACCATCTAGCTTTCAGCGAAGGTCCACAACATTTACATCTAAAATACCCTTTTGATACAAGACCTGCGAGATTATTGTATACAATTAATATGCATGGCACATTAAATAAAATCATGAATATCAGAACAATTACAACAAATTAAATAACTAAAATGTGAAATAATATTGTTACGTATATAAACAAATCAATAAATTAAACATGTAATTTACCAGAGCAAACTCTTAAGCCTGGATAATCATGTGTCATGTAAGCACATATTCCATACAACGTAAAACTACTCTCTGCTGCGATGGGTATTAATACATCATATACATTTATCCCATTCCTTAATTCCTTCAATTTATCTACTTGTGGTTGTAAGTAGACATCCATATTCTTCACTTGTCTTCTACCAGGGACTATGAGAGCCAACATAAGATGTTCATTCTTCACAGACAAACATGGGGGGATATTGTTATTGATCACTACTACAGGCCAAACATAATAGTTGGTGTTCTGGAGGGAATATGGGTTGACGCCATCCATGGCTATGCTAAGTCATAGAATTCGTACTTCATCCTTGAATTTTTTAGGCCATGTATCCTCTATATGCTTCACGACTATTGAATTAGTTGGGATTCGCATAACTCCCAAATAACTTCTGTGTGAAGCATGCCATCCATGCAACATAGCTAATTCTTTGCAACAAAAGAGCCTTGGAATCCTTGGGATTATAGGCATGTGCCTCAATATTTTAAAAGGAGGACTAGTACGTGATTTACCCTTCTTTTTTTATTTATCATACCTGTCATGCCCACATTTCGGACATATCTCTTTGTCTGCATATTCTCCTCTATATAGAATACAATCATTTGGACATGCATTATATGATATGTACTCAACACCCAACATTTTCGACAACTAACACTCTTAGCGGCTATCGGGCAATACATTATCACTCGGAAGAACCTTATCTTTGAATAACCTGTAGTTGGTGATCATGGAAAAATATATTAATAAATGTAAATTAATGATGATATAATTATTAACATTTATGAAATTTACTATTTGTAATGTTCATTGTATTGTACTGATTATATTTCTCAAATTTATATAAGGGATGACTTTATAGCAACTTACCTCAAAATTTTCGAGAAACATGCATTCGACAAGCCAAAATTTTCTTTCAAGTTGCCTGTTAACATTGTAGTTTTCCCCAGCAAAATCGACTTTGATTGTGCAGGGTCAAGAGAGGTGGTGGGGGAGCAAATTTAAGGCTTTAGAAAAGGTGTCAAAATTGATATGAGCATCATCCCTCGTTGATCATTTAAATTATCTCCATGGTAGTCATATCCCTTAAGTAATCATCCATATCAACCTCTATTTTATTGCCTCCATTGCCAGCTTGTGAAGAACTACTATTACTGTAGTCATTCTTAATTGGTGAATCTAGACATAGCGGGAATTGGATCGGTGGTTGATTCAACCATTCTTGGTATCGTTCCTCTCCGATTTTTTCTCTTAATTCATTCTTCTCTCGATTTTGAATTGTAATGGGGTGCAACGGAAGATGGTAGGTAGGTCGCTCATCATCACTAGAATCCTAATAATTTTAAAAATATATATTTGAACATTGTTAGTACAAAATATATGATATCAATTAGTAACCACGTTGACAATATTGCATGATTATAAATTGGTTTGACGTTGAAGTAATTACATTAATCAATATACCAAACAGTTATAATTATTACCATCATTGTCCTGGGATTGTGGCTAGAAGATTGAATATTGTTACAATTGGCAGGGTGAAGCGGTTGTCCATTTTCATCTATCAAATGCGCCTTATGGTATGCAACTCCTGATAAGAGCTTCCGACGTTTTGGAGCTATTTGAATATTTTGTGCATCTGAACTCGATGTTGAATCTGCATGAACCTACAAATTTGTATACATTATAAATTTAATTAAGTCGTGCATGATTGACATGGATAAAAAACATAAATTCAAATAGATAATGAAAATATAAATAAAATTTGAAGTAATTATTACGTCTCGATATGGATAGGGAGAACTATGCGATGGACTTTGAGGAATATTATGAAACAAGATGGATTTTGAAGAATTGTCCATTCGATATAATTATGGTATTTTCTCCCTGCATTTGAGCAAAATCAACAATAAATTTTGGTGCACACACCTAAAAGTAATTTCGGTGCCTTAAAAATGGACTTCTTGTTATCGGTGCTAATCTACAGATCCTGCACCGGTGCATTTTCGTTACTGCGCACCGGTGTCGTGATATAAACAGACGCACTGGTGTAGTGATATTAAGTGATGCACCGGTGATGAATAACCGCAAATAAAAAAAGCGCAACTCTGTTTTCTTTAAGTGCAAAAAAAAACGGTAAATTGAAAAATGGACGACAAAATATTTTTCAAAAATCTAATTTCATAAAACAATTCTTTAAATACTAAAAACTTTTCGTTATTTCACTATTTTTGCCAAAAAAATCAGCCAAAGATTTGCAGGAGACATACCTAGAGCAACAGAGAATGAGAGCACTGTCGAGCAGCGAAATACGTTCGAACAAAAGTATTCAGAAAAACAGAATTCCAAACCTCTGGTGATTCAAACCCTGTAGCATAGAATTTCAAATGTTCTCGTGGTTAAAGTTTATTGTTTTTTACTTTTTCTGCAGTTTTTTTTACACAGTAAGAAAAAAATTTCCATTTCTTTTTCATTTTCATAAACAAAATTTAAAATAAATAAATAAATAAATAAATCCATTTTTACCCTAAACCCTACACTCTCTTTGTTTCTGCCCTTTCTTCTCCCTGTTTCTGTGATTTCAGAATTAGGGATTTTCATTTTAGATTTATAGGGTTTGTATTGCTATATATAGGCCTAAGACATCCAACCCATGGGACGACTTGCATAGTTGGATCCCAATCCATGTTGACCCTTGCGTGAATTTTTAAAAAACAGAATTTTTTTATCGATGACCCAGGCGTAACCTCGTCCACCGGTGCGATGGATTATCCCAGTGCACTGCGGAAGTAGTTTGTGATAAAAAAAATTAAAAAAAAAAAAATTTAATTAGTGTGCCATATGTAAAATATGGCACTAGTGCGCTATTTCATTACGGCGCACTACGCTTGTGCTGTTTCACAAAAAAAAAAAATTGTTTTAATCAGTGCACCATGTAAGATGTAAGGCACCACACCGGGTATCCTAGTTCACAGAGAGCACCATATGGTGATCCCTTGTTTGTGCGTGGGGTTTATGCTACAAAAACTAACACTGGATGATTTTTAATATTTTTTCTGTGTAAATCAGTGCGGTGGTTAACATGTAACGCACCGGTGCTCCTTGTTGACACAGAGTACCGTACGGTGTCTTATACTTTTTTGGTGGTGCATTTATAAGACCACTACACACTGACGTCAGTCCGTACACCATGAATAGCGCACCGATTTCTTGAGATTTTTTTTTTACCTGAAAAGTTGAAAATTTATTTATAAAATATATTAATGAATGATAGGGTACATGTTTCATATTGATAAAGAAATGGCTGACAAGAGATCAAGTAACAAAAACATTGATAACACATCAAGAAAAGCAAAAAAGGAAATTTCTTTGTAAATTCTTTACAAAAAATATTATATTTGAACTATATGTAAGTTTAAATAATATGTATTGTTTACTGTGTATCATGCAGAGCCACAAAATGATGAAGCTCGATAAGATTATTTCTGATCTAGGACCAGAAGAGCGTAAAATCTTGATGGAAAAATTGCAAAAGGATGAATCAGGTGAAAGAAAAAATACTATCGATCCAATATGAGTTTCTTTTTTTTATTTTCATTAATAATATATTTAAATTATTAGATAACATGTGTCAAACAATATATTAATTCACATATGTTTAATGTTCTACAAGGACCAACAACTCATAAAAGGAATGTTGTTCTAAGAAAAGAAAAAAAATTGAACATGCAAATGAAAATGAATTTCTCCTTAGCTCATTTGGAGTGGTGCTGGAGGTTAATGAAAGGGGGGAAAACTTTTACAAATGTTTGAGGGATCTAGTGGAATGAATGTATAGACGTTCTTTCCACTTACAATACAAAAATCAATCCAATGATTCCAAACACCAAATTTTATCTAAACTACAAGAAGAGTTTCCAGAGAATTGGTCAATGAGACATGTCATACTTTTAATAGAAAAAACGTACAACAACAAAAAAGAAGGAATGAAAAAAGTAATATTCCTTTAAATGTTTGTCTAGAATTATTTATAAATATCACTTTTGTTATATTTACTTTTCATATATCAATATAAAAATTAAATAGTTTGTTTTCATGTTACATTTTCAGGAAGATTATGAAAATCTCAAAAGATGAACGAGCTGATATCAAAAATATGCCAGTAGGAATGTCCAAAAAGGTGTACAAGGAGATGCTCAAAGAAATGGACAAAATTGCATCGCATGAGGAGCCATCTCAACAACAACGTGCTTCAAATGTAATATGTAATCATTGAATTTTTTTATCATTAGGTACAATAAATAAATAATTTAACATTAAATATTAATTTTCAAGTATTTTCTTGCAGAAAAGAAAATAAAATGGAACTCATTCAACACATAAAATAGGATGACAAGGAAGAAAAGGGTTGATATCTAAGTTTGTGAGTAATTGTTACTTCCTTAACATAACAACTTAACTAGATTTCATTTTTGTATTTTTTAAGTCGAATTTACAAAAATCATCATTGAATGTCTTCAAACAGGTGCTAACACACAAAGAAGAACCATCAGACGAATTGATTGACATTGAGTTAAATATGGGTTGTGAGTATATGTTGGCATATTAGAAATTAATTGTGGAATTTGTAAGCATCTATCGATCTTGTTTTACTTAGATCCGTCTATAATTAATAAAACAAAAAAATATTTTATATTAAATATATGATTTGTTATGGGGTATAAAACTTGCAGGAAACAAAGTATGGAACTGTGCCACCAGATGAAATCTTGAAAGATGGCATACTACATGGTTTTGAAAGAATGCGTATATTTCATGAGTCAATTGTTGCTATGGTACATCATTTCTTTTCGATTTACATTGACGTATATTATTTAATATTGAAATTTTCATTATTCTCACCAATGTATATACACTTATTACAGTTTATTTTTGTGTTTGTAGATGGAAGGTGAAGAAGAAGAAAACAATCAACACCGTGAACAAAACATTCCTGAAAATAACCCCAAGTCATGGAAGTAGCTCTAGCAGTGACAACAGTTCAAGCGAAGAATGATGATCACTATGTTTTGATATCAAAGCAAGGCGTTGTATATTTTGAAATATTTGTCTGTGAAATCAAACATTTTGTTTAATGTAATGGACATAGTGTCGCAATTGAAAGAGAAAGGGATACCAATAACAGTCCCATTTTGTATGACAAAGCGATATTTATATATATATATATATATATATATATATATATATATATATATATATATATATATATATATATATATATATATATATATATATATATAATAAAATATGTTTTAATTTATTCTATTGCGTTCTCCATTGTCGCTGTGAAATGTAACACCACTGATTAAATTTATGGATGATTAAATATTATAATGAAGAGATGTGAAATTTGATGATACGATATAACAAATTAATCCAAACATCACATTCAAATGCAATAATAAAAATATAATTCATATGCATACTGTTATAAGATATGTGTCATCTTTTGATGAATAATGAATTTTTAAAAATCATAATAATTATGATATGGAAATGGATCTAATTTGTTATCCATCTTTCGATCTGGCTAATTTCATTGGGAAATTTTCTAAGTGAGATTCACATTTAAGAATGGTTTGATTCATTCGTTCATAGCTCCATTTCACGTGATTGCATCAAATACCCTGCCCAGAGTTGTTCAGATGGACATGCGTTTCCAAGTTGTGTTGCCCTGTTGCTCCTTATTTATCACATTACTATATCCCCGCTACCTAATATCTGTATATAGTGATGAATTAAATATAATTTTGTTTGTTGTCTTTCAGTTAATTCATCCAACCAAGCGAAACTAGTGGTTTCTTGATCTCACATACCGCTTTAATGGGTGAACATCCCAACCCTTGGAACGTCCTACTACCCCAGGTGACGAATTATAACAAATTAATCCAAACAACACATTCAAATGCATTAATAAAAAATTAATTAACATGAATACTGATATAAGATGTGTCAACTTTTGATGAATAATGAATTTTAAAAAATCACAATAATTGCACTGTCACAGGTCGATGTTTCTAAAAAATACAAAATGAACATTGGTGCATGGAAGTTACTATACACCGGTGCATTTGTATGATACAGTGCACCAGTGCATTTCTACGACCTATAGGCACTGCACAAATACCAATACCAATTAAAATCTCGGTGCATTTGTGCGATATTGTGCACCGGTGTGTTTATGTGAGTCTACAGACTGGGGCATTTGTACGACCTATGGGCACCGCACAAATACCAATATGAATTAGAACAAACGGTGCATTTTTATGATACTACGCACCGGTTTTTTCTATAACTTGACGTACCGGTGCATTTATACTACCTATGGGCACTGCACAAATCCCAAGACCAATTAAAATGGCCCCGTGTGTTGTATAACCAACACTGCACCCTGGTGCAGTTTATACCTTAACGGCTCGGTGCATGCACCTTCGACCACCCCGAGCCACCTTCTAGATGACACGCACCAGTGCGTTGATACCTTAGTAGCGCACCGATGAAAAATAAATCCGTAATAACCTTCGGCCACCCAGGTTTTTTAGTTCTGTTGAAATTTCGTTAAAAGCTCCGCCAAAACCTCTGTAATCGCAAACGGATGTTGTAGAAAATGTGTTTTTGAAAATTTTGGCCAATTTTATAATAGTAAAAACCTCCTTTATAACCTCCGCTAGAGGGTCTTTTCATTGTAGTGCTTTTGTCTTCTGTTGATGGCTTCAGCTCTTCCTCATATGCAAATGCTCTGATACCATGTGAAAATTTCTGAATCTTCTAAATAGAAATCCTACTGCAATAAATTTGATTTACTTCTCCTACTTTTTTTATTTAACTTAACAAGTTATTTTCTAAATAATTCATGAAAACATAAAAGTAAATACACTGCAGCCTACATAATTTTACAGATCAAGTACTGAAGAATAAGCAATCATGCAGACAAAGCACACAACACTTTTTTGGACAAATGTCCCCTAAAAAACCCAATGCGGGAAAACTGGTGCAACAACCCTTGAGGTTTTTATTATTAAGCATATTCCCGAATACAAACTAGGCTACCAATGTAGCTCACCCAACAGAGAAAACCCTCGGCAGAATTACCTCTATCCGAAGACAGATATTATGGCAGATCCAACAACTGGATAAAGGAACCCAACAAGTGATTGTGAAACCTCCAAGTGATGTTGAGTGATGGCTACATCAAGCTAGACTGTGACACCTTCTCTAGGAGATGGGTCACACTCTTCTTGAGCCTTCCCAGCTTATAAATCAAAACATTGGATGTTTGCTCGATTTTCCCCACAAAAACCCCAACGCAGCTCTTTGAGTGACTGTGTCACCCTTTTTGGCTCTGCATTCCGTCTGCATGAGCTCTATTGGCTCTACGTCAGCTTTGAATGAGCCCTACTGGCTCTACGTGATCCCCGCTGGCTCTGTGTCACCCCTCCTATGCCTGCACTACCTCTATGGTACTAATATGCCTCTCTGCTATTGTATTCTCTGCCTTGGATGAAAAATCTCGTTGTCGAACTTCCCCTCACTGCACTGCAAACTCACTCTGAAATTCTCAGCAAACCACGCCCCAAAATTTCGACTTAGCTCAAGTGATGCCACTCTGTGTGTGTTCTCCAACTAACCCCAAGCCTTCCTTTAATACTTTTCCAGTTGAAGAATCAACGACCGTGATCTAATCTCTAATCGACGACTAAGATTAAAAAAGTCTTGATCCTAGTCACTTAGAACATTCTCACCCACATGTTTAAATTAATTCACTTTAATTATTTAATTTCCTAAGTTAGCCTTAGGGTCCCCATTAAAATAATTAATTATTTGAATAACTTAAGCTTGGGGTGTAATTTCTCCAAACCATTTCCCGGTGTTGGAGATCTCATGTGTTCTAGCCACTCCACAAAATTTCGAATCTAGAGCACATCCGATGCTACCCAAAAATCAATAGGGAGGAGGAAAAGGAATAATAGGTTCCTCCTTGGAAATTAATAGTTTCTCACTTGTTTGAAAAGTTGGGAGAGCATAATCATCAAGGGGTTTAGACTCACCATGTAAAGAGATATAAACGAAATGTTCAAAATTTTGTTTAAAGAAATACCAATGTGTGTCTTCTTTAGGAAATTCATAACATAGGTGAAGGGATCGATTAGAAAAATCCTCAATTGATTCATTAGGCTTTATTCTTACTTGATTAATCCTTTCAAAAACATCTCGGTAATCATACCTATCAAAGGATTGATGAAGCTCTTTTAGGAACTAATCAAATGAGTGGATGGAAGAAGATGGTAACGTATGCCACCATTAGTTAACTAGACCTTCAAGGGTGAGGAAGAAAAGTATAAGAGCATCATCTTCAGAATTGATTTCATAGAATTAAAAAAAAAATAGATAAAAATGGATATATGCCCATATATGAATATTTCAGCCTCACCATCAAACCTTAATTGAGACAAGTTATGCAGAGGTTCCTCAGGGATTGAAAGTTTGTCAACGGATTTATTTGAAAAAAAACCCTGGAAGTATGATTTGGGGATGAGCCATTTAAGATAAGATATTCAAAACATACTCAATGGGCACAACTTGTCATTCGGCCCTCCTTATAGTGCCTTTTGTTGAGGGTGTTGGAAATCCATCAACCAAGGGGGTTTCCATGATCTTAAGTCCCAATTAGGCCTCACATCGTTTGAAGTAGGATCCCCATCCACAGTATCAACCCGACTACCATAACTCTCAGATTTTCCTTGTCTACAATGAATCACATAAGAGAGTATGCACGTAACATTTGAAAGCAACAAGTAAGTTAACATTGTGAAACGCCAATTCCAATGTGTAAACAGAGACTCTCACAAGAGGGAAAAAAAGTGAGCCTCTAGAAGGAAAGTAATAGTACCATCCTAAGAGAGACACACGAGAGAAAGGAAAGGTTCATTAGTTATCTAGAAAAAAATTTCACATATACGCAACAAACATTAAATAAAATAAAACACACATTCAACAAGATAAGCACTTAAGCCACCAAAAGGGTTCAGTTTCTCTAGTACATATCATAACAACATAAATCGAAAATATTCAAAGAATAGTCTTACAACATTTATGACATACACAAGAAAGTGTGTTGGATCAATGAGCTTCTAGTTATTAGGTGAAAGATCCAAGTATGAAGTTACAATGATGAGCCACTAGATCCAATAATGGAACATTAATTCACTTCTTTCTTATCCAAATAATGATATTCTCTCTTATGTTAAGCTAGAGAAGGCAAGGTTAGCTCTTCAAAGAATGATCTTCTCTCCTATGCTAGGTTGGAGAAGCCATGGCTAGCTCTCCAAAGGCTAAGCCTCCAAAATCCCTTTTCTTGAGTTATGCGGGTGTATTTATAACAAGAGGAATGATCGTTCATATCCCCATGACTCTTTAGCTTCCCTCATGACTCTTAGACTTCTAATTTGACCTTTGAACTTCTATATGGCTTTGGATTTTTTCTAAAGACTCTTTTGTCCATATATGACTATGTGACTTTTCGTATTCAACACATGACTCTTTGACTTCCACACATTACATTTTGTCCTTTATTTTTTATAATTACATCATTATATCCACAAATAATGCGGTAAGACCCATGGACACACATGACATTGTGATGGCATTGATACAAGTCACAACTTGACAATGATGACATGGATTCCATGATGAAGTGGCAATGCTAAGTTGCTTCTCTTGCTATTTTTCCTTCAATATCCATGAGAGGTATGTTCATTACTTCATATTCATGAAACATCTACTTTGTTATTCATCTTCACCCTGCAAGGGGTTGAATGGTATGGAGTATTCATGTGGTCCTGATCTTTGATCTTCTATCGTAAAGTGGTGTTCCTTCATCTTCACGCTTGATGACTTCTTCATGGTTTCAACTTCAAAATTGTTCTTTTGCATATTCTCCTTCTCCTCCTCTCGGAACATCATCCTGTCATGTCAAGATAGAGTACCTGCAAGTGGAATCCACTCATGACAAGATGACATCAATCCAAAAATATCCTAATATAACTTGCTTCACGTCTAATTGAGTTGGGACTGGGTATTAGAAAGGGAGGAGGACTCACGGATTTCATAGTGTGTATTTCTAGGGGCTAGGAGTGATGGACTAAAGCTTGAGATTGTGCAATGCGTAGTTTTGGAGGCCTAGGAAAGATAAATTCGTAGCTAAAGAGCTCAATGAGGCATTCATGAGCCTTGAAGTTTCCCAATGTGTAATACAAGAGAGGGAGAGGCCTAGGGATTACACAATTTCACAACTCAAGGAGGTAGGATGATAGCTTGAGGTTTGACACTACGTAATGCACAAAAGGAAACTAACTGGGAGGATGAACTGCATAGTTGTGGAAGTCAAGGGGACATGGTTGAGCACTTAGACTATGAAATGCATATTTCTGGAGGGAGAATGGTCAGTGGAGTAGGAAGTTGTGCAGTTTAATGACTCGGGGGGGTAGCTTTATGACTGAACCTACACAATGTGCAATAAGAGACTGATTAGGAGGGAATATTGCACAGTTTCTGAGCGAAGGGAGGAAATTATTGAGCATTATGACTACACAATGCACAATCCTTGGAGGAAGGAACTGTGAAATGTGTAGTTCCAAGAGGAAAGGGGGGATCTTGAGCCTTATTAATGTGCAATGTGCAGTTCAAGGAGGATGAGTTGGGTCAAGTTGGTCAGGCATAAATATTTTTAGGATTTGGCTAAGCGAGGGATTAGTGATTCAGAAGTGAGACCAAGATTGAACTTATGAACGATCACACACACTCATAAAAATTGATGACACTACATTGAACACTTAGTACATAATAACAACATGGTACCCTCAATGCAAAGATAATACAACAACCTCCTCCAAGTGCAACACTTAGGGTACACTGTGCGACGATAGTGACGACACTTGTACGACAATGCTCAAGACTTCGGGAATATGTATGATGTATTTCCTTATCATGAATGGGACACAATAATGTAGGAGAATGCATCAGAACTTCCCTTTAAGAATGTACAATTGACTCCCTTCGACCAGGTGCGACACTAAATATACACTTTGCGACAACAGTGATGACACCAGTACGAAAATGCATAAAACTTTAATAATGGATATATTACATGTCTACATGGTAAATAGGACCCATTGGTACCAAATTTTCCTCTTGCAATGAAACACAACTCTGCTTTTACAATGTGCGACACTTCCCATGCCAAAATATGACACTGGTGACAGTAAGAGAAAAGTGCAAACGACACTTGCAAAATGCTAATGACATTGAAAGTGACACATGCAAGAGAAAATATATCATGAAAAAAACACTTATTAAAGTGAAAACAAGCAAAAGAAATATTCATAAACATGAAAGAGAAACTTTTGAAAGCGAATGTGTGCAAAATAGACAATTGGGAAAGCTCACCGAAATAGAAGAACAATTGCAACCAAAAGTGCGAGATTGTCAATGAAAGTGTGCATTGACAATCAAAATAGGTTGAAAAATGCACAAAAATTGTAGGTTTTAACCCTGTATAGAAATTATCTACAAATGAATCTTAAAACAGAAAATAAACAATAGTGAGAGTATAAAACATAAAACAGATATACACAGAGATTTTCCCCTGGATCCCAAATCGAGACGACCAACATGATGTTTCATTATATTCCTTTCCGTGTTACAACACATATATATACATGTTGAAGCATACATAAACCCTAATCCATTAACCCTGTATTAGAACATAACCGTAGTTCCCTTGACCGGATCTACAAAATACCAGGGGCCAAAAACCATCATCCCCCAAAACCATGTGCAAACCCATGCACAAAACCATGGGTGGGTCTACCCACTGAAAAAAAATTTCCTAGGGCGCTGCTCCGGGCCCTGACAGGGGGGGCTGCGTGTCACTAATCATGGAAAGAATATAACACATACCCAACAAACATTGTCTTGATGGACTGTGTTATTCCTATATGTTAAAGCTTGCATAAAATAATACGCTCATGAACTTGTTATGGACTGACCATGTGTATGCAAGCGACTTTGACACTGAGAAACCGAGAAGAGGAATTAAACACTTAGCATATCATGAATCGACAATAAAGTGAGGATGAAACAAATGATCAAATGGTCCATAATAGGTTCCAAAATTAAAGTGTAGACAAAATTTTGGAGGGTGTTTTTCGCAGCAAAAACACTTGGTGACACACTGGTAGAACTCCAGCCTCTCTGCCTTGGTCTAGCTTTATGCACAGGGTCTTGTTTCGCAAGAAGTATTGATTCATTTTGTGGGTTAATATGGTTTTCCCACTTGACCTGATTATAGATGTAGTCCTCTTCATTCCTTTCTTGGTTAAACACATTTACGCATCTAGCTTCTATCATAATTCTTTTGATTCAGGAGGAGGGTAATATATAATGATGATTTTAAGATAATCAAAGTATGAGTTTTCATCTCTTGTGTTGCCCCACTTCCAGGATACCTAGACAATGCCCCCACAGATTCACTATAGGAACACAAGCATTGTTTTGCTTCCAGCGAGCCTCGACAGTACCCTAACAAAGTTACTTGTTTCACCTCTCTGCACAGGAAGCCTTTCTCTTCTTTCATACTTTATTTATTTTATATATTTATAGGACTATGCTTTGGAACTTATTATTTCACTACGGTGGAAGATGGATCTTGACATATTAAGAGAAGAAAATGTTTTGCCTTCAGAGAAGTATATTTTTACCTCTGATATAGGTTTGTTTGGATCAACATGAAAAGCACTAAAACATTACTTTCACCGAGCTTGGAATTGAGGTTCATAATTGACCAAAAGATATAAACCCAAAATAGAGAAGAGGATAACAGATAAGCCAAGCATCGTTCATCGTCAGAATTTCCCTTTTCAAAATTTTCCACATTTTATTTCGAGCCAAAGGGAAAATCCTTCATGAAAAGTATTATTACACAAAACAAAAAAGAATATACAAGACACAACAAGTAAAAAAAACCAAAATTACAAAGAAAATGGAGGCTAAACCAAAAGCAGGATGCGAGACAAAAGTAAAAAAATACAAGGAATACTGCAGAGAGAAAGTGTGGGATGAGTGTGCAAGGGATACTAACTAAACCTACTCCTAACCTAACTAGCTAGAAGTTCGGTGTAAATGTTAAACACCATGTTAAACACACACATGGTGTATGAGAAAGATGAACACACACACACAAGAGACTCAACACACAATGAAGGATAAGCGTGTAGCTTTCTCATTTTCCATTATACAAAGATGTACATTTATAGTACAATGGTGTGACTCTTGGTTTCATATTCCAAGGTCACTTGGACTCCATTGTGACTTTTCGCATTCCACACCTACCCATGTAGGATTAGGTGTTCCAACATCCCCCATTAATCCGAAGGGGTATGTGTGAGTCCAAGAAAAGAGTTGTAATACAAATCTGCAAAGTATACATGGCAGCACTTGGGCTGAATCAACTCTCTAAAATGTTGGAAAAAAGAGGTGGTTTTAGGATGACCACAAACACTGGAACACAATACTTGTTGCAGTTCCCGGAACTCTTCCAAAACTAGCAAGAAGCTGAAGGCTTCTGCTAGAGGAATTGTCCCTCATAAAAAAGGGAGACCTTCAACCTAAAAGAAGGGAGGTCTACTGCCTGTGATGGTTTTAGGATTACCAACAACTCTGGAATGCTTTAAAGCATTTCCTGGAACTCAACCAAAGTTGGCAAGAAGCTGAAGGCTTCTGCTAGAGGAAGTGTTCCTCATATAAAAAAGGGAGACCTTCAACCTAAAAGAAGGGAGGTCTACTACCTGTGATGGTTTTAGGTTATCCACCAACCAAAGATGATGGTTTAAGGTTGTCCACCAACCGAAGGCATGCTCATGGGCATCCGTGTCTCTGGCTACATCTCTGAATCCGGAATGACAAATTGTGGCTCAGGCTCGCTTGAACTGCTGGCTACAAATCTGAACATGGAATGAGAGATTGTGGCTCAGGCTCGCTTGATCTGTCGTCGAAGCTTGTACATGACCACCATTTTCCCCCCTGTCAGGGACAAGGTGAGATGATGGCGAAAACTCAACTGCAAGTTTGCTCAATATCCGTGAACAAGTTCTGACATGTGTCTTAAACATCTTCTTGGTTGTTGATGCCCATTGCCAAGAAGCGATCCATCCAAGATGAATCTTTGTTCTTGTAGGAGGCTTGTTTCTGAAGCATCTGTCTGAAGAATGAGTGTGCCGACCACAGTGCTTGCATGGATGAAGATCAAAACAGTGATCCGTCATATGGCCAACTTGATCACAGTGTTGGCATTTTACAATCTATTATTGTTGTGGAAGCGGAGCAGGATCTGGAACAGCTGCAGGTGAACTTTCATATAGGAATCCGGAAATCTGAAATATGATGGGCTTGGTATAGTCTGGAATATGAAAGGACACATCCTTGCCATATCCAAGACCATTTATGTGCTTGTTGTCGACAAGCTCTTCCCAAGGTCTGATGATGGGCTTGAGAAGTGTAGGCTGAACTGCTGCATCTGCATGTACATTTTCTCTAGTGCAAGGAACTGAATGGGAATCAACTGCAACTTTATCTTCTTTCTTCTGATGAGAGTCCTTCACAATCTTCTGAATAGAAACAGGTTCAGAATGGTGACTCTTTTGTTGAAGTTCATCTCGCTGGAGCTGAGATTCCAACTGCAAAAACTCAATCTTTTCTTGTGCATCTTGCAAACAACTTTCAATGTTACAAAGAGCATTCTTGCTCATTTTTATCATGTCATCAACATTGGAATGAATGAGGTTATTCAAAAACTCTAATGCCTCATTGATTTTAGCCATTTTCAACAACTTAGGCTACAAAATGAAAGGGTGTCGACTTCAACCGAAAATGCACCCGTTTACAATGTGATTCAATCTCCTTTCAAAAATTACAAATGACTCCAAGGAATTTTCAAAGTACAAAATCTACTCCTCAAATGATGGAGGACAATCAACAATTTTTTCAACTCAAATATTGATTGCAACTTTGAATGAAGAAGCAATACAATGTCAATTCAATACAACATTTCTACAAAAATGTGCAGCAAAACACTTGTGAAAAAAGCCTTTAAGGCAGCTCAATTTTTTTTTTTCAAAGAGCTGTTTGACACCAAAAAAAACTCAACTCAACTCAACAAAAGGAGGAGATATTCACAAGCTTGGATGCTTGACCTTGCTGCAGAATGCAATAGAGCTTAAGAGAAACTCCACAAATCAAAAATTTTGTGTTCAAACAATGAATGCCACTGCTGTTCAAAATGAGGACCAATTTATCTTCAAATATAAATCTCTTGCATAAAATCACCCTTCTACCAATGCCACAAATCACAATTCAAATCTCACTTTTCTCCTCTATGTAAGCAATTTATCATTTTCTCATTATGCCATTTCCTCTTCCTCTCTGTTGTTCATGTCTTCTTTTCCTCTCTCTCTGCTGTTTTTTTTTTTCATTAATTTTTAATTAATTAAAAAAATTAATTGAAATGGGAATTAATTTAAAATGGGGAGGGAAATTAATAATTTAAAAAGAGGGATTTAAGAATGCATACGGGAAAAAGGCAGAATAGGGAGTGGAATTAAATAGAAAGTTTTAAATATTAAAAAAATTGGGTAAGAAAAGGGAAAAAATAAAAATTGAAAGAGAATGGAAGGAATTTTAATTGGGGAAGAGTATTATATGGGGGAGGGCAGATATTAAAAAAAAAATTAAAAATATAAAAAACTCTAAAATTAGAAATTAACGTGGGGGGGGGGGGGGGAGAGGGAAGAAAATGTAGTTTGTAAGGGGGATGGGGGAGTGCGTTTGAGTGAGTGAGCGTATGCAGGTGGGAGAAAGAGGAAGGGGCGAGGGGGCGGGTTAGTGAGGGAGGGGCGTTGTGTATAGGGGGCGGGAAACTGTTGAAGTGGGGAGAGGGGTCAAGGGGAGGGTCGAAGAGGCCGAGGGTGTTGGGTGAGCAGAGTAGGCGGGTAGCGAGGGAGACCGTGGGAGATTAGGGGGCGAGTGACCGCTGTGAGGGGGTGGGATGGATAAGGGGTAGCGGTATAGGGAGGAGCTGAAAGGTAAGGGGGAGCAGCGTAGTGGAGAGCGGAAGGATCGAGGGAAGGTCGAGAGTTTTCAGGTATGGTGAGTGGGGCGTGTAAAGGGTGGGAGGGGGCCACGAGCGGGGAATAGCACTGCTATGGAGTGATAAGGAAGAGCGAGGGGTGGGTAGAAGGGGCCGGATGGCCGTGGGGAGCGCAGATTAAGGGAGGGGCTGCCGAGAGGTGAGGGGGCGTGGGTATGTGTAGGGTATTGCAGTGAGGGCCGAGAGCGAGTTGGGGGAGCGATAGGCTATGCGTTGAGAGGGTGTTGAGAGTGGAGTGTGCAGGTAGGGAGGCGGTGAGGGCCGAGGGGCCGAGTTGCCCGGAATTTTTTTTTTCTTCTTTTTTCTTTTATTTTTATGTTATATATAACAGTAGAGAGGATATTCCACTATAAAACAGCTGGAAAAAATCGCAGAAATGAGGGCAACAGTAAAAATTTCAAGTACTGAAATACAACAGCAGATTGCAGAAATTGCCAATAAAACCCAGAAATTTTTCCAATAGCCCAGCAGCAGAGAATATTTTCCAGCAAGAGAAAAATCTAGAATTGCAAAAAAATTTCAATGGAAAAACTCAGAAAATTTTCTTTCAGAAACCAACTTTGAAACACTATTCCAGTAGCTCTTCAAAATGCAGAATTTAATAGGCAGAAATTGCAGGAAGAAATTAGAATGAAAACCTTCAGATGCACAGTTTTGCTTTTCTCCAAGACAAAATTTTTGAATGCTGCTTCTTCTGAATGCGGCAAAATCACTGTTGCAACAATCTCTAAGTGCTGCAAAAATTATCAGAATTTTTGCAGATATGCACAGGCCATAAACACAAATGGCTCACTCAAAGTTGAGCTGTTTATGGACGTATCAGCTCCGATACCATGTTAAACACACACGTGGTGTATGAGAAAGATGAACACACACACACACAAGAGACTCAACACACAATGAAGGATAAGCGTGTAGCTTTCTCATTTTCCATTATACAAAGATGTACATTTATAGTACAATGGTGTGACTCTTGGTTTCATATTCCAAGTTCACTTGGACTCCATTGTGACTTTTCGCATTCCACACCTACCCATGTAGGATTAGGTGTTCCAACAGTAAATGTAATGAAATTTCCAATGTAGCCACCATAACTTCTCCTGACCTGCATACACAAATATACGAGCAATTAAAATATATATATATATATAATGTGCAATAGAAAAGAGAAGATCTTTAATAATTTGCACACCAAATTCAAGGTCTATCCTATCAGCAGAAATATATGTCATAATCATTACTTATAACCAACTTGAAATATTACCTTTTCGTTGAAAACCATAATCGAACAAACCTCAAAATATTCTTGTGAATGCATCTTCATCTGTACTTTCCTCCTTAGCAAGCATGAGAAATGATCAAAAATTATTATTAACAGAAGGAATTTCAAAGTATCATGATTGAAATTGATCGTAGATTGGATCATGAAAGTCGAAACAATCTCATTGAAAACCCTAAAATCCTTGAAAAGATGAATTTTAAATTAAAGGTATGGGATCAAGATGAGAATATTGTGGGGGAAATGAATCTGATCATGTTCAAAAGATTTGTCAAGATAGTGAGGGCCTAACATAATCATTAGCAAGGGCTAAAGGGCCTCAACTGCTTGACGAGTATCCGAATTGTGAGATGATAAACCATAAAGATCAAAGGATGTAGAAAAAATGTCGTCGAATATGCTAGTGAGAGAATGATAAGATGAATGACAGCCATCATGACCAGAATTTTTGATCAGAAGGATTGATTGAAGCATAAGATTATCAATTAATATGCAATAAATATAGTTAAGTTTGAACAACTTTGAAAATTCTTTCAATAATAGAATCATCTTCCTCGCGTGATGAAAGTAACAAACCATTCCCTTGTAGTTGGTGACAAACTATACTTTCATCATAATCATCGAAATAATTGAAAATGAATGGAATCATAGCAAATACATAAAACCATTCAAGATGTAGTGGATGAAAAAAAGGAACTTGATTCACCAAATAACCCAAGCATTCAACAACACTCAAGAATATTTATGATGCGATGAAGAAAATGATTAGCAATACAACATTCACAAGAAAAACCATGAGTTGATTGTTTTCAAAAGAACATGATAGGCATGAGTCCTTGGACCAATGATGATATATAAAATGATCAACTTCATTGCTTTTTTCATCCATGAAAGGTATTCATTCCAAACCCGAATTTGGCATAAGAGACTTCCATGTAGATGAACTAACTAAATTAGAATCTTCAATTTGATCAGAAATAAAATATTGAAATTTAAAAGGGCCATATCCAAAATACCAAACATCTTTCAAGGGGGAGTTTACATCCAGTGAAACCATGCTAAGGAAATAATATTGCGATAAAATCCAATTATGATTTAGTTTGAGGATCTTACCATAGTCACGAGAACCTAACATAACCATCAACGAAATTTGAAGTGCCTTGACTCACTGATGAGTCTTTCAAAGATTGTAGAATACATTGTGAATATTAAATCAAATCATGCATGGTGTGTGGATAGCTACCATCAATAACTCCAACTAGATCACTACTATCCAAATGGAAGGCATCTACATTACTGATTTGATCGGATTTTACAACCTCAAAAACCAGCTTATTCAAGTCAAAATATTCTTCTAATTGAATATACAGGGATGGATAGATTGGGTCAATCTCATGAGCAAATAAACAAAATAATTTTCCTCATGTAAGACTAGAAATGACAAGGGAGATCATGGATACTTAATGATTTGATTACTCACTTATTCATCATGGATGACCTCACTTCCTTGTGACAATTCAAAATTCGGTTTATTAGGTGGGAGATCAGAAGAGCAAGACATATAAGCAATAAGACACAAGGAACAATGGATTGAATCAGAAACTTCCATGATAATATCTTCTTTGACTGAAACATGATCTTGATCTAAAATTTTCAAATAACAATTTTCTTGGGAAACTGAAAGATCAGTAGGTGCACATGGGCATTGATCATCAATGGAATCATCATCATCAGAATGGTGGTTCCCCAAGCCTCTAGATTGATTAAGGAAACTGATTTAATCTGATTGATTACCAATATTACTATATTCAAAATTATCCAAGAATGAAGAAGCACCATCCTCACATGGAGGACTTTGAAAAAGGGAAGAAATATCAAAACAATATTCACTTTTTTGCTCCTCTACCTATGTAATGCGACCACCTTGTATTTGATCACAATTTGAACAATCCACCTTAAAATAAAGAGAGTTTAAAGAACTATTTGGTTGAGTAGATTGACCAAGAAGATCAAGGCACAAAGAGTCACGACATCTAGTTGATAGAGGACGACAAGTGTACCTTGAAGAAGTAATAATTTTAGTGGAACTAGAATCAATATTGAGGTTAAGAGTGCTAATATCATCTTGAGGAATGGGAGGATTAGTCTTCACCCTAGGATCCAAGAACCATTCCAAGGTTTACTACAATAGATTTGAATCGTAGGAAGTGGATAAAGGTTCAAGAGACAGATCAAACATTTGATTATCATATTTTTTTATTTGAATAGGTTCAACACAAGGCACAAAAAAGGGAGGAGGACAATGAATAGGTTTTTCATTTGAAATTAGTGGTGTCTCATGTGTTTGAAAATTAGGGAGAGAATAATCATCAAGGGGTTGAAACTCACCATGTAAAGAGATATAAACCAAATTCTTAAACTTTTGTTTAAATAAATCCCAATATGTGTCTTCATAAATAGATTCATAACAAAGTTGAAGGAATCGGCTAGAAAAATCCTCAATTGATTCATTAGTCTTCTTTCTTGGTTGATCAATCCTTTTAAAAACATCCTTGTAATCATACCTATCAAAGGATTGAAGAAGCTCTTTAAGGAATTGATCAAATGATTGGATGGAAGAAGATGGTAAGGTATCACACCATTAGTTAACTCAGCCTTCAAGGGAGAGGAAGAAAAGTATAAGAGCATCATATTCATAATCGATTGCACAAAATTCACAAAAACAGGGAAAATTAGATATATACTTGTCTATGGATATTTCACCCTCGCCATTAAACCCTAATTGAGATAAAGTGTGAAGAGGTTCCTCGGGGATTGAAATTTTACCATATAATTTATTTGAAAAACACCCCGGAAGTATGATTTGGGAATGAGTTGTTTAAGATAAGATATTCAAAATGGACTCAATGGGAACAAATTTTCATTTGACCCTCCTTCTAGTGCCATTTGTTGACAGTACTGGAAAATTTTCAACCAAGGGGGTCTCCCTGATGTGAAGTCCCAATTAGACCTCACAATGTTTAGAGTAGGAGCCCCATCTGGAGTATCGATCTGGATACCATAACTTTAAGGTTTGCCTTGGTGCAATGAAACACATAAGAGAGTATGCACATAACCTTTGAAAAAAATATTTGACATTGTGAAACACCAATTGCAATGTGTAAAAGGAGACTCTGACGAGAGAGAAATAAAAGTGATACTCTAGAAGGAAAGTAATAGTACCATCCTAAGAGAGACACATGAGAGAAAGGAAAGGTTCATTAGTTATCTAGTGAAATAGTTCACATAAACAAAATGAACATTAAATAAAATACAACACACATTCAACAAAGATAAGCACCTAAGCCACTAAAATAGTTCAATCTATTTAGTACATATGAGAACAACATATATCACAAACATTTAAAGAATAGTCTTACAACATTTATGACATATGCATGAAAGTGTGATGCCTCAATTAGCTTATGGTTATTAGGTGAAATATCCAAGTACACAGTTACAATGGCGAGCCACTAGCTCCAATAGTGGAACATTAAGTCACTTCTTTCTTCTCCAAAGAATGATATTCTCTCATATGCTAAGTTGGAGAAGCCAAGGCTAGCTCTCCAAAGGATAAGCCTCCAAAATCCCTTTTCTTGAGTTATGAGGGTGTATTTTTTGGGTCTTCCTTTTTGAAGGAATAGCAGTTGCGAAGGACATTTTGGAAAAAAATGTTAGAAAGAGAGCATCATAAAATTAAAGTGCTAGTGAAATATTTTTGGAACTTGTGCAACAAAAAATAAGGGCGTATGTCGAAGAACTTAGAGCAGATTTTGATGTAGTCAACAGAGAACCAAGGTAGTGGCCCTAGGTATTGGAAAAACATGGATCAAGCGAGTGAGGGATCAAAGACCTAATCAAGAGAGTGCAGATATAAAAGAAGATAGAAGGCAACGAGAAACAAGTTTAGACAGTACCGTAAGGTTCATATCGTGTTGTGAACATAGAAAACACCTGTGTATTTGAATTGGTGTTAATGTAATGTATGAGATATGATCATGTAATTTCATGTTTCAACATTGTCTGTCAATTTTGATAGCTGTGTGCAAGCCTGTAATTTTTCGCAAGGTGTAATGGAGATGTTGTAGTGTAATTGGGATACGTTGTTTTAATAATATATGGAGGATGGGAATTCTGATATGTGATTGTGTATTAATTTGTGGCCCCTTTTAAATCTATATATGTTTATTTTTTGGTAAATGCAAGAGTTAAGTGGTTGCAAATGAATATTTTAACAGTTGGCCAAGTCACTTATATAATCAAATATAGATCCCCTACATCCTTCTATGGTTCTTGATCACCTCTAGTGAGACCCCCCTTTGTTCCAAAGGGGTGAAAATGTTGGTGATATGCTCGACTACACAGAAACCTTTGTTTCCACCATCAGTCGAACCCTGGGTCAAACTCCAATTAAAATTTTCCACCAACAAATAGTTCATTTCTCGGGACCTCCAGTTTCATGACGGGATTTAGATCACGCGGCCATGGTATATTCGTCGCGATATCCAAAAATGGTGGCATGAGAGAGTTGATTACTTTATTTTGCAGCCGACAGAACTAAGACAGAAGGATCTGAATTGGGTTAAATAAGAGACGTTGTACGATGAGCTTTCTTTTGACCATCATGAGATATTTTAGTGCGAATTCCCCGAGAAGTTAGAAAACTGGTTGAATCACTTCAACCATAAATCGAGGGTTGCGGTACCATCGAGGTTGCGCAGAAATTGGACCACAATCGATCTAGACGATCTTCATTAGTTGGATATAGAATTGACAAGAGTTGTCAACTTTTGCATTAACGCGACTCTTGAAGGTTATATTATTGAATTTGCGACTGAAAAGCACCAGTCGTTCTCCCCCATAGAAGCCATATTCAAATTTGGAATTCGAGGATGGATGCTAAAAGAAATTCCACTTTGGATTAAAGTATTGTTGGTTGAAGACAACTTGTTGGAGTTTCAACCAAGTCAAATGGTAGCTTAAGTTACTAGTACTGGGGGAATGGATTAGGGAAGATGAATTTCATTTTGATGCATGAGGATGAGGAAGAAATTATAGTGAATCAAGAATATTTGCGGAAGGAGAGAGATTTCAGAGCATTGCAGAGAGCAAGAATAGTTTAAGGGTGGCGTAAGAGGAAGTTGCGGTAGCTTAGGTCTAGAAGAAGGGAACTGTAGTGCATATGCAACGTTGTAAGAAGTTCTGGAGTGCGAAAGAGAGAAATGGAGACTTTGAAGTTTTGGAATGGAAGCGAGGGAGAAGTTCTTTTTCTAGCATAATAGGAGCGGCCTGTGGAAGTGGCAGTGGAATGGAAATATTATAACTCATTACTCTGATGCACGAGTATTTAGAAGGATTTCAAATGCCTAATCCAAATGTCTAACTAACTAGGATACCAGATGAAGATACACTGGTAGATGATGATTTACATTTTGTGACGAGGCAACGTTTCTTTGATGACAATTCAATACCAAAATGCAGAACCCCGCAACACGGCAACATGAATCCTCCTCCTCCCCTTGACTTTCCCCTAGTGCCATATCAAAGTTTTGATTTTCTCTTTTCAAAGATACGCAAGTTTATTAAATTTAAGTTATCGCTTAAAGTTAAAAGTAGTTCTAGTGGTGTTAGTTAACTAAGTTCATCTAGTTGTTTAAAATCAAGTTCCTGAGGGTTCATACATGTTTCTTAAACTCAATCAACTATGGCTAGAGTCACAACCAACTCACTTACTAGATACCCAGAGCTCGCAGGAAGGGGGGATGAACATGTTGAATAACACTAGTATTTGTGTAAAGTTGTTTGGAGAGCTCGTTAGACCCCTAACGCTAATAATCTCATTGAGTTTCAAATTATGTTGTGGGATGAATAATTGAGGTGTTTCATAAAATGGATTGATGTTAACCCCAACACTGGTATAAATATGGTCAAACAAGAATTTATTCAAGAGTTTAAGTTACCGCAATCCAATCAGCAAGGATTTGCAGAATTGCTGGACATTTGCCAACAAGAGGGTGAATCTGCTTAGCAATGCATGCGGCGTTTCAAGGATGCCATCAACAAAATTTCCTATCCTATCGATCTGCATCGTTAGAGATATTGTTTCATCAAGTTTTTTTTACTAATGACTCATATTCCATTACCTCAGCAAAATATTGACACACTTCAAGATGCTTTGAAGAAAGGGATGCAGATAGAGGCTATGGATGGTTATCCGCAAGACTACAGAATTGGTGGCCCTTCAAGAGATCCTGCTATTATGGGCCTTCAGAATTGGATTTCTACTTTGACGAATAGATTAAATATCTTACACCTTTGTGCCCTGCGAGACCACATGTTTGGTGTACCCATTGTCAGGTTGAGGGAAATCCTGTTACAAAGTGCCCATGGTTGAGAGGGTCACGACCGTCTAGTGATACTATGGGACATCCTCTACCTCAGTGTCGTAGACTTGTGAAAATATCATATGCTCTTCCTTATCAGGGTCATACATAATTCTAGTCATTTCCCAGTTCTCAAGGTATTTTTGTAAATGATTATTGTGAGATATGTGGAAGCTTTGGTCATTTACCTCGTTTGTATCTTATTTTACAAAAGTATTCCAATGTTCCAAATAAATTGTTCTGTGAGTTATGTGGATCACCCAATCATCATACATATCAATGTTGGTCCTTGGATGCTTTAGCTGACCGACTTGATCGTTCTTCTTTCCGGGTCAATGGGACTCCTTGAGGGCGAGGAGGATGAGATCCAAGGGGGAAGGACAAGTGGAAGAGGTCCAATCAGATTTTATAATTGTGATAAAAAAGTACATGTCGCAAGATAATTATAGCTACCACAGATACATTGGTGTTCATACTATCGAGTGAATACCCATGCAACCGAAGACTGCCCTGAACTTATTGCTCGGTGGGAGGAACACAACCTAGCGAAATGAGCCAATTTATTCAGTGCAAAACCCAGGGACCCTAGTCCTAGAACGCAACCTAATATAAATGTTGTCACAAAGGGAGGGAAGAATATTGGAGCTGATATTGGAACTTCTGATCAACCTTCCGTTATAAGTCCTGCATCTCCTAAAAATTCTTATGATCCAATTCAACACAAAGAGTACAACACGAATGCAACATAAATTTTCATACAGTTGACTTCTTCGCAAGGACCTCATAGTGAATAAGTAAAGGTTCATGAGGACAAGTAGTGTGCAGAACCTTTCCAACCAATAATCGATTGGTTTAAGTTATTTTTGTAAATTATGAATGATGAACAACTCATCGGTCAGTTACAGAAAAAGGTTGTAAAATATTGTGAAAGATGATGTGTTCACATCAGAACCAATTTTTTTAAATTTACTTGAGAGTCATTCCAGGAGGGTACGACGGAAAAATAAGAGAACTAGAAGGGAGTTTCAGGGTAGATGATCAAATTGTAGGGTTCCAAATCAAGTAATCCATGTTGTATTTGGGTTGGATGTTAATATTTTTCTGAGAAAAACTAGGGAAGCTCTCAGAAAACTCAAGTTGGTCTATTCCCCTATTCAGTTGCGGATGGAAAACAAATACCGCATTCTTCCTGTTGGAATATTAGAAGACGTTGAGATTGATATAGATGGTGTCAAAAATTATGAATATTTTGAGGCTATCGATATTATTGGGGATAAATATCCATACCCGGCTTTATTGGGAATTGACTGCGCTTTCGATAATTATGCAGTCATTGATTTGAAGCGGGAGTTATGACTTTTGAAGTGGATGGCATGTGTGTTATATAGCCTCTTGATCCTTCTAAGGGTCTGATTTTTATTGAACCTGTGGATCATATTGAATCCCATAATTTAGTGGACCAATTATGTCAATTGAATGTTGGGAAGCGAGAATATTACATTAACCCTACAACAACTAGATTTATCATTTGGCAGAGTATTCAAAATACTGAAGTTGGCTTTGAGGCTGCGATGGAAGATTGGAAACAAGATGCTCATGAAATGCATTCCTAACATTGCGCCACTTTTTGATGTGTCTATTGGATTGGTATTGAGGTATGCGAGTATCTTATTTTCAATGGTACTAATTTTGTTGTAAATTTTATTAAAGAAATTGATTCTTGCATAGAAGAGAGTCAAAATATCCCTTCAATAAGTGTTTATTTGCAAGAGACTCCCACAATATGGTGGAAAACCCATTGAGACCACCTTCAAGAATGGAACATTGTGAAGGTTTTTTCGTTATATTGGTTTTTCCCACCGAATGAGGTTCTAAGCAACATCCCTATCTACACTGGTCATATTTGTCTGCAAGAACATTTTGCACATTTTTGTTCTGTATGGAAATTTGATGGCCTAGTAGTTGAAATGTGGCCGCATCTATTCATTCACTCTTTGGGAAATATTCCACAAGCTTGGTATTTGCAGGAGGAGCTAAAACGCCAAAAAACATATTGGGACGTGTTAACGACCCAATTTTGTAGAGATTTTTATTTCTCTGATGCAAATGAAAAGATGGTGCAAGTCCTTAGAGATATCAGAGGAGTCTTGTTTTCAAGTGGGGATGCTTTGGAAGAATGCAACAGGTATCGAGACTTTGCGCACTAGTATGACTCAGGGTTTCATGAAGTTGTTTTTTCGATAAAGCTAATAAAGACCCGGATGGTGATTTAGAGGAGTTAAGACATTTATCTTTCAAATAGTCTGAAGGGGAATGGAAAATTAAAGAGGATATGATATATGATTCCCTACATTTGTAGCCTCTTAAGTTGAAGAAGATGAATATCGAGACCGAAGAGAAACCAAAGATCGCTTCTATTAAGTACTCCTGGAATGATCATACCACATGGGAAATTTTTGACCTTCTCAAAGAATATGAGGATTTATTTCCCTGTTTTGTCTCATAAATGAAAGGAATTAAAGGTGATCTGAGAGAAATGAAAATAGCATTGACCTTACAGGTTGAATCTGCGAGTCAAGGATAAAGTCAAGAAGGAAATTGAAAAAATGATAGTTGTTGATCTCATATTCCATGTTGAAGAAGTTGAATGGATAAGCCCCATTGTCATACAAGATAAGAAGGATACGAAATAAATTTGGGTGTGTGTTGATTATCGCAGTCTCAATAATGCATGTGTGCATGACCCATTTCCAACTCCTTTTAGTGATGAAGTCTTGGATAATTTTAGGGTAATGAAGCTTACTCTTTTACTAATGGTTTCTCTGGGTATCACCAAGTTCGTATTGCAGAAGAAGATAAGAAGAAGGCCACATTCCCTACTGAATGGGGATCCTATGCTTACAACGTTATGCCCTTCGGGTTGAAGAATGCCCCGATTGTATTCTCACACATTGTTATTGTTGCTTTCTGTCAATATATACACAAGTTATTAGAGGTCTACATGGATGAATGGGTTTTTTATAGTTTGCTCAAGAATCACCCCAGCTTGTTGAGGGTTATGTTTGACAGGTGCAGGCAACTTCAAATATCTATAAACCTAAAGAAATGCATTTTTGTTGTGCCTTTTAGAAAATTATTGGGGCATATTGTTTGTAAGGCGGGAGTTTATGTGGATCCTGCTAAGGTTGCAGTAATACTGAAATGTTGCCACCTACTTATGTTCGGTAGTTGATTCTACTTTGTGACATTTTGGTTATTATCACATATTCATAAGAAATTATGCTTCAATTATAGCTCCTTAAGAAATCTGAGCACTTTATGTGGTCCATTGAATGTGATGTTGCATTCGATACATTGAAAAAGAATCTTGCAAGCGCACCCATTTTAGTTTACCCCGACAAGAAAACGATTCCATGTCCATGTTGATGCATCTGGGATTGCTTCAGGTGCTATACTAATGCAACGAGGCGAAGGAAACATATACCATCCTATCTATTTTGCATGCAAAAAGCTTTCCAGTCTAGAGAAAATTATACTAATACAAAACGTGAAGTGTTATTTATGGTGTATTCTCTCCAAAAGTTCTAACGCTATTTTTTGGAATGTCCATTAAATTTCTTTACAGACCATTCAACGCTGAAATATTTAGTCAATAATCCTTTACACGAAGGAATAATCGGCTGATGGTTATTTTTATTTTAGGAGTTTCCTTTTGAAGTGATTATCAAGTTGGGAAGATCTAATGTGTGGCTAGATCATTTGTCCAGATTAGAGTAAGGAGAGTCATGGGGATCTGTCGATGATGAGTTGTCGGATGCTCACTTGCCTCATATTGAAGCTATCCTTGATTATTTAGAACATATTGCCTCATTTCTTGCTACAATTCAATGTCCTTCTTATTATAATAATGTACAAAAGAAGCATCTGGTGATCAGAGCAACAAACTATCAACTTATTGCAGGACAATTATATAAGATGGGGCTTGATCAATTTTTATGTTTTTGTATCCTTGATCACGAACACGAAGGTGTATTATGGAAATTCCATGTTGAAGTTGCAGGAGGTCATGTTGGAGGAAAATATACTGCTCGGAAGGTCCTACAAGCTGGTCTTTGGTGGCTGACTCTTTTCAAGGATGCGAAAGAATATGCAAAGAATTGTGATTTCTGTCAGTGGGTTGGCTGACCGTCGCATCGTGATGAAATTCCTTTGAATTTGGTGCAAGCACTTGCTGCTTTTGAAAAATGGGTTGTTGATTTTATTGGACCTATCAACCCTCCTTCTCGTCATTCACATTCTCAGTATATCATTACTGCAACAGATTATTTGACTCGATAGGCAAAAGTTATTCCTTTTAAAGACTGCACTACTGATATGACTACTCAATAATTTATATTTGATAATATTATTACCAGGTTTAGTTTCCATCGTAGGCTAACGAGTGATCAAGTTTCCCATTTTATTAATGAAATAGTTCAGACTCTATTGTATCATTTCATGATACATCATCATAAAATCACCCCTTATCATCTGCAAGCTAACGTGACTGTCAAAGAATTTAATAAAATGTTGGAGTGGGGAATTACTAAGATCTATTCTACAAATCGATATGATTGGGATGAACGAATTCCGACTACTTTTTGGGCCTACAGAACTATTGTCAAGTGGTTACATATGTATACCCCGTTTGAACTAGTTTATGGTAGAGAAGTTGATGTCCTTGCTAATTTTATTGTTCATAATATTTTCATTACTCATGCAACTCAAATGTCTAAAGATGAATCCATTCCTGAAAGAGTGCATGAATTATTACAGCTAGATGAGTCCCAATTTCTTACCTATTTTCATCATATTGTTGAGAAGGAGAGTTAAAAGGCTTTGCATGACCGCCACATCAAAATGAATTCCTTTTCTGTGGGAGACTAGGTACTACTCTACGACAACAAGTATCACAAGCATCCTGGTAAGCTCCAAATTCATTGGCTTGGTCCTTTTAATGTTGCGGAAATTAAATATTATGGTGTTGTTTGGCTTGCTCAATTAGACGGTACTCTTTTCTTTGGATGGGTGAATGGCGCTCTCCAAAATCCATAATTTTATGTTTCAACTTCAAAACAAAGTGTCCTCTCCTTGTGAGAGTAGTAGGTAGGAGTTAGGATAGTTGTGTCACTAAATCCTTTTATCATTCTGATAGTTTGTAGTTTCCTTCTTTTCCACAAGTATGTTCCGTTTTCAATTGTGACTCGACGCAACCCATTGTGGTCAGGGATATTTTGTCATATCTTATCCTTTCAAAGTCATTAATGATTGTCTTGTTTGTTAGTATTTCCAATCATGTCAAATTTAGTTACCAAATCTGTATCTCAATTCCCAATAATATTTTCTCCTACCGTTATATTTCTTATTATGTCACAACATTCCTCTGTACGTGTTTGAATCACTTGTCATTAATTCAAATTTAAGTCACATTTCCCATGCCTAACGGCTAAGTCCCCTCCCCTTTCGATTATTTTATATCTTCCTACTTGTTGTCATCATATTCATCTTTTCCTTTCGTGCATTCTCAGTTTCTACTTTGGCTCCATTAACGCCCATACTTAAACCTTCTTTGCCTTCTCACCCTCCTATCCAATTTTTCTACACCCGTCGTCATGCAACCATGGTTCTCTAAGCTAAGCCTGTTGTCAGTATGTACCCTATTGATTCTCGTATTCACTACAAGGATGATTTATCAGGGAAGTATGATGAATCCCATCTTATGGATAACGACCTCTTTGATTCCACTTTGTTCCTGCACTCCGGACTAGTGTTTTTATGGAACCCAATACCCATCCCAATGCTCAATCCAACATGAAAGTCAGAATTGTTTTTCGTCTATTAAAGAATTTGAACCTCCTCCTTCTGCGGGATTTACTTGTGTTTGGCACCACTAGTGAGATAATGTGCTACACAAAGTTCCTAATTAGTCGGCTTCATGTGGGTTTTCTTTGTTTCAGCCGCTAATACCCCATCCATGCAATATATAGCCACAAAATCACTAAATTTCTGCATATAGTGCTGATATTAATTCGGCCTTTTAAAAAAAAAAAATCGTTGGAAGAAGACCGATGAAAAAAACTTGTATAATAAGTATGGTACCACCCAAAAAGGATGGAGAGTTGTCATGGATATGATAAATACTATGTCGATATGTTTCACTGCTACAATTTTCACCACCAAACTCATCATCACTATACAAGAAGAGAATGCACATTGGATGTTATCTCTGTTGTAGAAGCTTGTGTCTACGGCGATCAACTGAATTGGTCCAGTTATCTCCTTCATGATTTGTTTGAAGCCGCCAATGATGTCTATGCTCGGTCCACATATATTTTTTTTTGTATTTCTACTTATTCCCCTTGCTATGTCCAAATGGAGTGCACCAGAAGGTTGTGACCTTGCCACAATCACAGACGATGAAGCTCTAGCATATATGTATGCACCTTGGTGCAACATTGAAGACACTATTAATAAATATTTTAATGATTTTTCTTTTGTTCACTGGTTCAATAAAATGCATGTTGTTACTCGCACCATTTTGCAGGTGTCGCTCCCTCTACTAAAATAGTACCCTCCTTCGGTCTGGTTCATTATATCTCATAGTTCTTGCTATCTTCGGCCGATGCATGTCTCTTCAACCACTTTCTATATGCGTCCATTGTCATTCTACATCAGTGAGAATGATTTCCACTCCGAAGTTGGCACTTGGCCAGGGGTCATCACATGGCAGCAAGAAAAAAAAAATTCTACAACTTTGACGACAGGAAACCCGTCGAGGATTCCCCTTAAACTTTGCGAAATCATTTTGAAGATGTGATAGAGGTCTTCAACCTCTACTGAAGAAGACTAAGGAGTGTGTGAGATCATCCTATTCTACTTGGTCTTAGGTAGGCTCTTATGTTGAACAAACTCTTCAGGTACATCATCTCACTCCTATGTCCACAGCACCGCTATCTATTGCAACCACTATTCCACCCGCCACTGTCTTTACTCCCCTTTCATCCCGCTAAGTCCACAACACTACCTCCGTCTCCACTTTTATTGACCTTGATGTTGAACCTATACCCATTGATCATGCTATACCCATTGATGAGGAACATCCCTTGTCCCTACATACAGCTTCCGAAGGGATGCCTCATTCCTCAACAACCATCTTATCTAACTGCCCTGGTTCACTTATCGTCCCTAATGAACCAGAAGAGATGGTAACTGACTCTGAGATTGTCACTTCTGCTTGTTTTCCCTATTCTGTTACTACCCCACAATCCATTGTTTTGCCTCCAGTTTCCACTTCATCTCATCCATCTTCATCCACCAGTCCACTCATTTATGTCAAACAAGTAGCTGACTTCATGAAAGATCATTAACAATGTCACCAAGTGATTTCCCTTACTGCACAACATCATGACCTCATTACCTTTATTTTGGCCCCTATTTTGCATAGAATTGTGCATAATCAAAAGGCTACCATTCAAATGGAATCTTCACTGAAAGATTAATCAGGGAATTCACTTGCTAGCGGCCAACCACTACAATTGATATTCCTACCAATTGATACAGTTTTCATTGACACTCTGAGTACTTGGTCTTCACAAAAATTGGTTTAGTTTATTCATGCCTCAGTTTCTTAGTTGGATCATCACTTATTTCAAATAGATACTAAGTGCACGAATCTTCAGGTCACCTGCGAAGAACAACAACATAAGTTAAACGTCATCGTCGTGGTACAAATGAAATTGCACTTTGAGAAATGTAGAAATTTTAATAACGCACTCCAATTTTCAGCTTCTCCTTATTTCTCCCATAAAGTTAAATTCCCATTCCCATAACCATACATTCAACAAGATGGAAAAATAAATATTTTCTGAAAACACAAATTCTAGAAATTTCACAATGCTGAAAATGCAAAAATAAAAACTCAGAAAAACATATCAGCCACACACAGATATTTGACATGCTGATTTTTGGTCAATATGACCCTGGAAAAACCCCCTACAACTCTTGGGGAAAACCATTTTAAAAGCTCTTCTTTATTTCTGATAAATAGATTTTACAGTGAGAGAGAAATACACAAAAAATTTCAGCAACTAAACAAATACAACTTATCTCATTTTTCATGCTTAACCACTGCCTCAGAATTTGTACAAACAGTAAAACAGGAACAACACTAAATGTTGTATGAACTCCTTATATTCCATGCCCAAAAATCACATCAATAAATGTTGTTGTACGACCTCCTTGAAAAGCGTGCAAAACAACAATAAATGTTGTTGTACGGCCTCCTCAAAATGCATGCAGAGGAACAACAATAAATGAAGTACTATTTTCTACCTCGGTTTCCATGCACAAGGACAGTAGCTCACTGTACGGACTACCTCGAAAACTATGCCTCAAAACCAGCAAAACTGCTCAAAATCTGTGCCAAAACTATTGTACGGCCTCTTAGAAACACGTGCCCAAGCTGCTGTACGATTTTTCTTTGAAACTCATGCCCAAACTGCCTTGAACTGTGTGCCACTCTTTGTCGTACAGATTTGTTGAATGTTGCCTCGACATGCGTGCCAAGGTTCTGCTCTCCTTCACCTCATTGCTCAAAAATCTCCTATGCTCTCTTCTTCTCCTTCTCTCAATCTGCTCATGAAAGATTGAATGATCATTTTCCCTCTTTTCCTCCTTTAACCTAACCGTAAGTGACTTTTGGGGAATCCCTAAATGCAATGGATAACATAGCTTTAGATCTAGGGCTGAGATTAAATGTGCATTTAAATCTCACTTTCTATTTTTTAATTTACCCCACTTTAATAAAGACCCTCTTAGTCATTTATTTCCAAAGTCAATTTTCACTTTCTAATTTCACATTGACTTTATTAAAGTCACTTTAAAATTAGACTTATTAACTTTATCACTTAAAGTCACTTTTAAATTAGATTTGACTTTATAACTTATAAATTCACTTTAGGAGAAAAAGTGAAATACATTTGGACATTTTTCCTTAGGCCAAAGATCAAAGCCTTAGGGAACCACCTGTCCTCCGGTAACCAAATTTCAACACTTCCTCTTACCGAGGAAGGTGTTCCTCACCACACCCATCTCGTCTATGAAGTAGACATGCTTGCCCCGTGGTAAGGCTTTGGTAAATATATCTGCTACCTGCTCATCTGTGGGAATATACTCAAGCTTCACAGCTCCCTTCTGAACATGATGAAATGATATCTGATGCCGATATGCTTTGACCTGTCATGAAATACTGGATTCTCCATGAGTTTAATGCAACTCTGATTATCACAGTAAATCACTGAAGGTCTCAACAGCTGACCAAATAAGCCAAACAACATCTTGTGAAGCCATATGGCCTCACAACTAGCTAGATTGACTCTGCTTCCGCTGAACTCAATTTTATTGACTGCTGCTTTCGGCTGAACAACGACACCACTGCTGAACCCAACCCAAAACAACACCCTGAAGTGCTCTTCCTATCAGAAGCACAACCTGCCCAATCAAAATCAGTGTAACCTACCAATCTCACTCCATCTCCCTGCCTATAATCAAGACCATACTCCATTGTCCCCTGCAAGTACCGCAAAATGTGTTTTGCAGCAACCCAGTGCACCCTCCTGGGCTCACACATGAACTGGCCCATCGTGTTGACTACAAAACATATATCTAGTCTAGTGTTGACCAAATACATCAAGGAACCAATCAGCTGTCTATACAATGTGGGATCCACCAACTCGGAATCTAAAGTGTGAAGCTTCTTCCATTTGGTGATCATATGTGTCGACATGGGTCTACAATCCTCCATGTGGAATCTGATAAGGGTGTCCACAATATACTTCCCCTGTCCCACGAAGAAATTCCCCTCCTCCTACCACACCTCCAAACCCAAAAAATAATGCATCAAGCCAATGTCCTTCATCTCAAACTCCGACGCAAGATCTCTCTTACAGTCCTCTATGAGTCTCTCTACACCCGTAATGAATAAGTCATCCACATACAACACCAGAATGAGAGGCTCCTCACATATCACAATAAAGTATAGGTTTGGATCTGCATCACTCTTTGTGAAACCCATCTCCTGCAAGTACGTATCAATCTTGGAGTACCAAGCTCTAGGAGCTTGCTTCAGGCCATAAAGGGCCTTCTTCAGTTTTCATACATGAGACTCCTTCCCATGCACCTCAAAGCCCTGTGGCTGCTCAATGTACACCTCCTCCTGTATGAAGCCATTGAGAAATGTGGTCTTCACATCCATCTGGTGGATCTTCCAACCCGTCTCTGCTGCTATCGATATAATGGAGCGAATGGAAGTATATCGAGCCACGGGAGCAAAGGTCTCCTCATAATCAACTCCCTCTACCTGGGAGAACCCTCTAGCCACAAACCTTGCCTTGAATTTCTCAATGCTGCCATCTAAAGCATGCTTTACCTTGTAAAGCCATCTGGAAGTAACCACGGATTTGTCCTCAAGCCTCGGCACCACCTCCCAAACATCATTCTTCATGATAGAAGAATACTTCTCCTGCATGGCCTCTCTCCAAACCTGCTGGCTAGCTGCCTCCTCATAGCTAGAAGGCTCAGAGTCAACAATGTTGGCAACCATTTCCATATAGCTAAAGAACCTCTCAGGTGATCTGCTCTCTCTCACCGGTCTCTTCGGCCCAGCAACAGATGTGGCCTCTCTCAAGGTATCCTGAAGCCACTTGGGCTTCCTCTTCCCTAAGCACACTTCTCCCATTGGAGAATGAAACTCCTCATCCTCATCAGGAGCCTGAACTCCTGAATGTCTATCTGTCGTCCTCCTGCCTGAGCCTGAACCTGTAGATGCTGAAGTACAGGGTGAATTGTCCATCAGTGGACTGCCTAGTGAACTGCTATGTATGCTGCCCGAAGCACCACCCCTCTGACTCTGTGAGCCACTGCTCACTGACGGACTTGACACCGTAATCGATGTACTCCTGATCCATGACCATTGGATCCCTGTGATTGACTTAGCTACTCCTGAGGGTCGGGCTGATCCAGATACTCTAACTCCTCTGACCTCCTGAAAGCTCTATCCTCCTCGAACTTCACATCCCGCCTGAAAACAACTCTCCTCCATGCAGGAATATAAATCTGAAAGGCTTTTGAGGTCTCACTGTAGCCCACAAAGATACCCTTCTCTATGGTGGGCTCTAGCGTGGTCGTCTTCTCCTTGGGTACGTAGGAGTATGCAATACACCCAAAGATACGAAAATGACCAACATCAAGCTTCCTCCCAGAAAAAGCCTCCTCCGGAGTCACATGCCCCAAGGCACGATGTGGACTCCTGTTCTGCAAATAAACAACAGTGTTGCAGGCCTCCGCCCATAAAAACAATGCTAAACCCTGATCATGTAGCATGGCTTTGGCAGCCTCAATGATGGATCTGTTCTTCCTCTCCGCAACCCCGTTCTGCTGGGGGTTGTAAGGAACTGTGAACTCCCTCTTGATGCCCTCCTCTCACAATAATCAACAAAATCACCAAGGGTGTACTCCCCTCCATTGTCTGATCTGATGGACTTGATCTTCTGACCTGTATGAGTCTCCACAAGAGCTTTGAACTCCTGAAACCGCTTGAAGACCTCGCTCTTGGTCTTCAAGAAATAAATCCAAGTCCTCCTGGAGTGATCATCAATGAATAAAACATAGTACTCATATCCACTCAAGGAAACATGAGACATCCGACTGCTCACATCGGTATGAATCAAATCAAGTATCCAAGTCGATCTGTTGTCACTGTTGGGAAAAGGGGATTTGGAAAACTTGCTCATCACACATCCTCTGCATGTATCTAGGTGATCAGAACTGAAATCTGGCACACCTGTAGTGATCTCCCGCAATGTCCTCAAGGCCCCATGATACATGTGCCCGATCCTGCCGTTCCAAATCTCGCACAACTCTGAACTGCTAGCTCTATTGTCGGTACTACTGGTCAATGCCAAAAGGGGTTGAAACACAAACTTGTACACCTTTACATGGCGTACACCAATCACTCTAGCTGAATCAGTTGGAGCGCCCCTGGGATATATAAGAACCTGTCCTCTCCTTAACAATACCTCGTACCCTCTATTCTCCAATGCTGAGACGGATATAAGGTTCTTCTCCATCCCTCTCACATATAGAACATCTGACACTTTCAAGGGAGGTTTGGGTTCCCTATCAAATGTCAATGTCCCCACACCGACTGCTCTAACAATGATGTCGTCTTCGAGTACTACCTCTATATCAGTGCCACTCTCTGAAAGCTCTGAGAAGTACTCACATACTCCTGTCATATGACGTGAAGCCCCACTGTCAACATACCAAATACCTGAAGATAATCTGCTAGTGGAGGGAAATGCGCACTCCCTCTCAACCTCCATGGTAGGTGATCCTGCATTAGTGGACTCACAAGCAATGAACCCAAACTCCCAGTCAAAGCTCTTCGAAAAGTCCTCTATCTTTGTTGATGTTGCCATGGTCTTGTTCTTCCCCTTCTTCTTCTTCTCCAGACACACAACTGCATAGTGTCCTGTCTTCTGAAAATTGCAACACTTCACCTTGGAATAGTCCTTCTCCTTGTTTAGTTGCTTACCTTTACCTTTTCCTTTGTCCCCACCACCACTTGTGGAAGCTTGCTTCTTTCCCTTTCCTTTATTGCCTCTTGCTACCAGTGCTACATCCTCATCCTCCTCAACTAGTTTGGCTACTCCAAGATGGTTCTTTTTTATTTCATTCTGTATGCAATCATCCTACAACCTCTCCCAAGTTGGAAGGGTCTCACGTGCAACAATCCCATCAGCAAAGCTCAGCCATGAACTGGGAAGGCCATTCACTACAATCCGCACCAACTCAGTGGGTGGAATGACCTCTCCAACTGCTGCCAACTCATCTCTCACATTAGTGATATTTGTGAGGTATACAGTAGCACTATCTGTCTTTGCCATCTTAATGGCCTTCAGCTTCTCCCTTAGGACCATTTTTATGTTCTCATTAGTACTCTAGTAGAGATTGGTCAAGGTTGTCCACATCTCATGAGCAAGTCTCTTTCCTCTCACATTAGGAATTCAATGGTCTTTAACACCATCCAAAATCAGTATCTTACCCTTTTTATTCTTCTTATTAAAGTCTGCCAACTGAACAGGGTCAATAGGCACATTAACAGGGTGTTGTTGGGTATGCGCCATTATACCCCAGACTTCTGCCTCCTCAAAGATGCTCTGCATTCTTTCCTTCCATACGTTGTAGTTTCTATTCCCATCCAACCTATCCTCCAACCTCAAGCCAAAATACATGCTTGTTGTACTAATAAACTAAAAATGACACTATTGTGGTAAAGGTTCTGTTTTCTGTGTGAAAAATCAGCTTGCTGTAATTTTTCTCTTTGTTGTCCCAAATTGCAGTTTTCAGCAAACTAGCTCTGATACCAAGTAGAAATTTTAATAACCCACTCCGGTTTTCAATTTCTCCTTATTTCTCCCATAAATTTAAATGTCCATTCCCATAACCATACATTCAACAAGCTGGAAAAATAAATATTTTCTGAAAACACAAATTCTGGAAATTTCACAGTGCTGAAAATGTAGAAATAAAAACTCAGAAAAATATATCAGCCACACACAGAAATTCGACATGCTGATTTTTTGTCAATATGACCCTGGAAAAACCCCCTACAACTATTGGGGAAAACCAGTTCGAAAGATCTTCTTTATTTCTGATAAATAGCTTTTACAGTGAGAGAGAAATACATAGAAAATTTCAGCAACCAAACAAATACAACTTATCTCATTTTCCGTGCTTAACCAACGCCTCAGAATTTGTGTAAATAATAAAACAGGAACAACACTACATGCTGTACGGTCTCCTTGAATTTTGTGCCCAGAAATCACAGCAATAAATGTTGTTGTACGACCTCCTTGAAAAGCGTGCATAACATCAATAAATGTTATTGTACGGCCTCCTCAAAATGCGTGTAGAGGGACAGAAATAAATGCTGTACTATTTTCTACCATGGTTTTCATGCACAGGGACAATAGCTCACTATACGGACTGCCTCAAAAATTGTGCCTCAAAACCAGCAAAACTGCTCCTCGAAATTTGTGCCAAAACTGCTATACGTCCTCCTAGAAATACATGCCCAAGCTGCTGTATGTTTTTTCCTTGAAAATCGTGCCCAAACTTCCTTGAACTGTGTGCCACTCTTTTCTGTACATATTTGTTGAATTTTTCCTCAATATGCATGCCAAGGTTCTGCTCTCCTTCACCTCACTACTCAGAAATATCCTTTGCTCTCTTCTTCTCCTTCTCTCAATCTGCTCATGAAAGACTGAATGATCTTTTTCCTTCTTTTCCTCCTTTAACCTAACCCTAAGTGACTTTTGGGGAATCCCTAAATCCAATGGCTGAGATAGCTTTAGATCTAGGGCTAAGATTAAATGTTCATTTAAATCTCATTTTCTATTTTTTAATTCACCCCACTTTAATAAAGATCCTCTTAGTCATTTATTTCCAAAGTCACTTTTCATTTTTTAATTTCACATTGACTTTATTAAAGTCACTTTAAAATTAGACTCAGTAACTTTATCACTTAAAGTCACTTTTAAATTAGATTTGACTTTATAACTTATAAAGTCATTTTAGGAGAAAAAGTGAAATACATTTGGACACTTTTCCCTAGGCCAAAGATCAAAGCCTTAGGGAATCACTTATCCTCCGGTAACCAAATTTCAATAAGAAAGAAGGATTAGAGACTCAAACTAGTGTTGTTCATTCTCAACTACAGTCATTGTGGCCTAATCTTGTTCCTTACTGTGCAACAACATGACTTCATTACCTTTATTCTGGCCCCTATTTTTGATAGAATTCTGCATAATCAAAAGGCTGCCATTCATAGGGAATCTTCACCGCAAGATCAGTCAAAGCGTTCGATTGCTAGTGGCCAACCACTATAATCGAGACTCTCGCCAACTGATATAATTTTGGTCAACACTCTTAGTACCTGATCTTCACCACAATTGGTTTATTTTATTCATGCCTCAGTTTTTCAGTTGGATCTGTCAGACCAGGAGGTAACTCTGCAAAACTCAATGTGTATTAGATGGAGATTGTGTGTGTACTTATACATGGAGGTGAGGCTATTGAGATTCACTTCCCAATGACTCTTGGCCTTCCTTATTTACTAAATTACAATAATATACAATCTCACCCAACCCCTTAGGATTAGGTGTCAACATTCCCCCCTTTAATCTGAAGGGATGTTAGTGAGTCCAAGCATTGTTATGAACTTTTCAAACTTTTCTCTTCCAAGTGCTTTGGTGAAGATGTCTGCGGTCTACTCATTTGTGGAACAATGATGTAGATGGATGGTTTTGGCCTGAACATGATGTCGAATTAGATGGTATTTTGTATTGATGTGCTTTGTTCGATCATGGAACTTCGGGTTCTTGGCCAAGTTTATTGTAGAAGTTTTGTCGATCATGAGTGGTGTTGAATGCATTTGTTTCATCTGCAAATCTTCTAGGATTTTCCTGAGCCACACAATTTCCTTTGTTGCTTCAGTTGCTACCACATAGTCTGCCTCGGTTGTGGAATCTGTTGGAACTGACTATTTGCGTGATCTCCATGAGACAGCTCCTGATCCAAGACTCATGGTATAACCTGAAGTAGACACCCCAGTTTCTTTGTCCCCATCAAAGTCTGAATCAGATTATCCGATCAAGCTGAAATCGCCTACCTGTGTATATTTGAGTCCAAAGTCTTGAGTCCCCTTCAAGTACTTTAGAACTCTTTTTGCAGTAGACCAATGTCCTTCACAAGGTTTTTGCATAAACCTGGAGAGGATTCCAACAACAAATGAGATGTTTGGTCTGGTGGTAGTCAGGTAGATAAGACTTCCAGCAAGTTGTCTATACTTCGTTGCATCCTCGAATTCCTTCCCTTCAATGGATGTGAGCTTCAAGTTTTGTTCCATTGGAGTGGTTAAGGGATTGCATTCATCCATGCCAAACTTGTTCAAAATATCTCCAATGTACTTCTTTTGATAAAGAAATATAAATTTAGGATGTTGAGTTACTTCAATACCCTGATAGTAATGAACATAACCCAAATCATTCATTTCAAAACCTTTCTTCAATTCTTTCTTTATGGATGCAATATAACTTTCATTATTCCCTGTCATCAAAATATCATCTACATACACCACAAGATATACCACTGTTTTTCCAAATTTCTTAACAAACAAAGTTGCATCATCAAGATCAAAATGTTTGAAGTCAAGTTTACGAAGATGCTTAGTTAATTTCTCATACCAGGCTCATGGTGCTTGCTTGAGGCCATACAAGGATTTTATAAGCTTGCATACTTTGTGTTCTTGGCCCTTCACAACAAATCCTTCTGGCTAGGACATAAAAACTTTCTCCTTTAGATCTCCATTCAAAAAGGCGGTCTTTACATCCATATGATGGACTTTCCATCCCATCTGAGCTACTAGGGCAAAGAGTGTCCGAATGGTGGCCCATTTTGCTGTGGGAGAAAAATTTTCTTCATAATCGACCCCTTCTTTCTGTGCAAAACCTTTTGCCACAAGCCTAGCTTTGTGCTTGTCAAGTGAGCCATCTGCTTTGTACTTGTTCTTGTAGACCCACTTACAGCCAATTGGTTTGGTTCCCAAAGGAGGATCAACCAGCTTCCAAGTGCCATTCTTTATCAAGGCATCATACTCCTTTTGCATCGCTTCATTCAATTCATCATGAGAAGCGACTTCTTTGAAGGAAGTTGGTTCGTGATCTGTGGAAAAACTCAATTCACAGTTATAAGCAATATCCATATCAGTAGGTGAATCAGAATTATCTACATCACCTTCATTTTGTCTAGTGGACTCCTGTCTTTCCAACCTCATCGGGATGAATGTTTTCTAGTGTCTTTGTCAACCATTTGGGGGGACCTTTCTGAGATGGCCCAGGCTACTCATTTGATTGAGTTGGAATTGAATCAAGATTCAATCTCTCAATTCTGTCAATCACATCATTCAAGGTGTCATCCGTGGTTGGTTCTTCGTGTGGGGGAGAGAGTGCTTTGGGAAATGATTCCACAGATTGATTCAGTATAGGAATCCCCCCTTCAAGATGTGAAATATGATTATCAAATTCTTGAAAATACTTTGCATGTGTGAATCTATCCAGGTGATCAAGTTGCCGCTCAACAACATTGTCAGTCTTGGAAGATTCAAGGAATATGACATCTCTAGCTATTACAAATTTCTTATTGACTTCATCATAGAGACAATATCCTTTAGAGGTATTGGAATACCCCAAGAATATACATTTTTGACTTCTAGCTCCAAGTTTATTCCTTTGTACCTTGGGTATCAAAGCATAACAGGTGGAACCAAAGACCCTGAAATGCTTTACCGAAGGAATGTGGACATGCCACATTTCATAAGGAGTTTTGTTTCTGATTGAATTTGAAGGACACCTATTCTTTATGTATACAACACATAGAACTGCATCAGCCCAAAACATCAATTTTACATTCTTAAAAAACATCATGGAGCGAACCATATTTAAAATTGTCATGTTCATTCTTTCAGCTACACTGTTATGTTGGGGATTATAAGGCACAGTTGTTTGATGTTTGATCCCATGTTGACGAAGATAATTTCCAAATTCGTTTGAAGTGTATTCTTTTCCATTATCAGTACGTAAAGAGCCAATATGAGTTTGTGCATCATTTTCAATCCATGCATGAAAATTATTGAATGTTTGAAAAGCATCAGACTTGTTCTTCAATAAGTAAACCCAACACATTCTGGTGTAATCATCAATAAATGTCATCATATATTTATTTCCATTTGCAGAAGCAACAGGCATAGGGCCACTTAAATCTAAATGAATAAGTTTAAGTTTTCTATGTGCTCTAGAATGTGAATCATGAAATGGTTGTTTGCTATGCTTTCCTAGAATACAAGCATCACATTGCTTAAGTTTCCTAGGAAATGTAGGCAGTACATTAACACCATTTTTCTTCAACAATCGAAGGCTGTCATAGTTTAAGTGTCCAAATCTAGCATGCCATAAAAGACTTTATGGGAATGTACCTTCATCATGATGTGAACTGAATGCAAAGTTATGTGCATGAGCAGAGGAATCTTGCAGCTTCAAGAGTCTTCCTTCTTTTTTTCCCTCCATGACAAGTGAGCGATCTGATGCTTTTCTGACCTCAAACTTGCCATCAAACATGTGAATGGAGTTTCCTTGCTGGTGGATGTGGACCAAGGATAGCAAGTTTCTCCTCAACTCAGGGAGGTATAGAACCTCATGTAGAAGATGATCTGGAAGACCAGGCAACTTAAGCCTTATTGTTCCAAGCCCTAATGGCTTGAGTTTGGATTTATCTGCGTAGTATACTACTCCATCAACTTTGACAGTAAATTCTTCAAAAAATCCTTTTCTAAATGTCATGTGACATTTTTCTCTTGAATCTAGCAACCAATCATTTCTCCAAGAAGTAAATGAACCATCAAACAAGTCTTCAGTTACTCCATTGTTACAATGTGCTACAACAAAATGAGCGGATTCAGGTGCTTTACCTTTGTCTCTGTCATGAGTTTTACCTTTTTATTGATTCCTTTGCTTCTCAATTTTATCCCGAGGCAGCTTACATGTAGATGCATCATGCCAGTCTTTATTGCAGCGTATGCAATGAAGATCAGATTTTTCAGTTTGAGTTTGTCTGCCCCCCCTTCTTCTGAAATTTCTTCTTCCTCTTCCTCTTCGGCCATCTCTTCCTTTGGAAGAATCTTGAGCATGACTCTTCTCTTTATGTGCAAAGCATACAGCCTCTTCATAAGATAGAGGGGATGTCATCTTTCCAAAAGCTTTCTCTCTTTCTGAAATTTTTTTCTCAAGGGACTCAAAAGTGATTTTCACGAGGTTTCCACTTGCTTGCAATGACTCAAGATAATGTGAGTAAGTGGGATACAAAGCCTTAACATATGATATGAGAGATATTTCCACATCTACACCAGTGCTCTTAATTTCATGCATGATAGATCTTACTTCTGAAGCTAAAGCAAGAGGATCATCATTTTTCAATTCAAGACTAAACAGCTTAATCATTAATTGAACAATTTCAAGTTCTGAATGTGAGTAATAGAGTTCTTTTAGCTTGCTCAAGGCTTGATAGGCATTTGAAAATGGTGTAATATGGCGACTCACCTCTTCATTTATGGAAGCTGCAATCAAGGCATAGGCCTTGCAGTTCTTGTTTTCCCAAATGGCGATCTCCTTGTCTGAAGTGGGCTTTGCTGGTGGAAGGTCTTCTTCTCCATATTCCTCTCCACAGATCATTAAAAATGAGAGTGTGCTTGATTTTCCGAGACCATTCAGGATAGTTCTCCTTGCCAGAGAGAACAACTCCTACAATAGATATGAGAGAATGCATTCTTTTGAAGGAAAAAAAAAAAAAATTTGCTGGGTAAAAACTCAATTCTGGTTTCAATTCTACAATTTTTTTATTTTTATTTTTTTATTTTTTGTAAAAAATTTGGGGGAAAAAACAGAGGTATTATCTGAGGGATGTGTTTTCTGAGGGAGGTGATTTCTGGGGAAGGTATTTTCTGGGGAAGGTGATTACTGGGGAAGGTATTTTCTGGGGAAGGTGATTACTGGGGGAGGTGATTTCTGGGGGAGGCCAAACTGTAAAAAAAAACTAAAAATAACAGGTCGAAATAAAAGGGAACGCAGAGAATCTGCGTGGGAGGGGAGGGACGGCCGAGCGGCCATGAGAGGGGAGGGGAGGGTCGAGCGAGGGGGATGGGGAGAGTGGCTGTGAGAGATGAGGGGGCGGGGGTCGTGAGCGGGTGGGGAGGGCAGGGATGGGGAGTGCAGGGGTGAGGAGGGTCGTGAGCAGTGAGCGGGTGGGGAGGGTGGGGGTGAGGAGCGCCGTAAGCAGGGGTGGGGAAGGGAAGTGCAGTGAGGGGTGAGGGGGGAGGGCTGGGGAGGGCGGGGATGGTGAGTGTCGTGAGCGGGGGAATGGGGAGTGCAGTGAGGGGGTACGTGGGAAGGCCAAGGGGAGGGAGGTGAGGGGGATGGGTGAGAGCATGTGAGGGAGTGCGTGGGAAGGCCGAGGGCCGATGGGTGAGAGCGGGTGAGGGGGATGGGTGCTGTGAGAGAGTAGGGAGATGGGGCTGAGAGGCCGAGAGGGACTGTGAGGGAGCGGGTGGGGAAGAGAGGTGAACAGTAAAAAAAAAATTACAGTAAATTTAACTGTGCTCAAAATTTGAACAGAAATTGCACAGTGGTGTGCAGAAACAAAAGTAGGCAGAATGTGCAGAAAAAAAAATAAAAAAAAAATTGCAAGATTATTCTAGGAGTGCTAGAATTCCAGGAGCAGTAAAATAGAAAACTGAATGCACAATGACAGTCTGCAAAAATGCAGAACATGAGGGAGTTATACTAAAGGCAGGAATGCCAAAAATGGGACTGGCTCTGATACCATGTCAGACCAGGAGGTAACTCCACAAAACTCAATGTGTATTAGATGGAGATTGTGTGTGTACTTATACATGGAGGTGAGGCTATTAGGATTCACTTCCCAATGACTCTTGGCCTTCCTTATTTATTAAATTACAATAATATACAATCTCACCCAACCCCTTAGGATTAGGTGTCAACGGGATCATTGCTTAGTTCAGACAAAGACTAAGTGCACTGATATTTAGGTCACTTGCAAAGAACAACAACATCAATTAAATGTCGTTTTCATGATGAAAATGTAGTTGCGCTTTGAGAAAGAAGGATTAGAGACTCATATTAGTGTTTTTTATTATCAACTATAGTCATTATTGCCTACTCTTGTTCCTTATTCCACAAAATAGGCCGAAGATATTTCCGCATGCTCCCTTGCCGAATGTTGTACTATTGTTGAAGTGGTGTGCCAATAAATTGTTGCTAAAAACATTGCATTCTAGGACTCTATTTCTACCTTTTAGACGTCCACATCAAATCCAACAGAGATATTCAAGAATTAGATTGCCAAGAAGATTCAAACTTCCACCTCTGTCTGTGCCACTCTCCCATAGGTTATGCGGGATTCTCAATATATGTTCTACAAAATTTATGATGGTAGTAATGTTCTTGCGAAAAATAATGTAGTGATCAAGTCCTTGCGCGAGAACGTCCAAAAAATCTTTCAATAGGAAATGGTGACCTCCGACCTAGAATTAAGGAAGCATATTTTGGATCAAGCAGATGTGATGGATGCTCAAATCAACTAGTTTGAAGATGCATCCCAAGTGAACAAACGGGTGCTCTGCGACCTCTGCCTGAAGGCTTAGTGAAATTTTATTACCTTGAGCATGATGTCCATGATTCTCGATCAACATATTCAAGAACTTGTTCAGTCACAACCCAACGATCTTAATGAGAAGGGAGTTACAAAATTTTCACCTAAGGTATCCACACTTCTGGACTCGTGGACCTCCTCTCTTTTCGCCTTCACCATTTTTAAGGAATCTATTATTCAGTCTATTCCAGAGTTGCGTCCTTCATTTGAAGGTGCCACAACTGATCCAAGTGAAAGCCAACCTTCACAGAGTTATGAAGCAACATCAACAGCACATTGACTTGAGGGCGAGTCAATAGGATGTGGTCGGGTCATGTTGGGTCCTTCTTTTTTGAAGGAATAACAGTTGTGAAGGACATTTTGGAAAAAAATGCCGGAAATAGAGCATCAAAAAATTAAAGTGGTAGTGAAATATTTTTGGAACTTGCCCAGTGGAATATAAGGGCATGTGCCAAAGAAATAGGAGTTGATTTTAATGCATTCAACATAGAACCAAGGTAATGGCCCTAGGTACTGGAAAACCATGGATCAAGTGAGTTGGGGATCGAGGACTAGATCAAACTAGCGCGGCTATAAAAGAAGACAAAAGGCAGCGAGAAACAAGTTTAGACAATGCCGTAAGGTTCATATCGTGTTGAGAACATAGACAATGTCTGTGTATTTTGGACTGTGTTGTGGAGTTTTGGTGTTAATGTAATGTCTAAAATCTGAGCATGTAATGTCATGTTTCAACATTTTCTGTCAATTTTGATATCTATGTGCAAGCCTGTAATTTTCCGCAAGGTGTAATGGAGATGCTATAGTGTAACTAGGATACACTGTTTTAATAATATATGAAGGATGGAAATTCTGATATGTGATTGTGTATTTTGCGGCCCCTTTTAAATTTTTCTATATATGTTTATTTTATATTAAATGCAAGAGTTAAGTGGTTGTAAATGAATGTGTTAATAGTTGTGCAAGTCATATAATCAAAATCTAGATACCCTACATCCTTCTATGGTTATGGCTCGCCTTGGGTGAGACGCTCCTTTGTTCCAAAGGGGTGAAAATATTGGCAAAGTGCTAGACTACGCAAACATCTTTGTTGGAACCCTCGGTCAAACCCTGGGTCAAACTCCAATTAAAATTTTCTGCCAACATTTATAACAAGAGGAATGACATTTCATATCCCCATGACTCTTGAGCTCCCCTCATGACTCTTATACTTCTAATGTGACCTTTGAAATTATATATGAATTCAAATTTTTCCTAAAGATTCTTTTGTCCATATATGATTATGTGGCTTTTTATATTCCACATATGACTCTTGGACTTCCACACATTACATTTTGTCCTTTCCTTTTGATAATTACATTATTGTGTCCACAAATAATGTGGCAAGACCCATGGACACACATGAAATTGTGATGGCAATGATACAAGTCACAACTTGACAATGATGACATGGAGTCCATGATGAAGTGGCAATACCAAGTTGGTTCTCTTGCTTCTTTTTCTTTGATATCCACGAGAGGTATGTTCAATACTTCACCTTGATGAAATATCTACTTTGTTCTTCATCTTCATCCTCCAAGGAGCTGAATGGTATGGAGTCTTCATGTGGTCCTGATATTTGGTCTTTTGTCATAAACTGGTTTTCCTTCATCTTCTTGCTTGATGACCTCTCCATGATTTCAACTTCACAAGTGCCCTTTTGCATAGTATCCTTCTTCTCCTTCTCCTCCTCTTCAAGAATCATCCTGGCATGTCAAGGTAGAGTACCTGCAAGTGGAATACACTCAAGACTAGATGATATAAGTCCAAAAATATCATATTCTAGTTTTCTTCATGAATAATTGAGTTGATAATGGGTACTAGAAAGGGGGGAGGACTTAGGGATTGGAAATTAGAAGGGCCAAGAGTGATAAACTGAAGATTGAGACTGCAGAATGCGCAGTTCTAGAGGCCTGGGAAAGATGGATGCACAACTTAGGAGCTCAGTGAGGCAAAATTGAGCCTTGAAGTTTCCCAATGCATAATACAGGAGAGGGAAAGGCCTAGGGATTACAAAATTATGCAGCTCAAGGAGGAAGGATGACAACTTGAGGCTTGACACTACACAATGATAAGAAGGAAACTATCTGGGAGGATGAATTGCGCAGTTGTGGAGGTAAAGGGGAAAAGGTTGAGCATTGAGACTGCACGATGCACAGTGATAGAGAGAGACTGGTCCGTGGATTGTGTAGTTGTGAAAGTTAAATACCGAGGGAGGTAGCTTGATGACTAAGACTGCGTAATGCACAACAAGAGACTATCTAGGAGGAACTATTGCATAGTTTTTTAGGACAGGAAGGCAATCCTTGAGCACTATGACTGTGCAATACATGGTCCTTGGATGGAGGAACTGCACATTGCACAGTTCTAGGAGGAAAGCGGGGAGCTTGAGCCTTGCTACTATACAATGCATAGTTCAAGGTGGTTGAGTTGGGTCAATATGTTCAGGCATAAAGCTTTTTAGGATTTGGATAAGTGTGGGATTGGTGAGGTAGAAATGAGACCATTATTGAACTTATGAATGGTCACACGCACTCAGAGAAATAGACGACACAACATTTAATACTCGGTACACAAGAACAACATGATCCCCTCAATGCGACGACAATACAACAACCTCCTCCAAGTGCGGCACTTAGAGTATACTTTGCGAAGACAATGACGACACTTGTACGATAGTGCTCAAGACTTGGGGAATATGTATGATGTATTTTCTTATGGTGAATGGGACACAATAATGTAGGAGAATGCATTAGAACTTCCCTTTAAGAATGTACAATTGACTCCCTTTGACTAGGTGTGAAACTATAGATACACTTTGTGACGACAGTGATGAAACTAGTACGAAAATGCATACAACTTTGGGAATGGGTCTAGTACATGTCTATGTGGTTAATAGGACCCATTGGTACCAAATTTCCCTCTCGTAATGAACCACAACTCTACTTTTACAGTGTGTGACACTTCCCATGCCAAAGACAACACTTGCGACAGTAAGAGATATTGAAAATGACACTTGAAAAATGTGAATGACATTGAAAGAAACACATGTTAGGGTGAAGATAACATGAAAACGACACTTATTAAAGTGAAAAAACAAAAATTTACAGTTGTAAACATGAAAGAGACACTTGCGAAAGATAAGGTGTGCCAAAGCGATAATTGAGAGCACTCACCGAAATAATACCAATCGCAACCAAAAGTGAGAGACTGTCAATGAAAGCGTGCACAAACTATCGACATAGGTTGGATAGTGGACATGCACTGTCTTTATGGCCTATGTTATGCATGTTCAAGCTTGCGTAAAATAATACACCCATGAACTTGTTACATATTGAACATGTGTATGCAAGTGACTTCGACACTTAGGAACCAAGAAGAAGAAAATTTTTTACATAACATTAATCGACCATGAAGTGACTGTGGAACGAATGATCACAAGATCCACAATAGGCTCCAAAATTCAAGTGTACACAAAATTTTGGAGGGTGTTTGTCTCAGCGACAACATTATTATAAAGTAATTAAGTGTATTTATAACTATCTAATAAGGTTAAATTGGAGCATTTAGGGGTGTGAGTGATCTATGTGGATATTGACAGCCATCCTCCCATTCCACTTGCACCCCACCATTGTTTCTTTCAGTTTTTCAGTTTCCTTAATTGTAGTGAAATTTACTATTTTTGGAAATTTTTTGGGTCCAGAACTTTCGGAACCGTCTTTGACTCAACATTCACTATCAGCAGTTGTATTCCTCGGATAGATATTTCTAACGAGGTATCATTTGCGTAAGACAGAGATCGTATGCCAAAGTTATGACACTGGGAAATTGATGTACCAATTTACCCCAACGGGGCCCATAGTTTGGTGTTTCATCTCCTAGGGTTAGTTTTTTGGATGTTTAGGATTTTCCATTGTTTATCAAAAATAAATAGGCATTTGAGCCTCATTGGAGCATAGTTCAAAGCCATGTAGCTGCCACATCTCTTCTCAGAGATAAGCTACCATCGTCGTAACTAATTTATTTCCATTTTGTCTGTAAGCATATTTCAGTTATGTGATATTAATGAAATGAATTCTTATTTCTACTGCATCTCTGCGTTTATGTGTATTTCTGTATTTTATTGCGTTCCTGCATAAGTCTGGATCAATGGTATCAAAGCGGTCTTCTCTTTCTTTATCATTCTTTCAATGTCCCCAATGAGGTTGGGGTATAAGGAGTTAGGGATTGATCTAGTTCAACCTTTGCAATGTCAGCCTCACAAACCTGGACGACCACCCATGGGGGACAAAAAGAAAGACGAGGGAGTAGGAGATGCTATCAAAATATTTCTCGAGGAGGCCCTTGAGAAACAAAGGAACACGATGATGAATAAATTTTCCCATATCCTTCAACGACTACCCACCGCCGGCGCATCTGCATCCAGCAACCACTCTGGAGGCACAAATCCTTTTAAGGTACAAGTAAACTTTGACATTCCCATATTTGAGGGTCAAATAGATGTAGATGTCGTAGATAGATGGTTGAATCTATTAGAAGGGTATTTCTCTGTTCATGAATTTTCCAACCAGGAAAATATTACTTTTTCACTCCTCAAATCTGCCCCCCATGTCAAGGACTAGTGGGAAACCTACTATGAGAAAAAGGACGTGAGAGAACCCTCTCTATTTTCGGACGCACCCACTTGGGATTATTTCTAAGACACCATCAAGGAACAATATTATCCCGTGGGGAGCTATGAGGACAAGTACATAAAATGGAATACGTTGCGGCAGAAAAGGGATCAAGATGTGCATGAGCTTACGAATCTGTTCCATACCCTACGCACAAAATTAGGTTCAAAGATTCAGATAAAAATTTGGTGCTGAAGTACCGTCGTTGTCTGCATAGATTCATTCTAGAGGAAATGGAGTTCCTTGACATCTCCTCTCTTGGTGCAACATACCAGTATGCTACCAAGATTGAGTAGAAGTTCAAATAGAAGAAGTGAGACTTTGTATCTACAAATCATAAGCAAGGGAAAGGTGCCCCAAACCATAGAAAAAAGGACAAAGCCAAGGCGGGGCAACCTAGGATAACCCACTAAATCCACATGCAAAGAAAAACACTGCGAAGACAAAGAGGGACACGGGAAGTGGTGTGAGTTCCATAAGAGCTCCACTCACAACACAAGAGAGTGTCGGGTCAAGCAGTCATTGGTGGCTGAGTTGAAGGCTTCTGAATCAGATGCATGCTACAACTATGAATCATAACCCAAAAAGGGGAATGAAAAAGGGAAGCAAATTATCAATGCGGAGCACAACACCACCATTGCCACCATAAAGATCCAGAAGGATGAATCGTAAGATATAGAGGAGGGGGAGCGCCTCTTCCATTCCCAGTTGTGGGCAAAGGGTTCCCTGCTACAATTTATTACCGACAATGGGAACCAAAAGAACCTCATTTCAGCAGAGGTAGTGAAATGGCCGGGCTTGCCGACCATAGCACACCCACAACCCTACACCACCGGGTGGCTTCACCATGGATGGGATCTTTGCGTCGGCCATCAGTGTCGCCTTCCCTACAACATCAAGCCCTTCACAGATGAGGTATTATGTGACATTGCTCCTCTTGATGTTTGTGATGTATTATTAGGCCAGCCACACTTTGTGATATATAATAAATTACAATACCAATAATGTATATGTTAATGTCAAATTACACAACATTTATTTTACTTTATAACTCATACTATTATATATACCCAGTCTAAATCCATCTTAACTTGAATCTACCAACCACCGAGAGGGATCAAATCTATTTTCACTTTAAAAGAGGTTTGTATCTCAAGAGAAGAATACAGATAAGTTATTTTAATGTCCACGAGGCTAAAGATAGCCTATGGGATAGATTGATTCTCTATCTGGCTCTTGTATTCGACCCTTTTCCATTGAAGTTTCACAATAAACGCTCATAGCTTATCGACAAACCCCTCGTTGAATAGATTATCCCAAGAGCTAGATGCCAAAATATCTGCATAATTTTCCCCGTTTTCTTTAAAGGCCTCACATTCTAAAATGAAATTCTTTTCTGTTTCCACTTTTCCGGAAGAGCAAAAAATACATACTCTTTCCTCCCACACTTTTTTTGGCCTTTTCCAGCACCCTATTTCACAATGGAGTTAATGAGAAGTAGTCCTTAATTGAGCAATAATAATTTTGGTTCTCCAAGAAATATTGGCCCCTATGTATGCTTTTTGTTGATGATCATGAGTGAGATTAAAATCTTAAATACAAATTTTTTTCTTTCTCCCTAGCTCATTCTCCCAAGTGCATTTGTGGAACTTATCCACAACAAAATTTTTATCTTTATTGTTTGTTAGACACATGCTCAAGCAAATGCACCATTTGGTAAACCATTTGTTATGTTGCCACATCCAAGTCTTCTTTCTTTTGCACAATATGTTATTATACACAACCTTAGGCCATTTGCCCTCTTCCATTTGCTTTTTTTTTTTAAATACCTTACGACCCACGCCATAGAAATTGCTTCAATAGGAGCAACCCTTGTTTCACTTAAAAAGATAACATAAGGAACTGCACTTTTAGTTTTGAATTTGTTTGTAATCAAATGCTTCTGAATTTTCTCAATGTGTTACCATTGGATGTTGGATGTACTATTAGCCCACAGTTCACAACCGTAGAGAATCACCAGAATCACTAAAACGAGTTATAGTGGTTTTCTAGTCCCATAACTCTACCTATATACACCTATTTTGAAAAGCGTAAAATGCTTTCCAACCCCCCAAAGTTCTTTTTTTTCTACATCCATTCCAGATTAGATTTATGTTGAAGTCAATTCTGAGGTATTTGTACTCCGCAAATTCTTCCAGAATGTTTCCTTCAAAGCAGAACATATGTTGGTTATGTTTTCTTTTATTAGAGAAAACCACTACTTTCGTTTTTATAATATTTACTTGCATCCCCACACTTCTACAAAAATTCTCAAGGGAAAGTAAGTGCTCTTGCAAACCAAGAGTAGATTTTGCAATTATAATAAAGTCATTTGCGTACAAAAGAAACCTTATAACAAACTTTCACAAATGGATATCGTCACCCCATTGCAAATTTAGCCACTCTTAAAGCTTGTCGATATATAAACCAAAGAGTGTAGGAGACAATGGGCAACCTTATTTGACCCCGATATCGCTTCTAAAACTTTGATCCCTCTTAGCGCTTCGTAAATTTAGAGTTAAGATGGATATAGACCCGTTTAATTATTAATTATAAATATAATTATTAAACTTTTATGTTTTTATTTTATGTAATTTGACAAAGTCAAAATGTTTTATTAATAATTATTATATTTTATTTTTCAGTTTTATTTTATTCTTATTTTATTTTTATCTAATCAAAATGTTTATGGTACATTTAACATGTCCTGCACATTTTTTCTTTTAAATTTAATTTTAAAAATACTATAAAATAAAATCAAAATAAAATATTTTGATTTTGAATTGAGTTGTGGTTTTTGGTTATGTGGTATTTTTTGGGTGATTTAATTGTGAGTTAAATCCATGTAATTAAATTGTAAACCCGGGGTTTGTGATCTAATGAGTTATACGTGTACTATATGTACTAGGTGATTATTTCTCAGAATAGATTACTCTAATACAAGAAACTTGAAATATATTACAAAGAAAATAATGAAAGTAAATGAAAAGCAAGTGCACATGTTCTTTCTCAAGCATGTTCTTTCTCAATAACTTTCTCTCTCAAAGACTATCTCTACGAAAACCAACAATTCTAATCTGAGATATGAAATGAAAAAATAATTTAATCTAGTAGTTTATGAGATTACCAATGTGAGATTACTAGTGTGTCAATCCAATCCAAACATAAGGAAATTAAATCGATCTTAATAAAACAACAATAATGAAATAACATAAATATTTACAACAAAGGAAAGAGGTGCGGAAGTTGCGGTTCATGGGGGCCCTCCACTCCTCGACAAGCACACCGAACGATTATCAAAGCTTGGAGATCAACGAAACAACATGTATTCCATAAAATGAAGTTGGAGAAAGTTCCAAAGATATTACAATAATTACACTCTCTTCCTCTCTATCCTCACTTTACAAAATACATTAATCATATCTTGGATGGAACCCCTTTGAATGAATGATGCACTCCTATTTATACAAAAACTTAAGATAACTAATCAATAAATGCAGAGCCACAAATCTCTTATAGATCCACAATTATCTCTTGTGGTTACAACCAATTACCTAAAAATATGAGATACAAATCCTCTTACACATCTTTAAGAGACACATATCAAAACATCCATGATTCTTCTCCTTTGAATGTGCTTAGTCAATGATCCAAGTCTTCTACAAATATTTCACAAATCTTCATGAGTTGAAATTGAAATTGAAATGTGTTGTTAAGTGGCCAAATAAGACTCTTTTAGAATCTTAAAATAGGCCCACAACATCATAAAACTCATCCCACTTTTAGATATATATGAAAACATGTTAATTTCCTAATATTTAATCATAAATTCTCTTAAAATACTTAAAATAAACGACTTGGAAAATGATAATGACAAGCCCATATGATCATGCAACTGATATTAATGTAGGGTTATGGAGCTGTAGAATATGGTAAAATGGTAGAAATGAGGTGAAAGAGGATGACATTTTGGAAGCCCAACATTTCCCCCAACTAAAGATGTTGCATGTCCTCATGCAACTTTGCATTGATTCCTTTAATCATAACTTGATCTTCTTGAAATGTTTTGCTTCTATATAAACTTTGGATTTGTATTGATTTTCTTTAAACTTTGCATAATTAGATCATTTGATAACTTTATTCTCTTTGCAAAGTGTATATTGAAATAAATTTGAATGCAACTTGTTTTTTTATGGTTGGTTCTTGTGTGACAACCAAAACATTATGAGTATTGGTTCTTCTGTAACAACATTTTTCTTATTTTTGTTGCATAAAAATACTTAAACACATTGAGAATTCCTTTTTAAGGCCCCATAGTGGTTGTCAACCATTAATGTGCTTATCAATTGATCATTGCAAAACATATAAACTTTTGGAATCAAAATGAAATAATAGTTGGTTGGGAAAGATATGTTGGTCAACAATGTATGATGAACATGTTATATGGAAAAAAAAGCAATGGATATTTCCCCACCCCACAATTAAAGATATTTTTAGTTTTTTGCAAACGAGAAAGAGAATATAAATGTGGTGAGAGATTTTTCAAAGTCGTAATTTCAACATTTAGGGAATTACATGATTAAATACTAGAAAACAACATACCTTCACCTACCTGAAAAGTGGACAAACTATGTATATGAAAGAATGTGGTTGTTGTTGTTGGATCATGGAATGAAAAGGGAAAAAAAATTAATCTGCTTCTTCTTTCTATTGGTTGTATGAATAGAAGCTGAATCTGATCTGAAATTGGAATCTTTATTGCTAGGACAATGCTACTTCTGCTGAACTTTGGAGTTGAGTTCTGATTTATTAGAACACTGCTGCAAGCTGCTATAATCATATAGTATTCATTCATTTCGACTCAGTGGCATAATTATTATCTATGTGAATAGATGTGTCGATGTCGAACAAAGAAAGAAATTGTTGGATTCCCGACCATTAATGAATGCCATTAACCAACATGAGACTACTCACCATTGATGTAAATGAGAGTCAAGATGCCTAAGTACATCTTACTAGGTATGAATAGATGTGTCATAGTCGAGTCACCTAGAAGATCCAACAAATATGGGACATTGATGTATTCTCACTATTTATTGGCGAGAGAAATGGTCATTAAGGCATGCAAGCCTCAAGGTACTAGAAAGATCTCTATTCTTGATACCAGATGATGTGTCAGAGTCGATGGGTCAAGACATGTTAGAAGGGAGGCCTTAATGAATCCTCCATCTTCCAACGCAAGTATAAAATAATAATTTGAAGTACAATAGATGAAATATTTGCATTATGAAGCAAGGTTTATTTGACAAAAGGAAGAGGAAAATGGGGTGACTTAGGGGCGGAAACGTGAAGCTGGGTTACACTTTGTGAGAATCGGGGGCCGAAAACTTTTTTTCGGCAATAGTTCGGCCGAACATTTTCCAAATTTCGGCCGAACTCGTGATTTCTTTTAGATTGACGGCCCACTAACGGCGCGGGCAAACAGAATTTTTTCCAGAGATGGGAAAACCAGCAACAAAAGTTCGGCCGAACTTCCAACAAAATTTTGGCTGAACTGTGAGTTCGATCGAACTTTTACTTTTAAAATAGTTCGGCCGAACTATTGTCTATAAATAAATCACCCACGAAGTTGGTTTGTTTACCTGTTTCATTATTCGCGGGAATTTGTGTCACTGTCGCTACTGCTCTCGTCCGCGTTGTTGCTACTCCCGTCCGCGTTGTTGCTCCCGTCCGCGCTGTTGCTGCTCCCGTCCGCGCTGGTGCTCCTCCCGTCGGCGTTGTTGCTCCTTTCATACGGGTATGTTCGACCTTAGTTCTGTGGTTTTTAACCGATACTTTAGTTCTGTTGCTCCTTTCATCGGGTATGTTCGACCTTAGTTCTGTGGATGTAATAATTTATCAGTAACGATCATTTGCCATGTGCTCATCATTGTATTATAAATTGTGAGGGTTACAGAAGAAAACCGTTTTTTAATGTTTGTGATTTACTTGTATGAGTATTCAATTACATTTAATTCAAAGTTTTAAAAATGTTCAACCGCTTAATGGATTCTGCGTCATGCCTTTATACGTGCACAAAGAGTTAACAAAAGGGCCGACATGAAAACTGTAGAATCATTTCACCTTTTGCTGGTTTTATGACTATCTTAGAAAATAGAAATGACATAATGAACCCAAATTTCATGACAGGTTGTATTATAAGAAGTTTACATAAACCAACCAGTGATTCACATGACTATCTTTTTTTCAGCCAGAAAAAAAAACGTTGATGTATTAATTAGTTCATTTTCAGAAAACATATTCTCAGGAGTGCAGCGAGAGAGACGATACATATCAACCAACAGTGTACAGTGCCTATCTAAGATAGAGAGGCACTGATGACAGTGGGAAAACATATTACATGGGGGGCTTAAACCACGTCCCATCATGATCATAATCCATACATCCCTGTAGAAAGACGAAAAAACTATAGAGACATGGCAAAAAGTTAAACACCAGCCTGTTAGTCATAAGATAAGACATTATAAGAGTTCAGGAAAATATATAAACAAAACATAGGATAAGGAAATAGCCTGTTGATACGACAGCAACCCTTGGAGAGCCATTGTAAATTGTGGGAGCACAGACAGTGTTGTAGCAGGCTCGCCTGAATTGCCAAAAAATGGAGGATTCACATGACTATCATAGAAAATAGAAATAACATAATGAACTCAAATTTCTTGACAGCTTATATTATAAGCAGTTTACATAAGCCAACAAGTGATTCACATGACAATCATAGAAAATAGAAATGACATAATGAACGCGAAGTTCATGACAGGTTATATTATAAGCAGTTTACATAAACGCACCAGTGATTCACAAGTATCTATTCTCTTTATTTAATATATTAACTGTACCCTCTAAAAACATAACAATAATAGTAATACTACACACCATTGAGTTAAACATGAAAAATAGATACTAAGTACAAACATACTCAATGATATCATTACAACCTTTTTATGGTCATTAAATTCTATAATCACAACCAATCTGAAATTGTTTAGTTCTGTGGTTTTTAACCGATATTTTAGTTCTTTTATGTTCGACCTTAATTCTGTGGTTTTTAACTGATACTTTAGTTCTGTGGTTTTTAACCGATACTTTAGTTCTGTTATAAATACGTCTTTCTATATTCCAAACTTTATACCTTAGCTGAAATCACATATATCTGCATCTTCTTTCAAGCATTTTGTAATCTTCCTTAGACTATCTGCAATCTGCATACTTAATTTAGAAAATCTAATCTCAACAGAAAACAGGAAACTGATGTGGAAAAGATGCGAAACCGAAATTGCATAGGCCCAAAGTAATGTCATATAGTGTATGAAGTTTTAAATTGTTTTTATTATTTTTATTATGTGTTGGATGTGATTTTGATTGAAAATGTTTCTTTTTTATTTATTAATTAAAAAAAAATATTAGAAAAATTATTGCTTTAAGCCTTAGAATTTACAATCAAAATTAGAAAGTGTATTTTTATCTAAACTATTTATGAAAAGTTTAATATTGTTTGATCTTCTCTACCATGTCCTTTTTACATATATCTAGAATAATATTATTTGTACATTTTTTGGTTTTTTGTAACATTTTACTACCATAATCAAAATCTATAGAAATAATAATCTAACATTATAATATCTTGAAATGGAGCTAGCCAACTCAAATATAGTATTGTAAATCCCTGGCTAAGTTAGATGAGGAGGCTATGTATTACATATGGTCTTGAATGAGCATTTGGACTCTTTAGATATATATCTAAAGATTCCAAAAGCTCATTCAAGACCATATGTAATACATAGCCTCCTCATTTAATATATAAAACTTTAATCCATGTGCTTAACCTTAACATTGACACAAATGGAATACAATTTTACTCACTGCTTTATGATAGAAAAATATGCAGATGAATATTGCCCACATATCCTAAGTCAAAAGGGATAGATTAAAAAGGGATGCTCCGGTCATCTATAAAAGATAAATTAAAGAAGCATGACATATTAAAGTAATGTAAATTAGATATGCGTACCAATTATGTTCATATAACGCAACAAATAGATGATTCAATACAAATGTCACATAGAAGTCATATTTATCTCATGGGCCTTCAACTTAAATTATATATCTAGCATTACATTAAGCTATAGGAGATAAATCAAAGAAGCATTTGAATGTAAATTAAACATGTTTAATAATTACGTCCTTTAGTTCAATAAATAGATAATAATTTGCAAATGCCATATCTAAGCTATATTTCATCTAAGTAGCTTTCAATTTAAACTTATATCTAATGTTAAATTATATAAAAGAATAACAGTAATCCAAACTTCAAAATAATATTTAGAACTTTAGTATAAAATGTGACATATAATTTTCCTGTGTGGAAAAGCATAGTTACCGAGAGTTCAAAACTCATGCATTTGAATAGAAAGTGGGTATACGAATGAGCAAGTAGATTTTTTCTAGAAATGAGGAAGTGAAGGTTGATAGAGAGCCACACAAAATTGCAAATTCATACCTTAACAAAATTGTTAGATCCTTTTAAATAAAACCTGTCATATAATCAACTTTCATTGAAATATATGATAAACTCAACCCAATTTTATGAAAAATAGTATACCATTTTTTACATTTCACATAATACAAATAGATAAATATTACTTAAGTATTGTTATAAAGATTTAACTACCCATAGAGAGATGGCCAAGTGATTGAGACAGGGCATCATCAAAATAAAAAAACCAAGTACAAATTGTAGTAATCCTAGAATCATGCTTTACATAAGGTAAAATTGGGGAACTCATGACTTGTACTATAGATAAAAAACATTTACCCTTACCAAAAAATATATGATAAAAATTGACAAACTACATAAGTTTAAGCTTAAGGGGATATAATCCTTCTTGCCTTCCATATAGATAATGAAAATGATTGAACTCCAAGTCTCATGTTGCTTGTCATGTTACTTTATAAACCTTGATTGGAAAGAAAAATAGGAGGGCAGAAATGTAAGAAATATAAAACATAATGAAACACAACGTAAGAAATAGAGAACATAATGAAACACACACATACATATCTTTAGACAATCAACAAAATTATTTTCCTAGGAAATCCTTATGGGAGACAAGCAACCCTAAAAAGTAATGATGCTCTAGACTCCTTTTTCCCTAGGAAATCCTTATGGGAGAAAAACAACACTAAAATGTAAACATGCTCTACTCTCTCTTTTATGGTATGGAAAATATGTTTAAGGTAATATCTCTAGAGTTAGCTAAGACTTTTGGCGTGTAAGGTTGCTATAAAAACTTAACTTCATACATTTTTCTCTCTAACTTCACACTCCTAGTTGTATTTTCAATTATGGAACAAAATACAATAACACAAAATGGAACTCTTATTCCTCCTAGTGGCGAAGTATTTAACATAGCATGATAGCCAACTAGGTGTAAGATTTGACTCCGTCAACCATTAATGAGGTTTGGGATTTTAGAACTTTTAGAGTCTTGTTAAAATTCCACATGTAGCTAGCTTGCTATGCATGAGTAATGGGGCTAAAATGTCATTCTCTCGTACCATGGTGGTCAACATGATATAGGTCAACTTACTAAAGGCATAAATTTTGAATGAACTTCATTTGATGTTTTTCTTGCACCATTGGATATATGTCTTTAAGTGTAGAATAATGGTAAAGATTTCGGCACAAGGAATAATCGTTTGACCCCCAAAAATGTCATTTAAAACCTCAAAATGACTCCAAAAGTTTTTAGATCCCAATTCTCCACCCACCATTAAAATGACCCTACAAGTTGATTCTTTCAGTTTTTTCACTCTATAAGCATCAAAATATATGAAAAATAATATAATTATCCAATCTAGATCATTATTTAATAATTTTTTAAAACTATGAGTAAGATATACATCATGGAATTTAAATAAATAGCATTAATTCATTGAACACCCTTGTACATTCCTTGTTGATACTTTGAAAGTAATACGTTTTGAAAAATAATTTGTTTATGGATTCTATTTTCTACATTCTCTCAACCATATCAAAAACCTTCTTATAATATTTGAAACCTAAGGTCTTTCCCATACCAAAGTATGTTCTTTTAAAACATGTTTTCTTGGTGATATGGGTGATTTAGAAATGATTGGGAGAGCGAAATTCCTCATTTAATATGTACAATATGTTTGGTTCATGCCACTAAGCTAAGAATTTTAAATTCAACTGACTTTTAATATAACCAACTAAATCCTGCAAAAAAAGAATAAAACAATTTATGTTAGGGTTGTGGATTCAAGCATTGAAACAACACACCATGATATTTCAAATTTAAAAATGATGGTTTGAGTCCTAGGTAGCTTAGAATCCTATTTGTTTTCAAAATAAGGATGCACTCCCATTTGATTCTCATGATTAGGTTGTAATCATGAGGCTCTCGCTCAAAAGTGGACCTTCCCAAAATCTTGTGACGTCTTGTCACAAAAAAAACCATCAAACTGAAAAACACGTCATGCAAGGAACATAGCTTGCTGACATATCATTTTTCTCCTTCAAAGAAAAAAAAATTCATATCATGTGAATATCTCCATGTACTCTTACATATTGGTGTACAAAACCATCAACCAAACACAAGTCGACAAAACATGCCTCTTCAAACAACTAACTCTCAAGTCAAATAATAGAGCTCATGTACAAATTTCCATATTTGTTGCATTTAAGTTTGTCAACATAACTCTACTTTCAACATCTTGCTTCATGCAACATGCACCATACTTTGAATTTGCAAAGAAATTCATGAAACATCAAAATACATGCAAGGCCTTAATTGGATAAGAAATCTAACCATATGTTAGCAAACCATTTCAATGGCGCTTCTTTTAGCTGCACTTCATCATCATGTGAATCATCCTAACCCTCATCGATTATGGAATCCTCTTTTCCATTTTTGTCGTTATCTCTTTCCACCTTCTTCAAATGTTGTGGATGACTTGTTGGATACAAAGTCCAACACTTGTCTACAAGGTGACCTTTCTTATGGCAATGAGTAATAAACAATTACATCTTATTTTCAACATCATTTTCCTTGTCCAATGGGCCTTTGACTTTTTGCCTCATTTATTTAGAAAGTTTCATGTGCATGGATATCTTCTTCCAACATCTATAAACATTATGATTATTCAAACCACAAAAGGAACATGTGCAAGTTCTTTTCTATATCTTATGTGAATTATTTACCATGTTTATCATAATCAAAAGCAATTTGATTAAAGGCAAATTTATACCTTGAACATTCACCGTTGTCGCCTTCTTGAGGAGGTGAATTTGATGAGGTAGTGGCTCTCCTTTGAATACTAGCAATGAATTCAATGACTCTAGAGCTTTCAACATCCTCTTCTTTTACATTCTCATTAGCTGCATGATTATTAACATCTTCTTACAAAGTGGGTGTCAAACTTTTCCATTCATCATGAACACAAACTTCACAAGCTTGAGGTAATGAACGAAGTTAAAATAACTTATGCCTTCCTACTTGAATACTCAACACAAAAACATACCACCCAGTAATAGGGCCTTCTCAACAAATATTTCTCAACTTATGCCTTAGACTCACCTAAGCCTTGACATGTTGCTCTAAACTTTAGATATCTGCCTTATGGTAAGAAAATAGTTTGTCAATTCACTACAACTTCAGGTTAGAATAATGAATTTAAATTTCATCTCAAGCTGTGGCTTGAGGATACTCTCAGTAAATTTTCATGGTATTTAGAAACCACATCATAAAGTATCAAGACTTAGCAACCTTATTTGCATAATTTTTTCTAGTACAGACCTTAATGTCATACCTTCTTTTGCCTAAAATGAATGCAAATTTCCTTGCAATTTGGTTTGCAACATTCATAATTCATGCTCATGGAACATGATTGTGTTGCAATTGTGATAACATCTGTTGTATGCAGAAGCTAATAAAAAATGATCGAAAATGACATTTTTGCTTTGTTGTTTTGAATATTTAAGGAAAATTACACCAAGTAGCTTCCAGCCTCATATGACCATCATGTCAAACTCATCTCAGGATATTTTCCAAGTAAGAGCCACTTAAGCAAGCAATCTAGTATACATGACTCTCCAGTTTCAATTAGCAGCAATGACAATTCTAAGTATGGTGCAAACATTGCTCCAGATCCTCAATGAGGCATGTTTGATGACAATAATTTGGGGAGTGAGAGAGGGAGATGGTAGGAGCAAAAATTCAAGGAATCCACGGGAAATTGAAAAATATATAACTAATAAGGTGAAGACACTTTGTAACCTAAGAGAGAAACCTGTTAGGAAATGGGTGAAGTTGGTATTACACACCCAATTGGATAACCTCGAGGAGAAAACATTTCTCCCACTTTATTTGTTGGCATAATCTAGTAAGTGTTATTCACTAGCATTTATTTTGTAAAGGCCTTGACCTAGTTCCCATTCAACTCCATCCACCAGGTTGTAGAGGATTCCAAGCCTAATTTCATGAAAAGTAAGCTGGGGATGATCACATTGACCTGCTTGGTGACGTGTCTATGAAGATTAACTACCTTGAACTATTTTTTTGCGTAGGGAAAGAGACACATTCCCATGTCTGAGCATGAAAACGTTCTTTGATATTGTTAATGCCTCTAGTGTTTACTTCTACAAGTTCTATAGGCGGAGTCTGTAAAGGGCCAAGTAGCCTCTGGATCTCATCTTTTATGAAAGGTGACATATCTAGTAAATGCCCCTACAATCAATCTCTGGAATGGATCTAAATAGAATTTCTTCATTTTAATATCCATAAAACACAACAACTTTAAGGTAAACTATGTACATGTGTCATTTCTCCCACAAACTAAAGTGTATAAGTGGTAAATTTTATACCAAGTGTGCTCCCACCATGTAAAGCGTAATTTGGTGAACTTATCATTTTTATAATTTCTTTTTCGATTAAATTTAGTTTCACACATGATCAATTATTGCTTTGAAAGTTGTGTTCTACATAATTTGTGTACACTAAATTACAAATTGATTTTTTGAAATATATGTTGTGTAAATGTCGACCAATAGATATATATCATGGAGGATGAAGGACGAAGATCAGCTGAATCCCATATGGAGGTTCAGGGATCAGGGGATGTTCACGGTATTTAAATATAATCTTAAATCTCCATACATACATTTTTTTTTTTCCGCAGAAAAAAATCGAACCATCTATTGATATAGAAAGGTTACATAGCATATGCAGAGCATTTTCATTTCCCCTATTTCCAGAGAAACCAGAATCAGCTGTTTGTAGGAATTTCCAAGTGTTCCCTCAAAACAGCCCTATCAAAACATATCCTTTAGGACATCAAAGAACCTGTAGCTTCCCCAACTCCCGGCCTCCTATTAGGAAAACAGCCGAAACAGAGAAGTGGGAAACCCGCAGTATCAAAAGATGCCAGGTAGTAGACACTGTGCTGGCATTTTGGAAATAAATATAGAGTTCAAAAATGGACAGGGTCTTAGGCCTCCTTTGAGAGGAAAACAACACTGAGTCCTGTCAAACTGTTTTAACATATACATAGAAGTTTACAACAGTAGTAGATACCAAAGAAGACAAAAAACGAGAAAGTAAAGGGGAGCTATAGACAGCTCAGATGTTATGCAAAAAATGGAGGAGCAAGTCACCTTGCCACCCCGTCAACCACTTCTTCTACTGTCCATGCGCCCAGAGCCTGCTCAGTGCCTTTTTTAGAAAGGTTGTCTGCTTCTGAGTTTCGTTCCCTGAAAATATGACAAATATGGAGCTCAGAAAAAAAAAAACTTTTAAGTCGAATGATATCATTAAGAAAAGGAGTTAAAAGAAAGTTCCTGCAATGTTACAAGCCATTGGTCCACTTAATTGTGTTCAAAGAGTCACCAAAGATCTGTGCCTCACGCTCATTGCACAAAGAGAGCCAACAAAGAAGAAGATGTAAAGCTTTTAGTTCAGCAAAGTTATTTGTTCCAGTGCCGAGTCCAATGGAGGCTTTGAGGAGTTTCCCCGAGGGAAAGTAGATAACCAGACCAGCTCCGCATCTTTTGTTAATATCTGAGGCCCCATCAAAGTAAGCCCAGGGGATGGAGCCCTTTATTTCTTCTTTCTGAACAGGCCTGTTACTCTGTGAGGAAGAAGGAGAGGGGATGTTTTCGTAAATGGCCACCCCTTCTGCTGCTAATCTGGCAATGGGAAAAGAGGTGTCTTTGAAGATCATGTGGTTTCTGGCAAGCCAGATTCCCCAAACAACCAATAATGGCATCGATCTGACTTTATCATTGGGAGCGTTCTGCCACCAATTGTTCCAAGCCTCAGATATCTCCTCCCCCTCCCATCTTTGGGGGGTGTTGGTCAACCTTAACATTTCATTCCATAGGATTTTTGAAAAAGGGCAAGAAAGGAAAATATGCTGTGAAGTTTCCTCGCTCTCCTTGCACAAAGAGCACCACCCAGGCCCTTTTTTCCCCCTTTTATGGAGAAAGTCCCATGTGGGAACTTTCTTTTGAAGAACACACTAGAAGAACAACTGGGAATTTGCTGGCCCTTTCAATTTCCACAGTGGCTTGGCCCACCAGCTTGGTTCCTCCCACCCTTTTTCAGTCATAAGCCAGTCATATCCCATTTTTGGAGAGTAGAAACCTGTCTGAGAATGCACCCATCTCAGTTCATCTGGCTCATCGTTAATGCGAATGTGTGAGTTCAGCAAGCCTGCTCGGAAGGCCCTCCATTCCTCTTGCCACCTTTCTTCTAAAACAAGAGCTTCCCCAGAAAGCCACTCCTGTCGCCAGATTGAAGAATTTTCAGGGTCAACAATTTGGTGGAGGAAGAAGAGCCCTTTGTTATTTAGATGTTCGACTAGGTCTCGTGAGAGGGCAAAGGAATCCGGACATCCCACCCAAGGGTCTCTACCAAGCCTGACTGATCTACCATTGCCCACATTCCATGCCAAGCCTTTTTCGATAATCTGTACAGCTGCCACCAAGGCTTTCCATACCACTGATGAGTTTTTTGATGATTTATTGGGCAGTCTGATCCATTCCAGTGGCGAAATTGGGTCAATATACTTTCTTCTAGTTACAGCAGTCCAAAGATTGTCCGAGAAGACCAGTCTCCAGGCTAATTTAGCAGCTAAGGACCTAGAGAAAGGATACAAGTCCTTTATCCCCCATCCACCCCAGCGTTTTGGTCTGACAATTTTGTCCCATGCAACCCAAGGAGTGACGTGGTCCTTGTTCTGGCCAGCCCATAAGAATCTGCTACAGATTTTGTTGATTTTCAGTAGAATGCACTTCGACACCCAGATGAGACTAGCCCAGTAGACCGGGATGGCCATAACCACAGATATGATTAAGACTAAGTGGCATGCCCTAGACAACCATTTAAAACTCCAATGCTTCATTCTGTCCTCAATTTTTTCCAGGAGCCAGGACCAATCTTGTACCCTGTAAGAATTGGGCTTGAGAAAGAACCTGAGATATTTGAATAGGTCCTGTAGGGACTTAGCTTCAAAAGAGAGCAGCTCTTTAGCTCTATTCACTTTTGTAATCGAGAGCCCTGCAGTTGTTATGGAGGATTTCTGTTCATTTATAACCAGACCTGTGGCTTTTAAGAAGAGATCTAAGATTCTTTTTCAGACGGCGGCAATCATCCCACTCCCATCACAAAACAGGAGAATATCATCGACAAAGAGAAGGTGGGTCGCCCAAAGGTTAAGCCCAACTTCAATCCCTTTCAGTTCACCTTGTCTCTTTGCCTCTTTGATCATTAGGCTGATTCCTTCTGCTGCAAGAAGGAACAGCAAGGGTGAGAGAGGGCATCCCTGGCGCAGGCCTCTTTGAGGATTGAAAAAATCAAAAGTAGCACCATTGATCAAGACAGCAATCGAAGTCAAAGTAACACACCCCATGATCCATCTTACAAAATCATACCTGAAACCAAGATGCGTTAGGAGAAGCCTCAAATACATCCAGCTGATTCTATCGAAGGCCTTAGAGAGATCAATTTTGATAATAGCCCCTTTTTTCCGGCTCTTTTTCAGGCTGTGAAGAGTTTCCTGGGCTACACCAACAACCTCATGAATTTGTCGGCCATCCAAAAGACCAAATTGTTCCGCAGAGATGTTTTTGGAGAGGAAGGGTTTCAGCCTGGAGGCAATGAATTTTGCAATGACCTTGTATAAGCAGGTGCACAAGGAGATGGGGCGGAAGTCGTTGAAGGAGGAAGGATGGTCATACTTAGGGATGAGGGTCAAGAAGGTGGCATTTAGAGGCTGATAGACCAAACCTGAGATCCTGGATTCTTCAATAACCACAGCCAGGTCGTCACTGAGAGAGTCAAAAAAGTGGAGGAAGAATTCCACTGTCCAACCATCCGGTCCTGGACTTTTCTCTTTTTGCATCGACTTAAGAGTAGCTTCCACCTCATCTTTAGAAACCGAAGACATCAGACATTCATTCCCTTCTTCATCAATGAAGCTTGGAAAGAATTGAGCTACTCTTATAACTTCAGCAATGGAGGCTTCTTCTGGGGCTCTGAAAATTTATTTGAAGTGGGCAACCCCTATAGAGGCAAGCTCTTCAAAGGACTATGCCTTTTCCCCATTTTCTTTTGGCATTTCCCAGATGGTGTTTAAATTTTTCCTTCCTTTGGCGTAATGCTGGAAAAATTTTGTATTTTCGTCCCCTTCTTGTAGCCAGATAGCCCTGCTCTTTAATCGCCAACTTTCCTCCTTCACCTGGAGGATTTTCCTTCTAGCTGCTTCGAGCTTCTGAATTCTATCTCGAGAAGCCGAGGTGGCGTAGCCACCCCCTTCAGGGTCTTCCAGTAGATCAAGTTCTGCATTTATAGTCCTCAGCTCCTCATCTTCCTTTAGTGATTTTTGAATAACCCATTCTTTAGTTGTTGCCTTCAATCTTTTAAGGTTGTTCATAAAAGCCTTACTTTGACTCAGCCCCTCCCCAAATTCTGGCCCATCCCTTCTCCAAGTAGCGTGAAAGAGGGCTATAAAGGAATCATCAGAAAGCCAAGAGGAGTTGAATTTGAAGGGGGACCTTGGTTTTTTAAGAGTTCCTTTTGCCTCCAGTAGGATCAGGAAATGGTCGGACAGGCCCCCTTCACCCACCCAATGCCGGAAGATAGATAATTTTTCAGTTAATTCTTTGCCCAAGAGAAAACGATCCAGTTTATTTCCCACCCAGTCATCGCCCACTCTTTTATTTCACCAAGTAGGTCTGGATTTGAGGAGCGAGAGATCAACCAGGTGGGAGGAGGCAATCTTGGAGAGGAAGAAATAAGTTAAGGGGTCAGCTCGGGCATTGGCTCCCCAGGATTCCGAGACCCCCAGAGAAAAATTGAGGTCACCTCCTATGATCAGATTAGGATGGGCAAGAAAAGGTTTAAGAAAAAAATAAGACCAGAACAGCTCCATCTCCTGACAGGGCCCATAAACATTAAGGAGAAGGAGAGGGAGACATAGCTCCTTAGAATAAAGTTCTAGCGCCAGGGAATTTTCAGACCCCCAAGCAGAGATTTCTCTGAGGTTTCCCGCTTTATAGCCGATGACCACCCCACCAGAGCCTCCATTTGCGTCGAGGGCCTGAAAGAGCCAGCTGGGAAGCAGTTTGGAGAGAAGAGCTATGATGTCCTCCCCTTTACCAAGGGTTTCTTGAAGCATAAGAATTTCTGGATTGTAAGTTCTGATCAAATCCCTCAAATCTAGTTTCTTGGGTTGACTAGCTAACCCCCTATAGTTGTAGGAAAGAAGGATCATTTCAAAATATCAAGGGGTGGCTTTGCTGCTCTAAGCACCCCAGTCAGGGATTTTTGTTTTCCATCAACAATGTCGATCTTAGCCTTGTGTTGTGCCTTTGAAATGTTTGATTTCCTACCTCTCGTTTTTTTGGGCCCAATAGGCACCAAGTCCTGCTCTAAACCTCCAAGTGCAACGACTTTCCCAGGATGGTTAGCCAGAGATCTAAGGTTTTAGTGGGGAGCAGCAGAGGTGGGAGTAGGATCCTGGGGGCAACAGGGGACTGGGAGGTCTAAGGGAGAAGGAGGAGGGAGGTCAGAGGGCGGAGGCACCGAAACAATCAGGCTATCGACTGGAGAGGAGTTTATGTTTAAGGAGGAGAACTCCATCTGAAGATGCCTGGAAGGACTAGGCTCGGAAACAACAAAGACAGAAGCAGAATCAGAAAAAAAAGGGAAGAGGGGAGAGAGAGAGAGAGGCATACCCGCCTGTGAAGCCCCTGTTGTCTCAGCTGCAGTAGGAGTCAGAGAGGCGGACAACGCAGGTGCATTCTTAGGGAGCGGGTCGGGAACAGCCTGCTGCACAGGGATGCTAGATGTCACATTCTCCATAACAGCCTCTGAGTCCTCTTCCATGGGTTCCTGCGGGACATCCTTGCCTGAATCTGGAGCTGGATAGGCCATCGGCTTTCTGGAAAATTTGTATTGGTTTCTTCTGCGGCGATGACCCAGAGGACATTCTTTGGCCAAATGCCCATATTTATGACATCTGTGGCAACGGAATGGCAAATTCTCGTAGTCCAACTTTTGAAGGAATTCCATCTCTCTGTATTTTAAAGTCATGGCATCCGCGAGCCCTTCTCTGGGGTTGAGGCTTACAAGAATCTGTGCCACACTGAGATCATTTGTTTGAACAAAGGACCTTTCAACTTCCAAAAACTTACCCAAAGTGTTCCCAATGGAAGTGAAGACCGAATCAACCCAAAACTGGAGAGGGAGCCCAGGCAGTTTAACCCAAACTGGGGATTCATTCATTTTTTCAGTCTAGGCATCGAACATGGGGGTCCATCTGCGGAGCAGAACTGGGCGCTTGCCGAAACACCAATTCCTGTCGAGTACCCAGTTGACATGATCCTTATGGTCAAAGCATAGAGTGAACCATCCTCTATCCAGGACTTTAATCTCCTCTGGTTTTCCTGGCGCATTTTCCCATTCTGTCTGAACCCAGTCCCGGATGTAGTCAACGGAGTATTTTCTCCCACGCACTCTGCCAACTAGTCTTGTTTTGGATGCTGCCATAGCTTCTTCTACCAGGATATCCACTCCAAGGGTGCAGCTAGGGCGAAGCTCCTTCTTCCTGATAGGATTCTGCTTTTTGCGCTTTCCTCCTACTGCCATCGTCTGCATGTCACCATCCCCCGACTCCTTGTTCGGCTGAGCATCTGTAACCTCTAGATCGGGCGACTCCTGTCGCCTATCCTCCAAGTCATGGTTTTCGCGACCCGCCGACCCCTCGCCCAAGGGTTGCCTATCAGTCTGACCCTTCTCAAGAGCTGTGACAAGCCCAGGTTCGAGTTCCCCCGGAAGAATAAAACCTGTGCCTACCTCAATTAACTTCGGTTGGCTATCGTTCTCAGATCCACGGGCTATACCTCCGTCCCAGATATCCTTCTGAGACTGAGCCTAGCTCGCCTGAACAAAGAAGTCTGCCGAGCATCCAGGGTTTGTGACCAGCTTTTGGCTCTAGATCGGGACTCTTTTGTCATGTCCAGCTGCCCAAGAAACCCCTCCTCCAGAATCTGGCCTTTTACAGCCTTTTTCTTTTGCCACTAAAGTCCCTTTCTGCACATGCAAGCCGCAGCTTGCCACCACATCTTATAAACCTCCAGTAAGAGGGGGGAAAACCGAGAGATCTGGCCCCGAGGAGAGAGTAAGAGGCCCGTAAACACTAATGCGGTCGCTACCAAAACCTTCACCTTCGGGAAAACCACCGCTGCAGGAGAGAACTGCGTAGTCGTCCTTCAGAGCGTCGGGCGAAACTATGTGTGCAGATCTGGAGGGGAAAGGATCTGCACCTTCTTCCTTGCTTGGAAAGGTGGATTTCAAAGTCGACTTTGGGAAATAGCGTTCAAGATTTAGAGTTGAAACTTCATGTCTCCAGACGGTAAGTAAGTCCTCCGGAGCCGGCTCTACATCCACATAGTCACGATCGAGCCCCATCTCTGCGGTTAACACCAAACCCTAACCCGACACCGCTGAGACTGAAAACCCGCTGAAGATCAAAAGTAAAACCCCATCGCGAGGTGAGAAAGGAAAAGAAAACCATTACTATCATTTTGGCTAGGGTTAAAACCAAGCGGTCTTCCCACCTCGAAAAACACTGTTCATGGCTAACTCGAAAAAGTCCAAGTGGAAGCGAGGCCTTGACAAGGGAGGTACGCCTGTCACATCTCACCGCCCTCGTGGCCTGAGGCAGGCCTAGCCTGCAGATGCTCAGAGATCCGCCATGCGAAATAAAACCCTAGCTCAGAGCTCAAGATTACATCTCCATACATACATGTGTACATATGGAATTGATTTTTTATTAACTTTGTGAGTTAAATTAGTTGTTAATAAGTTTCATATTTTAATTTTTAGGAGGTAAGAGGAGAAGGGTTTCTACTCCATCCATGGAGCGTGGCCATTGTTCAACCGGTCGAGGTATGAGTGGTAGCAGGTTGCGTGAAGGGGGTGATATTTATTCCCCCAAAGGCCAATCAACGGTTGCTGGTTCTCAACAGGGTCATTTTGGGTCTGGTTCTCAGCAGCGTCATTCTGGGTCTGGTTCTCAGCAGGGTCATGTTGGAGAAGATGTTAACCAACAACGTCAAGGTTGCCATCAATTTCAATATTTTTTCATTAAATTTGTACAACTTTTTTTACACGTGTTTTTTTTAATATATGAAATTATATATATATTGATGCAGAGGCCGAAAATGTTCGAACTAGTGGTCAAAATAGACGTAGGGCAGCCCGCTACATTCAAGAAGAAGGCTATCAACCCAGCACAACTTATTCGGCCGAGATTACTGATATACCATGGGAAACCAACATGGCGGAATGCACCTTACAAAGGTGTGAAAGACTTCATGCAAAATTTCAAAGAGATCTCGTGGCTTTGTCTCTACCTGCTGAGAGTCGACAAAGCCTTGAAATAGTTACACATTCATTGGGTGAAATGGTAAATGTGTACAGAAATCTTGGGCCAACGACTGATTCATTTGTAGAAATGATGAGAAAGAGAAAAGAAACAGTGATGGGTCCCGATAAATGGGAGGACGTAAAACAAAAAGTTACAAAAGAAGTGGCCAAGTCAATGTTTAATTACAAGGAAGGGCCAAAAAAAAAATGTTGAAGTTGCAGTATTTCAAGCACCCAGACATAGCTCGTTATTTGTATGATAGGCACCTTGCGGCCTATGGAAGGCTTCCATGGAATGATGAGGTTCTTGTTTATTTTGCACAAATGTTTTATGCATAATTTTTTTTGGGTATGAAACCCAATTACAATGACCTTCCGTCAGAATTTTTTGGCCCGTGGAAAGGTCGATTATATGACCGTAAGGGTGCTAAGTGAGATGTGGAGTTGCCTCGCCCTGAGCCGCCATTGCTGAGTCGACCGTTTTGAGTCGAAACTTTGCGATCAGAGATGGATGCAACTTCTCAAATAAGTCGAGAAGCAAGGGATGTTATGATCGACAATGTTCATAGAGGATTGGGTGGAGTCGATCTTTGTTTAAATCGACAAAGAGCACGTGAAATTGCACATGCCAATTTTGTTTATCGTACAGATGAGGAGATTTACAACATCAATGTTGAAGATCTCCGAACATATGCAAAAAATTGTCGCAATGGTTTGCAAGACCTAATTTTTCATGAGGAAGAGGGCACCATAATGGTATGTGTTAGTGACCTTAGGGTTTGAAATTATTTTTACATATACATGTGTACAATTTGTAATAAATACATGTGTATGTACATGTATACATTTATTTGTATGTGTACATTAATCTAACAAAAATATATGATTATATGTTAAAACACCATTTGCAGTTCTCACACATGATGCGTAAAGAAAATGTCAATATCATGTTTGGGACCTCTAGTTCAAACAATGCAGATGGGTCTGACCATCAAGATATGTTGGCAAATGTTAGTGTTTTTTAAGTGACTTTAAAATAAATAATTGTTGCCACACATGTACATGTATGTATATATATATAATTTGATAAAATGTTTTAACAGGTACCGATTCCGTCTAATGTTTTTGGGATGGCGGTACCTTCTTCTTCCTTGGGAGATGTACCTTCTACTTCCTTGGGAGATGGGCCACAAGTATGGACAATTTTTCTCAAGTTTAAAATTTATGTTTAAAAGTTATATATATATATATATATCTATATTTTGAGTTATTTAAAAAAAATTTAATTTAGGTTCCTATAGAAGATTTCTTTAATCCGTGGACTCTAGCGACGGAGATAGGAACATCCACAACATTTGAACAAGTTGTCTTTAGTTCATTTTTTTAATATTATTGAAAATAAGTTTATATATGTACACGTGCATTTTCATTTGAAAGTTTTTAATATATATATATATATATATATATATAACTGTACATGTATATTGTACAGTTTACCGCTGCAGATGTTCCTATGGGAGAACTTGTTCATCAAATGGAGAGGGAACCTTATGAGGTATTGCATGATTTTTTGTTATATTTTGTTTTTTACATGAAGTTCTAGATATATATATTCTCATTCATTTTTAAAACATCAAATTTTAATGTTCAAGTACATGTGCATTGTGTATGTAGGTTTCCCATTCACATGATAGGGCGCGGACTGAGACCCTAGTAGGGAAGACGCTAGATCTGTCTCCATTTGATGGACATGATTTACAGTAAATTTGATTTCAAAATTTAGATGGTTTTAAAATTTGTTAAACTTGATACAGTTTGATACTTGTGAGATTTACAATTTTTGGACATATTTTATTACATTGTTATTATATAATTTGTTTTATTTAATTTTTGGATGGTTTTAGTACTTTTGGCATGTGAATGTGAAGTAATGTTGTCATCTATAAATTAATGTTATCATCTGAACTACATTTGGCATGTTATGTAATGACATGTGTTATAATTTGTTTTGTTTTTAAAATTTAAGTTTTGGATGCTTGGAGTACATTTGGCATGTGAAGTAATGTTGTGATCTATATTTTTTTGTTAAATTAAAAGTTAAAAGTTTTAGATGGTTTCAATCTACATTTGGCATGTGATATTTAATGTTAAATGTTTTTGTTGGATAGTTGAATTATAATTGGCATGGCATGTGAAGTTTTTAAAACTCAAGTTTTGGATGGTTTCAATCTACATTTTGCAAGTGATATTTAATGAACTTTAAATGTTTAATGTTTTAATGTTGCATGATATATAATCAAAATGTTTTTAAAACTTAAAGTTTTGGATGGTTTCAATCTACATTTGGCACATGTGATATATAATGTTAAATGTTTCTATTGGATCTAGTTGAACTATAATTGGCATGGCATGTGAAGTAACGATCTATATATAATCAAAAAGTTTTTTAAACTCAAGTTTTGAACGGTTTCAATCTACATTTCACATGTGATGTTTAATGTTTTAATGTTGCACGATATATTATCAAAAGTTTTTAAAATTTTAAAGTTTTGGATGGTTTCAATCTACATTTGGCACATGTGGTATATAATGTTAAATGTTTCTATTGAATAGTTGTTCACTATAATTGGCATGGCATGTCAATTAATGTTGCACAAATCCCTTTTGGATGGTTGAAGTACATTTGGAATTTTAAGATTGCTTTTGATCTCTCCATGTAGTTTTGTTTGAATGAAAAAATTTCCAATAGGAAGAACATAGTTTTTCAATGCAACTAACCATGTATCAATTGAGCTCTAATTGAAAAAAGAGTTTAAAGAAGTAGATATATGTACAAATTATCTCTTTAATTTTGATTGGAAATATAAGTCTAGTACATATATATATGTTTGTTGAATTTGGGTCAATGTCGTTAATGCACTCAAATAGGTAGCCTTGTCGATTTATTTACATTGTGGAAACTTTTTACCAGAAAATCCAACTAGTTTTTCATCAATGCACATAGAAAAACTACTTGGAACAATTAATTGTGCATTCTAGAACATATCTATCCAAGAAAAGTAACATTTTTCATCAATGCACATTGAACATATCCGACCATTGGACAAGCAAATTTTGTACTAGATTTTCAATCAGGATTAGAGATGTGGGTCAAATCCCACCAAAAGTCGGAGAAGTGCTCCAAGTCTCTTGTCTGAAAGGAATTTTCGTACAAAACTATACTACAGATGATTTATTTACATTGTGTCCATACTTTTTACCAAAAAATCCAACTAGTTTTTCATCAATGCACATAGAAAAACTAGTTCTAGTTAATTGCATTCTAGAACATATATATTGAGTACGTAAATAATTTTTCATCAATGCACATAGTAAAAATAGAACAATTAATTTCATTCTAGAACACACACACACACACACATATATATCCAATACATATAACATTTTTCATCAATGCACATGTATAGAAAAGCTACTTTCAGTTGATACTAGAGCACGTGCTTGTACCAAAACAATTTGTACATGTGCAAAAACTTGCACAAATAACATAAGCAGCTCAATTTTTAGTTGAGTACTGGAAGTTCTAAAACATATTTAATCCAAAGAGAATAAATTGTTGGACAATTCACTCAAAAAAATTCTAATGGAATTCCATCTTCAATAATCCGTTCATGATCAGATTTTGACATTTTCCATCTCTTAATTTTTGATTTTTTCTTTGATTGAACTTCTATCAACTTTATGCGTGATGCACACACTAAGTGACTATATTGACAACTTATGGAATCATGTTCATAGTCTTCAAAGTAAACAAAGTCTCCACTTTGATGAGTTTGTCTGAAAAAATAACCTTTTAGTATAATAGACCCTCTGTCATACTGAAATCCGTGATCATTATAGTCTTGTAATAATTTCATTTTTCGTTCAGTGCAACGCATCAAATAATACTTCACATTTTCATCGTTGTCAATAGGTGCAATTACAGCAAAAACATCTCCTACACAATAAAATAAACTTAACAAAATTATACATATTTAAATTTATTTCTAGATTTTTAAATCATTAGAAAGTAATTCAAATGTTACCTTCTCTAACAAGATCAGAAACTCTATCACCATCGGATGATATTGTAGTTTTCTCTGATTGGAATTCTTCAAACATTGCAACATACATTTTGCCTTTTGTATTTAGCTCTGTATGTTTCCAATCGTTCACATACATTTTGTTTTCACAAACGTCATTGGATTTTGTGTTGTCTATGCAAACATCACAAAAACAAGAATATTTTCTTTTATCCAATGCAAACACATTTCTAGACGACTTTGTTTGAATTGAATGCAATTTTCGAGTCCCTTTTATTGTTTCAACGTCATTTCCAATTGATCTATCTACGTCTTCGATTCCAATATGCCAGAAAAACCTTTATATGGAAAATTAGAAGAAGAATTTGTAAATATGATATCAAAATATAATCAAAGATAATCATTGCATGATAAATGTACAATGTTTAAAATTAGATTTCCAATATAAATTAAATTGAATGTACCTTCGCACTTCTCTTGATGGGTTTCTCTCATGGCTTAGAGCAGCGATGCACCATTGAACAACTTCTTCAGCGTTCACAAGTCGGCTTGTAGAGTGGTTCATTTGATATCTTCGAAGTGCTCGTTTTATGCATGCTCCTGCACCGTCATGTTCTCCTTTTCCATGGCCAGTTTCAAAGAAATTCCAACAATGTTTAATGTAGGTTTTCTTATGAAGACAACACAACTAAAAGAATGATCGTGCAGATTTGAATTGACCCGCGCATCCATCTGACCATATCCAATGTTCATTGAATGTTATTCCACGATTTTTCAATGAATCATAAATTTTTCCAAAACAATGTTGTACAAAACATGTATCATGTGTACGATCGTCACTGATATAAAAGTGATATTCTTTAATGATATGTCTATTTTCACTCGTGCTTTCTATATGATCGACATTTTGTTCATCATGTCTATATAGAATATGGACGAGCATGGAGACTTGGTCAGAATGATAGTATTCACTCTGAATTTCTTTTTGTGGAACAAATGTGTAGTTTTCTGCAAAATCAATCACTGACAAAATGGTCCCTGGTGCAAAAAATTCACGAGATTTTTTGAATTGCAAGTCTTGCCATCGAGCCCTATGGGAATGCTTGGTGTATTTGTAAATTTCTGCCTCAAACTTTCTCAAAAACTCTATCAGAAAAATTTCGTCTTCTAGTAATTCAATTCTTTTAACATTATTTGCACCTTGAATCGATGTATCGATATATTCATATCTCTTCCATTTCACTTTCATGTTGGACAATGATTGATCATTTATATCAATACGATATTTGTTTTGAAATTTAGTCAAATTTCCACAATCATCGCATTTTTTTACCACCAACACATTTCTTTTTGTAAAATAGTTCATCGCTTTCTCTTTCACATAGAATTTGAGATATGAATTCACGGATAGTGGAAGGAAGAGGTGAATCCTTCCATAATGTTCTACCGAAATCAAGGAATGTGTCATAATATAACTCAAATTCCACATGATAATGACAACAACAAGTGTCGCGTACGGTGATAGGTTTTACATACCATGGTTTTTGTTGAACAAAAGCACTGAGTGAAACATGAATTTGACGATTCTCTTCTTTGAACTTGTTGAATAACTCTATATGAGTGGTTTCCAAGAAATATTTTTCATGTTCTTCGTACTGATTTTGTGCTATTCTTCTTCGCATCACATGCCTTGCAGTTGGCGAAACACGCGAATTGTTCTTCCAATATTCATATATTATTTTTTTAACATTTTCTCCAAGTCTATCTTTGTATGGTTGCCTACAAATAGCTTTCCAACAAGCGAGTTCATCATTTACATCTATTTGCAACCGAAATTTCCGATGTTTGTGCAAAGTTTTTCGCGAGGTTCCCAGTGCTCGTGCCATAGATGTTACCAAACGATTCTCTTGAGTACTTGATGAAACCATTTCCATCTGTATTCCTCTACGTACAATTGAAACATCTTTCTCTCTAGATCTCTTAATTGACTTTATAGCACTACTCATATTTTTTATCACATCTTCCTTCATTTTTTTATCTTTGGTTGATTTTTGAATACCCAATAGTGTCGTAGCTTCTTTTAATTTCTTTAATGATAGGAGACCTTTCAACATTTCAGCCTGAACTGTCACTCGCTCATTTAAGAAATACTTTTCAAAAATGCAGTTAACACGATATCGTATAACATGTTCAGGTTTTTTTATCTCCATATGTGTGACTGTCAACATTTTATAACATCTCATTATCGATAGTGATTTCATCTGTACATATTCGAGAAAATAGTACATACTCAATAAATAACTAAATTAATAAATATATCTATAATTTCAAATATTTTTCAAATTAGTTCATCAAATAAAAATTAAGCTTCAAATTTTACATTAGGAAAATTTTAAATATATCAATAGATCATAATATTTACATTTACATACCTGCTTCAATTTCTGCTTGAGGTTGATTTTCTTCTTCAATATTTTGAGAAATATCTCTGTCTGTTTACATTAAACAAAATATTTTTCAAATTAGTTCATCAAATAAAAATTAAGCTTCACATTTTACATTAGGAAAATTTTAAATATATCAATAGATCATAATATTTACATTTACATGCCTGCTTCAATTTTTGCTTGAGGTTGATTTTCCTCTTCAATATTTGAGAGGGCTTCTAACTTTCTTTTGCGAGATTGTCTCGTCTCTTCTCTACGTTCCTCAGGGTCTCTTTTTCGATCATATTTTCTCGCACAAGTTCTTTGATTTCCCATGATAATAGGGTATGAAGTTCAAAAAATTTCCTTCAAAAAATTAGACAATAACTCGATTACAAAAAATATCACAGAAGATTTAATTTAAAAAAATTCAGTTTAAATTTTTTGCAAAAAATACATACTCCAATCCAAAACACTTACTTAAAAAAGTTCGAGAGAAAAATGTCTTATAAAAATGAAACGAAGCTCAAAATATTTACTTCAACTCAAAACACGTACATACCTCCAAGAAATTTCTTTTGAATGTACGTCCAAGAAATTTTTTTAAGTTCAAAACAATTTTTTGCAAAATCAGGCCGCCTCCAAGAAATGTCTTCCAAAAAAATTCTCTAAACCCAAAACAATTCCTTGTAAAATCAGTTTGCTTCCAAGAAATGCTCTTAAATCCAAACTTTAAAGAAATTTTTTTAAACCCAAACCAAGATCTTTGTAAAATGAGATGAATGCGAAATGTGCGAAAATTGTGAATGATTTCGCGGCAATTTATATTGCCGTGAAATGTGTTTTAGTAGGGGCTCCGCAAAACTTTCTGGCCGACGGAAAGTTATACAATAGTTCGGCCGAACTTTTAATCAAAAGTTCGGCCGAACTATTAAGTCGTTAGACTTAACGAGCCGTCGACGCAAAACATAGTTCGGCCGAACTGTTAATCAAAGTTCGGTCGAACTAATGCGTCACCAGTTACGCAAAAACCAGGCTCTGAATACGTTTCTGCAACTTTGGAATGATTAAACTCCATGAAAGGTTGTTAATTAATTGTCGGAACCAAGACAAGCATTTTCATAATTGAATCTACTTTCAGGAAATATAACTTTTATGGAATTTCATAAACGTTTACTAATTTTAATTATTTTTCTAATAAAATGGGTGCAAACAATTTTTGAGGGTCATTGTGATTCAGTGAAATCAAAATTTTGTATCTCCCAAAATACATTGTAAAAAAAATTGAAAAAATTATGGGGCATTACATTGGTCCGTCGTCTCTAATGTGTAGCTTTTAGATTTTTAGTTTATAACTTATATGTTAAGAAATTTCTTGTGACACGAAACATATCCAAAATACGCAATTTTTCGTATTGGACCAGTTCAAAAAATTCTAGTAATTATGATATGCATCCATTAGCTTTGTAAATATGACGAAAACAAATTATACTCTGTCTATATTGTTGCAACACATTTTGTTTTTTCAAAAACACAAATTTTCAATGAATACAACATTGCATCATAACATGACTTCTTATGAATCCTTTGATTGTTAAGAAACACACACTCAAAGAAACGCTAAGTTGACATATCAAATCTGCATTAAAAAATTTCAAAAAATAAGTAATAGAAAGCTAAAAAAATTTCTCACAACTTTTATTTTTATCGCAAAATGAAATTCTACACAGAAAAATTGTTATAGTTTGCAGAAAGTTGAAGAACCGAAAAAAATGAAATTTTTTTCTCAAAAAAGGGCAAAAAGTGTAACCCAGCTTCACATTTTCACCCAATAGCACTATTTGTGAATTTTTGCAAATCTTATATTTTATTGCAGATTAGTGCTAAGTTTTTGTTCGACAATAACAATACTACTTTATGCATGTGTGGTTTTGAAATACCACATTTTTCAAATAAAAACATGTTCCAAAAGAAATCTTGAAGGTGATAACTTGATCGCATCCACCATGTCAATTGTTTCCAAAGAAACCTTTCAAAATGTCACTAATGTCATTATGAACTTATTTGTTTTCATATTTTTAAGCTTGCAGTCCATCCATGAATTTTCATCTCCCTACTGCTAAATTTCAAAACTCATTTTCCCTTTACAATCTTCATACTTTCATGCCTCATTTTCACTCACCCTTAACCCAAAAATAAAGTCATTCAACTCCCTTACAATGCTTTATGAAATAGATTCAAGGAAAAGCAAAATTCTTTTTTACCTATCGGTAGCAGGGCATTTTAGAATATCTTAATTTTCATATGCTTGTTTTGAGTACTTAAAAAAAACCATATTAGATTAAATAAATGTAAAACATGATTTGATAATTTTATTTCTATTTTCAGGAAGTTTTGAGGTCCACTTGCTACAAAATCCCAAAAAATTACCTTTTTTATTGTCTCAAATGCAGATGAAAATTATTTCATGGCGTAGATCTCGGTAAGACCTTTCCAACGACTCTTGAATCATAAAAAACAGACGTCATATGAGAAATTTATGGTTGTTTGAAGTTTTGAAAAAAAATGCAATGACAGGTGCCACGTGGAAGCACCAAAGGGTGCCATGTGGATGCTCAAGTGGGTAGATGACATGACATGCAAACATGGCGAGATGAATGTTCAAGGTGACATGGTGTACAATGGGGCAATGACTGTGTAATGTTGATCAATAATACGCTGCCACATGGACCAATCCAGTGTCACCACATGGTAGCAAAATTGTTGCCTAGTTAACAAATTTTGACTTTTATTGGATTTGAAATCATTACCTCTCTTTTACAGATTCAAAGGCTTACCAACAAATCACAATTCAAATTTGTGTAAAAGGAGTGATAAAAAGCGTTCGTTAAAGTAAAAAATGCCCAACAAAACAAAATTAGAGATTTTTAGGAAAAAATCAAATGTCTAAGGGCACTTATCAATCAATTTCATGCCACCAAAATATTTGTTTTTTAATTGAACTCATCCACTTGCTATAAAGAATGGATCTTACAAACAATTTATTCTATACAAATTGGAAAAATTTTGAAGCTACAACTCAGAAATTTTTATTTTATTTTCATTTTTAATTTTTTTTTTTTTTTTTTTTTTTTGCAGGTTGTTACAAGGTGTGTTACAACAAAATTCGTGGGTCATTTTCTCACAAACTATTTGTTGGATTTTTCTCAATTTTTTTTGGACATGTTCCTACTGTTCTAATGTTTATGCATACCAAAAATCAACATGATCCAATGCACACATTCCGAGATATAATTGAAATTGTTGTAAAATTCAGAAACGATTTTCTCACAAACTACAGATCGGATTGTGCTGAAATTTGTTATGAAGGTTCCTATGGTCATAATTCTTTTGCATACCGAAAATCAAATCGATCCAATGTACATATCTCGAGATATAATCGAAATAGCTGTAGGTTATGATCTTCATTTTCTCGAAAACTATGAAGCGGATTGAGCTGAAATTTTTAGAGATTGTTCATTAGAATATTATGTACTGCCTGTAAAAAATTACCAAAAATTAGTTCATGGTTTGTGAGATATCTTTAGTTTAATTTCTGCAATTTTTTTTATCTTTTATTTTTATAAATAAAATTACGATTTTTTATTTAAGTGATACAAATCAAATTGAATGAAAATTTTGTTAGCAAATGGATACAAATCAAATTGAATATTGAAGACAAAAATTAATTTAGGAAATTTTGACATCGTCAACAACTTAAACCATTCCTGAAAACTTTTCAAAGCCATTTATTCGATTCCAACTTTTTGATCTTCCAGGTCACAACAAGGTGCGATAAGAGAGTATACTTTGAAATTTAACAATTATTTTCGCGTTTTAAAATATGAAACTTAGAAAACATAGAAAAAAGATCAGACCTCAATTTTTTAGCTCTCCCTCTTTCATGAATGTTCATTTTCCTCATAAATATTCATCCCAATGGTTAGTAAATGAAGTGGCTCTTACTGAACCATAATGAAATCACAAAACATAAACAAAATCATGGTTTTATTCCTTTATTCTACCCTACTCTACCCTTAAAAAAAATGAAAACTTTTCTTCCAGTATATGCAAATTTCCAATGTAACCATCTATGAATCAAGATCTCTAGTGTGCTCATATCCAATTCTGAAAAATATATCTCTATGTCCTCTAAGATATGAGAGGCCATTTATACTTTTGGTGACAAGATTTGTTGAAGAATGAATGAATGTTGTGACCAAGTAACTGCTTGGAACCAATATTCAATGTAGGCATTTCTTTCCTGGTCCTCTTCATTAGTTACCATGCCTTGAATTTCTTCTGGAAGTTGCCCTTCATTCTCTAAAGGGTACCGAGGATTTGGAGACAAACATGCTAAAAATTCTTCAATTTCTGTTTCAAATGGTTGTTTCTCATCAATTGTAGTCCATTGGATCTCTTGTTCTTTTACTGCTTCTTGGGATGCAACTCTATCCTTGATGGCTATTCTGGAACTAGAACAAGGGCTTGAGAATAATCTTATAAGGGCATATCCTTTTCTTCCCAACAAATGCTTGAGCATCATTTTAGTTCATTTGCTAGTCTAGAGTTCTTGCTTCACAAATGGATTAGTATTGAGACTCTTACATTATCCAAAAATAATTGAAATTCATGCATCCTATATGATTTTAATATGCTTTTAACCGTGCATCTAAGAATGATTGCGACTATCATGAGTTTGTCTAAACTTTCAAAATAAACACATATGTATACCTCCCCTACAACGATGCCAAAATGTTGGGTGATTTAATTGTGAGTTAAACCCCTGTCATTAAATTGTCAACCCGACGTTCATGAACTAGCGAGGTATACGTGTACTATATTTAATAGATGATTATTTCTCAGAATAGATTAATATAATGCAAGAAACTTGAAACAAATTACAAAACAAATATGAAAACAAATGAAAAACAAGTGCACATGTTCTTTCTCAAGCATGTTCTTTCTAAATCACTTTTTTTCTCTAAAAAACTAGCTCTACGAAAACCAACAATTCTAATCTAAGCTATGAAATGAAAAAATAATTTAATCTAGTAGTCTATGAGATTACTAGTGTGCCAATCCAATCCAAACATAAGGAAATTAAATCAATCTTAACAAAACAACAATAATGAAATAAACATAAAAACACATAATCAAAATAACATAAAAGAAACTAAACTAGACTTGCATAAATGAAATAACATAGATATTTACAACAAAGAAAAGAGGTGCGCAAGCTGCAATTGATGGGTGCTCTCCACTCCTTAACAAACACACCGAACGATTATCAAAGCTTGGAGATTAAAGCAACAACATGTATTCCATAAAATGAAGTTGGATAAAGTTCCAAAGATATTACAATAATTAATCTCTCTTCCTCTCTATCCTAACTTTACAAATTACATTAATTATATATTGGATGGAACACCTTTGAATGAAGGATGCACTCCTATTCATACAAAAACTTAAGGTAACTAATCAATAAATCTAGATCCACAAAAATTTCCTAGATCCACAATTATCTCTTTTGGTTACAACCAATTAACTAAAAATATGAGATACAAATTCTTTCACACATCTTTAGGAGACACATATCAAAACATCCATGATTCTTCTCCTTTGAATGTGCTTAGTCAATGATCCAAAACTTCTACAAATATTCCACAAATCTTCATGAGTTGAAATTGAAATTTGAATTTGTGGTTGAGTGGCCAAATAAGACTCTTCAAGAATCTTCAAATAGGCCCACAACATCATAAAACTCATGGCACTATTAGATATATATGAAACCATGCTAATTTCCTAATATTTAATCATAAATTTTCTTAAAATACTTAAAATAAATGACTTGGAAAATGATAATGATAAATCCATATGATCATGCAAATGGTAATAATGTAGGCTTATGGAGTTGTAGAACATGGTAAAGAGCTATGAAATATGGTAAAATGATAGAAATGAGGGTGAAAGATAATGACATTTTGGAAGCCCAACAATATTAATAATACATGGTATTGGCCCATGTTATTGTAACAAGGTCTATTTACAAATTAGTAATATTCATGGTAAAATGAGAGTGAATATCCATGATTAAGAATCTTGTTATATTGTAAGTTTATTGTAAGTAATAAGTTTTTTTGTGATTATTGATTAACTACGAAATATGGTAAAATGATAGAAATGAGGGTGAAAGATAATGACATTTTGGAAGCCCAACAATATTAATAATCCATGGTATTGGCCCATGTTATTGTAACAACATCTATTTACAAATTAATAATATTCATGGTAAAATGAGAGTGAATATCCATGATTACAAATCTTGTTATATTGTAAGTTTATTATAAGTAATAAGTTTTTATGTGCTTATTGATTAAATTTAAATATAGTTACAAAATAATTACTGTACACCACTACATTTCCTCATACTTTTTTGTTTTTAGATTTGATTTTAAAAATGTTATAAAATTAAATTAAAATAAAATATTTAGAAACTATGCAATTATAACCAACCTAGATGAATCTTAACTCAGGATCTACCAAGCACTAAGAGAGATCAAAAGTCTTTTCACTTTAACAGAGGTTTACCCCTCAAGAGAGATATTTGATCCCTCTCAACTCTTGGTAGATCCAGAGTTAAGATGGATCTAGAGTTAAGATGAATCTAGGGTGGTTAGTTAAATTTAAATATGGTTATGAAATCATTATTACTCCACATGATTTTAATAATTGATTTGTTTGTTGATCATTATTATTTTAACATTGACCAATGGGATGTTTAACTTTGAAAAATAAATATTTAATATTATTAAAAAAACTAATTTTCAAACATTTGATTGGACCATAACTGCCTTACATATTTTACACCATAATTTATAGACATGGTTGCAATATTCATGCATGATATTTAGATATTTGTGCAGTGATTTTCTTTTCTTAATTTGTGTAGGAAACCATTCAAAAGTAAAATTCTTGAAAATAGCTTAACTCAAGTAAATGTCATATTTACCATTAATTACTTCATGCCATAATTTAAGCAAATCTTCGGATAAAATATGGATAGGAATAAAATTGTTATGAACTTTAAGGTCACGACCAAGTCAAACCCCACATTGGTGTATGAGACCCCCTTGTTTGTGGGACACCAACCTCCTACTAGTGATTTGACTGCTAAGTCCACATTGGTGTATGAGACCCCCTTGTTTGTGGGACACCCACCTCTTGCTAGTGATTTGAGTGCTAAGTCTATGACAACATACATCTATGAAGACATACATACTCTACCCCCCTTTGGTTTTGAACTTGTGACCTCTTAGGAGGAAACACATGTTCTTAACCATTAGGCCCACTCAAGTTGTAAATAAATATACTTATTAGGAGTTACTTCCCACCATTATTTATGTTTTCTTCAACACTTATGTAGGAGTAAAACTGTAAATGTGTAGACTTAGGAGGAAACACATGTTCTTAACCATTAGGCCCACTCAAGCTGTAAATAAATATACTTATTAGGAGTTACTTCCCACCATTATTTATGTTTTCTTCAACACTTATGTAGGAGTAAAACTGTAAATGTGTAGACTTACTAGTGGTTACTACCCACCAAAATTTATGCAAGTTCACCTAAGCAATTTAGTTCTCCACTTCTTCACATGTCAATTTATTAGTTATTGCCAAAGCAAGATTATAGGATGATTTGTGTATTGACCACTATCAATTTAAAGTTCAAGTTATAATTTCTAACTTGAGTTGGAGGGACTTAGTTGTGGTGCAAAACAAAATTACAATATAAGAAATTGAATTTTATTATTTTTATTACATTTAACTTTTTATTATTAATTGAGCCAAGATTTAAATATTTACAATTCATGCAGGAGTGAAAAGTTGCCCCTTTATAAACCAACCACTTAGAATTCCCACTACTAATTTTACTAATTTAACAACTAAATTAGTATATTTTTTCCCACAATAACAAAGATATATATATATATATATATATATATATATATATATATATATTTCTTTGTTATAACAAAAACTTATATTCAAAATTATTTATTTTACATTATAAATCTAACCATATATCATAATGTCAGATTCAATAATACTTTCTCAATTATATATATATATAAAACAACGAAGTCAACAAAGACTTATGTCAGACTATATTTTTTTATGAGACCATTAATTAGTTTCTTGTTTTTAGCCTTTTGCAATCCAATTATTTTCTTATTCAAAATGATAATAAACGGGACCAACCTTCCAAAAATAAAAAATTCTTAAATTCAAAAGTCCTTATCTATTACGTTGCATTCTGTAGCTTTACAACACACAAAAATCTGTAACCCATTATCTTGACCCAAAAATTGTGATGGTTATTCTTTAAATGTTTTAAAGCAGTGGAGCATAAAGAGTCATTAAAAAATGCATGCAGCTTTCAGCAAAAATGTCAACGAAACAAAATACAAAATGGATACAGATATATGACCAGCAAAACATTGATTTGTTAGGTTATGGACAAAAATTGCGTTCGGTAGAATTAAAAATAATGCTGAGCACATTCGACCAAATATGAACGTGGAGAAGTCCTAAACCAAGTTGAAGACGAAGACGACGGGACTGCGGAAGAATAAACTGCTCCGACAGCAGTCTTTCAAAGAAATTAGCGAATTTGCCCCTGGAAGCTTAATTCAGGGAAAAAAAGGAGTTACAATTGGAATCTACATATAAATTCACGTTTTCTGGTAAGTTAGTGTTTTCTTAAATCTGAATTCATTGCAGTTTTGATGTAGAAAGAAAGAAAGAAAGAATTTTTAATGTCCACGAGGCTAAAAATAGCCTATGGGACAGCCAAGATCCTGTGAGATTTGGTATGCTAAATTCAAGCACTTGAACGAACTTTATGGTTTGCGCCAAATTTGAAATCTTTTTCCTTTGTTAATTGAACATTCCATTGAAAGATTAGCATTCTTTGAAGTTTTATTATAAGAGTAACTATTTAAGGAAATTTCAGACTTTGAGAGCTTCTGTATAGATTTCAATGATTTCTGACAACTCTTTTGACTTGACGATATGTAAGTTATTTTTCATCAGAGTTGTGCAACAGAAGAGACTGGAGGGTGGTTTTTTTTCCGAGAGTTCAGTAAAAATAATTAACAGAAGAGACTGGAGGGTGGTTTTTTTCCCGAGATGACGAAAAGTGAATCTGCCACATGGCAGGGTTCACCTTTCATTTAACGAAATCAACCTGCAACTTATTAAAATCCATAACAACCTACAGATTCATCGTTCCGAATCTTTAAAATCGATCCTGAGACCTATGGGGTCTAGGTCCATTTCGCTTCCACTGCGCCATTTCTTCTCCGGCAGTCAGTTCATTCGAACAGTCTTCAATACCACTGTGCCATAACCCATCGTTCTGGCCTCTACGTGTCGACCAGTCTTCAAATTCCTTCCATCTCGCTATGTAGGTTAACAACTTTCGTTGTGTCCCTTCCTTCCACGCGTTTTCTGGATAATGCGATTCTGGACTTGGTTCCAGTCTTATCATAAAACTTCAACTTCCGATTCATTGGAGCCGGGTTTCAACGGCTTTCAATTCAATTCAACCTACAGTCATATCGCTCATCTCTAGCGCGTCTGTCTGCGTTAAAAACCTGGGATCGGTCTCAGTCCGGTAACAGTTCAACCGAACAGAATTAGACGCAAATCAAACACGTTCAATTGCAGATTTTAAACGCTCCATAAATTCGTTAACTCAATTACTAACACGACTCCATCTTTAGTTTTCCACGCTCAGGTTCTTCTCATCAGCGCTGTTACTGTGTTGGGTTTTCACAGTCTCGCCCAACCTACAAAACTGGAAATTGATTCACAAAACTAAACAAAAATAATGATATCGCATTATGTTTGGATCGATTAGCGTTCTTCATAACCAATATCTATGGATTAAATCCGCAATTCCTCATAACACGAGTTCCAAACTTTAACTCTGCCTCTAACACAACGATTCATTCAGCGCTTTACAGATTTAATTCAATGCATAGATCGACTGGAACTAAATCGACTTTTTCCTCATACATTTCTTCACAGAAATCCAAACGTTATTTAACCCTTATTTAACCAAAACAAAACCATATATAACACAGAGAAATTGCACAAAACACCATATTCTATTATTGTACAAAATTCAGTTACAATTCTAAGGCATTTCAGCCTTAGCGCGCAGATTCTCAAGCTACTACATTGTGCTCGCTTCTATCTATCTCTCTCCAACACACTACAGAATTCTTTTTTATCTGTTTTTCAAGGGCCAAGAATCGGTTTTTTTAACTAATTTTTGCCCTAGTTTGCGTAACTATTTTCATAACCGCCTTTGCAGTTTCGGATCTGAATTTGAATTCAGATATCTTTGGATGCCCCTGCATCAGACTCACGAGGCACAAAAAAAATTATGACCTCCTGGTCATATGGCTTCTACCGCTGTCAGCAATTCTTCTGTGGAACTGCTCCTTGGGATCTTCGTGTAGCAACATCTTCTGAACAATTCTGCCCACATCCTTTGTGGAATTGTCTGCTGTGAGCTGCAACAAAACCTCTGCAATAGCAGTCCTCCTCTCTCTCTGGTTCGCTTCTGTGGCATCTCTCTGGTTCGCTCCTGTGGAACCATTGAGCACTCCTGCTCTAGGTTGTTGCATATCTTTGGATGCCCCTGCATCACGAGAGTTCAGTAAAAATAATTAAAAAAATTAGGTAGTTGAATTGTAAATAGATTATTTTTAATAATGAAAATAGATTGAGAAACACCATAAAAAAAACCCTTAAAATACTCAAAATACTAAATTCTATAACCCAAATTTTCAAAATTCTTTCCAAAATTTTTCATAATCTAACAGAATTTCTCTATTCTGTAAGCTTTTTTTTTTTAAACTATAGCTATATTCCCGAAGAAATTTAGCTTTTTCATCAGTGTATTCCCGAAGAAATTTAGTATTGAGATTCAGGTACATTGTTTTTTCTTTTTTTCATAAAAGAAAACAAATTCCTTTGGCATTGGTTACGGTTAATTTCTTCAAGTTTGCGTTTTAATTTCAATGTTTTCTATGCATCATTTTTGCCTTCAGAAGAAATTTAGGATTATATTGATCTCCAGGCCTACGGGTGCAGATGGCTAGAGATTTATTATAATAATTAAGAATTTGATATTTTTTATGAGAATTATTTGAAATTTGGTTTAAAATTATTGATATATTTGAATGGTTAAATCTGTAGAGATGGAATGCAAAAGACTTTGAATCTTTAAATCTGTAGAGATGGAATGCAAAAGACTTTGAATCTTTAAATCTGTATATTTTAATCTTTGAATCTGTTTATACCTCTAAAAATGAATTTCAAATAACAATTTCAAACTCTACTGAGTATTATCCTCCAAATAAGGCAACTGTCACATAAATTTCTCGGGGGAAGCTCATGGCTTCGGAAACAAACATTCCTGTGATAAATTTGGTTTCCATCCGTAGAGTTAGAATTGGTCCGTCTCTGTAACTTTTGACTTGTCATTCCACAGGAATTGTAAATTGCTGTTCTTCTGTCTAGTGGCTCAGCCCAGAGAGGGTAAATCTCTTCCATCAATTTAATTATTATTTTTGCAGTCCAGAAATGGTAAATATTGCCTGTCTGCGCAAGGGTTGATCTCCTTAAGCTCAGAAATGATCGTGTTTGTCAAAATAAATTGTTCGCTTCTGTTCAGAGATATTAGATGTTGCGTTTTCTCTACGGATCGTAATGTTGTCGAAGAAATGTTAAAATTTCGCCCTTGCATATGCGTTGTTGTCTTTTTCTACGATGCTGTGAAAATTGTCTGCCTGTTGGTTTCCTTCAGCTCGGCAATGTAAGGTTACCAGACTCGACCTCCAGAGTTTGGTTTCTTTCAGTTTGGCAAATGAAAAATTACCAGGATTTCATTCGATAATAACGTGCCTAAGCTAAAGAGCAATAGTTGACCCTGACTCAGGAATATTTCTGCAGTTTATTTGGGGAATTCAGAAAAACAGAGAGTCTAATTTTGCAGAAAAATGATATCTTTTATGAAAATTAACAATCTCGACAGCCGGCTGCATTAGTTCACTCGTTGTATCGATTGAGTTATTAAGATTCAAGACCTGGCTCTCCTAGGGTTTGCCGTGATGCTCTGTTATGGCTCGCGCTGCAGGGGGGGCTCGGTTCCCTCCTACTGCATTGTCACTGGGATCTGCGCACGGCTGGCCCGTCCATTCTATCAGCTTCCACCCACTCAAGTGCAAGCCTGCGGGGTTTTGTCTCCAAAGTCGCAACCCAGGCTGCTGTTTGCCAAAAGTGGCTAAGAATCCAAAATATGAGGTGAAATCTAGTTGCATAGGTGAATATATTCAGTTTGCATGCAATATATTCAGTTTGCATGCAAGATCGTGCCCTCATTGGCAAATTTATGGGGATCTGGCTTATGGTAAAGAATTTGATCTGGTTGATTCAGAACAAATAGAAACCCAAAAAGACAGATCAAGCTCAAATTAGGGACAAAGGGTTTCTTCATAGTGATATTCACTAATCTGAAAGATCAAATCAGGGTTTTTGAAATGCACCCTACTATCTCTTAGGTTCTGGACTGAATGCTTCAGCCCAAAAAAGGACATTTTAGCAGCTCCAGTTGAGTTCATCTTTTCTCCCTCCCAAAAGATTTTTGCGAAGAAGAAACCTTGGAGGGAATAACCAATGCTTTTGACCATTTTGTCAAAGTTTCTAAAGTCCCACAATGAAGAAGATATGCCATGTTGTTGAAACAATCCTTGGACTATGAGCACATACCCTTCAAATGCAGGAAATGTGATGAATATGGACACCTCTTCAGAGATTGTCATCTGAATCCTGTCAAACCTCCCCCAAACCCTGGTTCTCAAAAAGATCTAGATGGTTTTGAAAAACCAACCTCTAGACATGGAAACCCCCGATCCCAACCCTCTTTGACTTTGAACAAAGTTTTCAAAACCCACAGTAGTTTGAAACCTTGGTTTCCAATGAAGGCTTTCAGCCTAAAGATCCTCCCAAGACTGATCTGATTGCAGATATTATCGATGCCTTGCAACAGCCTCAATTGAATCCATCGCTGGATCGCAAGGAAACTCCAAGAGTAAACTTGACGGACCCAACAACCAATGAAGCAACAATGACTGAAGTAATGAACAAAAAGACATAGGAAACTACCAAAGACATGGATATGGATGCTTTGGATCTCCCATCAATGGTGGTGGCATGATAGGGAAAGGACCCCCAATCTATCCCAGAGCATCAATTGTAGATTCTATCCAAATCTCTTCTCAAAGCTAAGACATAGAGAACCCAGGATCTCTTAGATATAAGTTCTTCAAATCCCCATTTAGAAATGCAAACTCATTCTTTTAAAGATCCCCCTAACGCTTAAAAAGACGACAAGAAAAGAGGTAGAAGAAGCAATAAACAACTGGAATTGGGGAAAATGTTGGTCAAATCTGGAAGGATCACGATCATGACAGAGGTATTCTCGATCATGACAGAGGTATTCTCCTTCGATCCTCCTAACCTTCAATGAACATTATCTCATGGAACAGCAAAGGGCTTAATTGTAAAGGCAAGCAAAGACTTTTCAAAAATAGAATTTGTAAGGAACAACTAGCTATTATGATGATACAAGAATCTAAATGTACTAGTGAAAAAGTTGCAACAATTGATGCTATTGGACAACTAGGAGGATTGGCTCTTTTATGGGTGCAGATGGCTAGAGATTTATTATAATAATTAAGAATTTAATATTTTTTATGAGAATTATTTGAAATTTGATTTAAAATTATTGATATATTTGAATTGTTAAATCTGTAGAGATGGAATGCCAAAGACTTTGAATCTTTAAATCTGTATATTTTAATCTTTGAATCTGTTTATACCTCTAAAAATGAATTTCAAATAACAATTTCAAACTCTACTGAGTATTATCCTCCAAATAAGGCAACTGCCACATAAATTTCTCGGGAAAAGCTCATGGCTTCGGAAACAAACATTCCTGTGATAAATTTGGTTTCCATCCGTAGAGTTAGAATTGGTCCGTCTCTGTAACTTTTGACTTGTCATTCCACAGGAATTGTAAATTGCTGTTCTTCTGTCTAGTGGCTCAGCCCAGAGAGGGTAAATCTCTTCCATCAATTTAAATATTATTTTTGCAGTCCAGAAACGGTAAATATTGCCTGTCTGCGCAAGGATTGATCTCCTGAAGCTCAGAAATGATTGCCTGTTTGTCAAAATAAATTGTTCGCTTTTGTTCAGAGATATTAGATGTTGCGTTTTCTCTATGGATCGTAATGTTGTCGAAGAAATGTTAAAATTTCGCGCATGCATATGCGTTGTTGTCTTTTTCCTACGAGGCTGTGAAAATTGTCTGCCTGTTGGTTTCCTTCAGCTCGGCAGTGTAAAGGTACTAGACTCGACCTCCAGAGTTTGGTTTCTTTCAGTTTGGCAAATGGAAAATTACCAGGATTTCATTCGATAATAACGTGCCTAAGCTAAAGAGTAATAGTTGACCCTGACCCAGGAATATTTCTGCAGTTTATTTGGGGTATTCAGAAAAACAGACAGTCTAATTTTGCAGAAAAATGATACCTTTCATGAAAATTAACAATCTCGACAGCCGGCTGCATTAGTTCACTCGTTGTATCGATTGAGTTATTAAGATTCAAGACCTGGCTCTCCTAGGGTTTGCTGTGATGCTCTCTTATGGCTCGCACTGCAGGGGGGGCTCGGTTCCCTCCTACTGCATTGTCACTGGGATCTGCACACGGCTGGCCCGTCCATTCTATCAGCTTCCACCCACTCAAGTGCAAGCCTGTGGGGTTTTGTCTCCAAAGCCGCAACCCAGGCTGCTGTTTTCCAAAAGTGGCTAAGAATCGAAAATATGAGGTGAAATCTAGTTGCATAGGTGAATATATTCAGTTTGCATTCAAGATCGTGCCCTCATTGGCAAATTTATGGGGATCTGGCTTACGGTAAAGAATTTGATCTGGTTGATTCAGAACAAATGGAAACCCAAAAAGACAGATCATGCTCAAATTAGGGACAAAGGGTTTCTTCATAGTGATATTCTCTAATCTGGAAGATCAAATCAGGGTTTTTGAAAATGCACCCTATTTCATTAATTCCACTAGACTATCTCTTAGGTTCTGGACTGAAATTTGAATGCTTCAGCCCAAAAAAGGACATTTTAGCAGCTCTAGTTGGGTTCAACTTTTCTCCCTCCCAAAAGATTTTTGCGAAGAAGAAACCTTGGAGGGAATAACCAATGCTTTTGACCATTTTGTCAAAGTTTCTAAAGCCCCACAATGAAGAAGATATGCTTCATGTAATATCCCCAAAGGGAAATAACCAGTAATACACAGAAATGTGCCAGACAGATATATAAAACAAAATGCTGGAACCAGATAATGGAACAAGTACACATAGAATGCCAGAATACTAAGCCATTTTATTAATCTCAGAACACATAGATAGGAGTACAAGATAATCAAAATGAGTGCACCTATCCTTGCCCTAGGCAAGTGGAGACCCTCTCAGAACAAATAATGGCTGCAAATAAGGACAGCGTCCTAGCTGGTTGAAGAACTGCTATGAAGAACTGCTGCTGGAATGCACTGGAACTATGAGCTGGAAACTAGAAAGATGGCTGATCTCAATCCTCCAGACAAACCCCAGAACATGTGAAACTGATGCTCCACCACCAGTCAAGCCCTCACAAGTGAAAACGCTGTCTCTGCTAGTGACAGCGCAGAAGACAGATGAAACACTGGCCACAAGTCCTCCAGATGAGCTGACCAACTCCTCAGGGCTGGAAACACTGAAAAACGCTGCCAAACCCTCACACAAGACCCTGCTCATCAGATCAGCGTCCTCCCTGACTGGATCTGCGTCCTAGCTGCCCAGATCTGCTGGATCTGAGTCCTCCCTCTCCAGATCTGCGTCCTATCTCTCCAGATCTGCGTCCCCCAAGGCTAGATCTGCTGGATCTGAGTCCTCCCTATCCAGATCTGCTGCTATCTCTCCAGATCTGCGTCCTCCAAGGCTGGATCTGCTGCTATCTCTCCAGATCTGCGTCCTCCAAGGCTGGATCTGCTGCTATCTCTCCAGATCTGCGTCCTCCAAGGCTAGATCTGCTGCTATCTCTCTAGATCTGCGTCCTCTCTGCCTTGGTCAGCTGGATCTGCGTCCTCACTATTCAAATCTGAGTCCTCCTGCTGGATCTGCGTCCTTCCCCTCTGGATCAGCGTCCTATCTCCTGGATCTGCGCAGTCTCAAGAAGGGGGTTTCTCCTCTCCAAATCTCCACCAGAAAACTGCTGCTAATTACCCCTGAAACTGAAGGATGATGCTCAGAAAATAACCTTACCAGGGCAGGCACTCGAAGTCCCCCGAGGCTAAGGGTGATACCAAGAAAATAACCTTACCAAGGCAGGCACTCGAAGTCCCCCGAGGCTAAGGGTGAGATCTCCGCACGGAGACACTCGGTTGCACTAAACAGTGCTGCAGACCGACTAAACAACCGGCGTGCTGAAGTAGACAGAAGTCTAGCTCTCAATATCAATATCAATTCAACAATGCCAAATGAAGTGGAAACCCCTCCTTTTATAGTGCTAAACTCCTTCCAAAACCTTAACTGCGTCCTTCACCCTCCTTGGCCTGCGCAGTTACCCTTGGGTCAGCGTGAGGCCTCCCCTCATACACGTGTGGACCCCCAAGGCCACCCCTTTAAGTAACAACGTCAATCAACTAGGAAAGCACTTTATTTTATAAAGTGAGATGACCCCTCTTATTTCTCACTTTATTTATTATTTTTAGCTAAAGCGGCAAAATTAAACAAAAATGAAATATTCCAATTAGCAATGCTAATTAAGAATATTACAGTCTCCCCCGGCAAAACGTTGCTTCTCCTCAAGCAACTGAAGTGATGGATGCTGTAAAATCTGCTCGCTCTCCCAAGTGGCATCCTCATCCGGCAAAAATTGCTTGTCCTCAAGCAACGCTTGAACAAGCCTACTCTCTAGCTGATGCTCCCCGCCGATACTGCAAAATGTGCCTGGGTCCCACTGAAACCTCTCTGTCTCCTGCATCACCCCGATATGAAGGGATATCTCAATGCCAGGATCCCAAACTGGCCTCTCATGGTACCAGCCAATCAATAGTCCTCCCGGATCCCATCGCCACTGTGGCCAATAATAGCCCAAGTCCCATGGCTCGGACTGCTCACTGCCTCTGGCTATGACTAAAGACCATGACTGCTGCTGTTCTGCATCTATGAATGTGTAAGTTGGCCCATCAACTGTGAGCCAACTCATCACCTCTCTCCGATCAAGGCATGGAGTCGGAAATATAATGAGGAATATCTCCCTCCTGTGGATCCTCCATCTCCCAGCAATCATCCAGACAAAATGAGCCACCTCCCAACAAGGCAACTCCTGAAAATCTCCTCCCACCTCAAGCTCTGGTAATGAAGGTGGGCTGAAAATCTGAACTTGGAAAGCATCATAGCTTACCCCATGCTGTCCTTCTCTCCACTCATGACAAGTGTAGAGTGTATGCTGATCCTGGGCTGCAAAATTATTGCCCTCCAATGGCAAAGTGAAAAACAATCCACCAGAGAAGGTTCCCCCAACAATGAAGAACAAGCTGGCCCAAGACAATTCATCCATGAAGAATAGGATATGGTCATCATGGATCATCCAGATGAGAGGTTTTCTGAAAGTTTTAGATGAGGATACATAATGCAAACAATCTCTCACAAGGATACAGCGCAGTCTCATCCACTGCAACTTCAGAAAATTACACGGCAAGCAATTTACAAGATTCATCACATCTACTAATGGATAGTAAATTGCTGAATATGACAACAACATAAGACCAAACACTTGCCCATGGCTGTACAATGGATGAATATCAATCTCATGGCCCACATCAAAAGAGAGCGCATATATAGTAGTGGGGGCCATGCCTTCTCCCATGCTCCCATTAGAACATGTAGTGCAGAAATTGTGAGAATTTTTCCCACTCACGGACACATCCAGCTCATGTGTCTCCCTCATAATCAAGCCTCCCCTACAAATCTGATATATATCAGCAAATGAAGACATGATCAGCAGCAAAATGAAGGAAATGCTGAAGGTCTCATGTGGTGCAAGAAGGTGCCAACAGCTTCCCAAACAAGTACAACGCAGTTTCACAAGTTGCTGCTTAATGAAAGTACATGGCAAAATGTTTCTTGTTACATAGTTAATCATGCATGTCTTTATATGATACATGCTATAGTGCGGAAAATGAACATACATGTGATGATAAAACATTTTCCCAAGGCCACAAAAGAGATGGCTGCCTCCATCATGTAGATTGGCCCAATACAACTCATGGAGCAATGTGACAAGCTTGCCCTCTTGTGAAGCAATGCACTGCATAGGAATGGCAAGAGTGTGCAAATCAATGAATGTATGGACAAAACCCTCACCATATGTTGGAAGTAAGATGGTACATGGATCCATAAATGAGTCCTCCATAGTGTTTTGGCATGCTATGAAGTAGAATGAACCATGTGCTGCAAGAAGATAATCGTCCTCATGCTTGGAAACCCAAGTCAAGAAGAATATGCCATAGATGTCTCTATCATCATTACCTCCTCTTTGTGCAACAAATATGAAGTGATCCTGGGACCTATGGGTTATAGATCCACCATATCTCTGCTGCGCACACTTCATCCATAATGTTCTACTCCAAGGTGACAACGCTGTGAGCTCATGCAAATAAGCTCCTGTCAATACAAGACTCTGTTCTTTGACATGCTCCTTGTCAAAGACTCCTCTAATAATGTTGCAACAAATATGGAATACCTCCCAAGATGGAAGTGCTTCCCAATCAAAGACCAAGGAGATAGTGCCATCTCCTCCTCCTGCAACATCATGCAAAGTGTGGGAGCAAATCTGCCCTTGCTCTCCCAAGCAAAGCAACAAGAAATTGTGTTGCCTCCCCATACCTCCATCATGCAACTCATGTGATGACGACACAATGAATGATATGAGTAACACATCAACACCGTGCATCCATACTCTATGTTGCTCAATGATGCAAGTATCCATCCATCTTTTCCCCATCCTCCTACTCTTAGGAAGAGTGTTTGCCAAGTGATGGCCAAACTCTTTCAAGAGTAACCAGCGCAGCCAAGCCTCCAGCTGCCTGGTGTCATAGATCTGCAAGTAGCCTCCTAGCTCCTTGCTCATCATCCCCATCCACTCAATCACTTGTGGATGCCTCCTTCTCCTCATCCCGGTACTCCTCCCATGAGGGCTACCATCCTCCCAAATCAAATTTCTGATTTTGCACTTCATGGGATTTTGGAATATAAACTTCTCAAGGATCAATGAGACCCTATCAAGAATCAAATAGGTGGTAGGCAAAACCCTCCCATCATGATGTGTATGGCTCAAGGGATGTCCAACACAAGCATGAGAGATGTTATCCATTCGAAGATGTCCCCCATCTTCTATCTGCTCTTGTGAGAAGGGAAGAAAGTCATTGCACCCCATGGTGTGTCGAAGTGCATCTCCAGTGAGATCTCTTCTTGAGACCTCCCCTTCATCTATAGCCTGCTCCACCGAGTACCAACTCAAAATCTCTCGCCATCCAACCTCAACACGTGGCTGTTGTACCCTGTGCAACTCGGATCGTCTCATACCACTATCCAAGTCAACATATGAGACCTGACTAGGTGGCTCTGCCTCTCTCTCTCCAACGGGAAGAGATGACCCAACAACACTGCTGGTCCCATCCATGCATACCTGAAGGGGAATGATCTGACACTCCAACGTGCCCTCTGGTTGTACCATCAGGGAATCCAGCTGCTCCCCAATGCGGACCAACTTGGCCGCCGACTTGGCGCAAGGCACTCTCATACCCTCCAGCTCCTGGTCCTGCAACAAAATGGTCTCCCGTACTGACGTGGCCTTCTCCCTCAAAACTCGAAGGTCCGTCCGAAGCCGATGATACTGCTGTCTGCGACCATCATCCAATACCTCTGTATCTCCTAGTGCCTCATCGATAGTGGATATATCTCCTGATACCTCACCCATCTGCCGTGTGCTGCTACCACCCGAAGACTCGGACATGGCTCCAGTCATCACCTCAGTGGATGGCTCTACCGGGGTAGGCTCTACCTCCTCCACTACGATATCAACCGGCACGGTCAAGGAGGTCTCTAAGGATGGTGAGTCCTGTGTCACACTAGGTGTATCCTCGGACTCCCTGCAATCCTGTGTGCCCTCATCCTCCAAGTGCGAGGTAACCATTTTAATGGTTTCCCTCTCCGATACTCGGTCAAGCTGGAAAGAGGTATCCAACTTGTCCACCCAAGCTTTTTCTGAGCGCCCGGATGACCCGTCAAATGTCGGTAGATGGAATCTGTCCACTGTGCGCTGTAAGCCCCTATCATGTGAGTGCTTGTTCCCTCTGTGAAAGTTGTGAGGTCTACTATCACGCTGGAGCTGAACATAATCTCTACTAGCTGTGCGGTGGTAGTCTCCACCATGATGATGCCGGTGCCCCCGGTGATTATCACGGAGTCTAATGCCATACTGGATATGGATATATTTTCTGAACGAGAGAGCCTTCATGAACGCTGGTCCGAAAGCCTGGTACTCTGCAAGAATGTCAGCCATCCGACCCGGATCTATCTCTCGCTGTGCTGTTGTCCCTGCGTCTTCTGGCAAGAATGTGGGCATAGTGGATCGCTGAGCTGTCACAATGGGGATAGCATCGTGCACTGGTATGTGGCGAGACACACCCGATCCCTCACCGATCTGAAGAACTCTAGGGAGTTCTCTCTGACTGATCTCCATGGCCAAGAGCCTCTGTGACGTCTCCTGCATGTGACGGAGGACCGCCTCTTTAAACCTCACATCATCATCTGCCATTGGGATACGCTGCTCTGAGCCCTTCTCAGGCTGCTCAGAAACTGCACGGGTGCTGCAAAACCATACTGCTGCTTAACTTCGTCCTCCGATTAAACCACTGAAAACTATTCAGAAAATTCTAGGAATTTGGGAAGGTGATCCTTGTCCAAAACCCAGAAAAACCCAGAAAACGTTTCTCATAATTCCAAACTTCAAAATTTGACCCTTTATATTTTGGCCCTTTTTCCAACTGCGTTTTTGGTATTGCAACTACTATTGCTCTGTATGATCTCTTTCCCGATGTCATAGACCACAGGCTGAGCCAGAATTATGCTCTGATACCACTGTAATATCCCCAAAGGGAAATAACCAGTAATACACAGAAATATGCCAGACAGATATAGAAAACACAATGATGGAACCAGATCATGGAACAAGTACATATAGAATGCCAGAAAACTAAGCCATTTTATTAATCTGAGAATACATAGGAAGGAGTACAAAATAATCAGAGTGAGTGCACCTATCCTTGCCCTAGGCAAGTGGAGACCCTCTCGAGTGAAAAATGGCTGCAGAGGATAAAGGACGACGTCTATTTGGCCCGAAGATACTGCTATGAAGAGCTGCTGTTTGGAATGCTGCTTGGAACTATGAACTGAAGACTTGGAAAGATGGCTGATCTCAATCCTCCAGACAAACCCCAGAAAATGTGAAGCTGATGCTCCACCACCAATCAAACCCTCACCAGTGAAAACGCTGTCTCTGCTAGTGACAGCGCAGAAGCCAAATGAAACGCTGGCAAGAAGGGGTGGATCCAACCACAAATCCTCCAGATGAGATAACCAAACTCCTCAGGGCTGGAAACACTGAAAAACGCTGCCAAAACCCCACACAATGACCCTGCTCATCAGATCTGCGTCCTCCCTGACTGGATCTGCGTCCTCCCTATCCAGATCTGCGTCCTATCTCTCCAGATCTGCGTAGTCTCAAGAAGGTATCTCCTACGCAAATCTCCACCTGAAACTACTACCAATTCCCACCGAAACTGAAGGATGAAACTCAGAAAATAACCTTACTAGGGCGGGCACTCGAAGTCCCCCGAAGCTAAGGGTGAAACCAGAAATAACCTTACCAGGGCAGGCACTCGAAGTCCCCCGAGGCTAAGGGTGAGATCTCCGACCGGAGACACTCGGTTGCACTAAACAGTGCTGCAGACCGACTAAACAACCGGCGTGCTGAAGCAGACTGAAGTCTAGCTCTCAATATCAATATCAAATCAAGCATACCAAATGAAGTGGAAACCCCTCCTTTTATAATGCTAAACTCCCTCCAAAACCTTAACTGCGTCCTTCACCTTGCAGTTACCCTTGGGTCAGCGTGAGGCCTCCTCATACACGTGTGGACCCCAAGGCCACCCCTTTAAGTTACAACGTCAATCAACTAGGAAAGCACTTTATTTTATAAAGTGAGATGACCCCTCTTATTTCTCACTTTATTTATTATTTTTAGCTAAAGCGCGGTAAAATTAAACAAAATTGAAATATTCCAATTAGCAATGCTAATTAGGAATATTACACACTAGGAGAGGGGACGCATTCTTTAAGCAGAGTTAGCTATAGCCACGGCTACACAAATACCGGGACTCCGTCACCTTGGGGTTTCTTCATTCTACCTCTGATCCAAATGTCTTTCAACATGGTCACTGGCCGAGGATTTTATCTATTGGGTGAGCCTAATTTGGCACCCTAGATTGTATTCAGAAATCTGCTTAATAATATAAACCCTCAAAACTACTGCACCGGTTTTTCCGCATTGGGTTTTTCCGGGGATGTTTGTCCGAAAAATTTGTGTGTCCTTTGTCTGATTGTTCTACTTATTTTTCAGTACTTGATTTGTATAATTGTGTAGGTTGCAGTGTGTTTGCATTAGTATTTTTACTGAATATTCAGACAAATAACTTGTAATTTCAATAAGGCAAGTAGGTAATGCAAATCAGATTTACTGCAGTAGGATTTCTGGTGTAGATTTAGAAATTTTCACATCAGCCAGCAGCAGCATTTCTGGGCAGAGAAGCGCAACACTAGAGCCATGTAGAGCCAGTTGTCGTGAGTCATTTCAGTTTGGATTGAGGAGTATTCCAGCGTGCCTCGAGCAGGCCCAGGTGCACCTATTCCAGCACCTCTTTTGTACTCAATTCCTAACATTAATAAAATGGGTTAGCGCATCTTTTGGCTTCAGTTTCTAATGCACTGATGGTGTAATTTATCTTTCTGTAGTTTTAGTCTATTGTTGCTTGTATTACTGTCATTTTCCCTTTTTGGGATATTACATAAACAGCAAGTGACCCGGCTAAGCAGCTCGAGCAACTAAGTTGAGTTCGTTGTGCAAAAGATGCAAATGAGGCTGAGCTTTCTCCTTTTATAATTTCGTGGGCCTTCCTTCCCACGTTGGCCCCTCCCCCAAGCCATTCGACTTCCCTCCTAATCATTTCGAACTTTTGGCTAAGTGAAGTGTGTTTTTCCTTGTGTGGGTGGCCCGCACATTCCACTAGCAAAATAATATGGCCTCCTCTTATCTTACTAAGTCCTTTACCAAAATTGAGTGGGTCCCATAGCCTCCAAAAATGATCCCAAAATTGTGGAAATTAAACCTGTTCCAAAATAATTTAGGAAGGGACATTACATAGTAGAGGTCGATTATTATTTCACTTGTACACGTTTCCTAATGTTTAAAAGTAAGGGAAGATAGATCCATTCAACGGCATGATAAGCCAATCTCACTTACATAAAACAGTATATAGCTAGAAATGTTTTTTCCCTATATCTATTCTCAAGTACAATGGTGACATTTTCATGTTTTTATAAAATAAGTATGTTGCAATTACTCAACAAAATATGACTTTACAGGTTGCCCTTATCGTTTTCTTATCACACATTGGAAGTTTTGTCCCTGCAGATTCTGCAATAGTTGGTATCACAGACAGGTTCAATCTTATTTTCATTATTGAAATAATTTGAATTATTATTTCTAGTTAAGTTTATGAAATTTATTGCATTTAATTCTGTCTTCAAACTTGAGAGCTTGTGATAGGATATTCTGTGGAGTGGCCAGCAAGCATACAGTCACGAGTGAGCAATCGACATTTATGATGGACTTGCACCAAATTGGCATTATGCTAAGGTGGAATAAATTCCTGAAGAACTACTTTTGTATTTGTTGTAAAGGTTTATTTTTTCAGTTTGATATCTGATGTAGATGGTTTGAAACTTTATTTATTATAGGCATGCAACTTCAAGATCTTTGTGCTTAATTGATGAATTTGGGAAAGGAACACTAACAACAGGTTATGATCTTTATCCCTACTTTGAGCACCATCCTTGAGATTTTTTTTTTAATCTTATTTCAACATAATGTGAACTAGCTATTGTAGTAATAATGAAGCACATTGGATTTTGTAATGTTCTTTATTATAGATGGCATTGGACTTCTTTGTGCAACTTTGAAGCATTTTTCAAGCTACAAGAGTCCACCGAAGGTAACTTATTATTAATCCTTTAACCATGCTTACAAGATTATATGATCAATAGGAGAGGACAAAGATGAGAAATAGGAATAAGAGACAATCTTCTGACTGCACAAAAAACCTGTTCTCTTAGAAGGACACAAGGACAACTGCTTCATTTATGAAGGAGAAGGTATCCATTTCTATAGTCCCATATAATTCCAACTAAATATATTCTGTGCATGTACCAAATAATGTTATAAGTATTAAATACTTATATATTAATCCCAAGAACAGATCCAACATTTCCAAGATTTATATTATAGATGAAGTCTAATGTATTTTTGGGGCATTGGGGACCACCCAGGGAAAGAAATCAGCCTACCTCTTAGCCTGAAGGCAAGAGTGAGGTTGTTGGTACTGCTACTGATCATTTTAGTAAGGTTGTTGAATATCCATACAATTCTTCTAAGATGGCACACACAAAACAAAAGCCCAGTCACCTGCGCCTAAGTTCCCACTCTTTAAGTCCAACTCCTATCAAAATGGCTATTGGAGGATTTGTTTGAATGACTCTATCCAATCAATAGAAGGCCATTTCCTTGTAATGGGGTGAAATGGCTAAAATGGAGGAGTTTATGTCGCTACCCTGCTGGCCTACTATGTAAAATCGACAAAAATAATATTAAACCAGCAAAGAAATACACTAATCTAACAAGATATGGCATATAAGTAGTCAAATTGAGTGTAGAATCTAGATAAAACACACTAACCAAATGTGCAAATATTTCTATGATCAAAGCCTTATTTAGGAGGGTTGCTAAATAAACCAGCTGCTTGTCCTATTTTTACAGGTTTGTAATTTCTGTAAAATATGTAGAAAACATCAAGGTAAACTCTTTTAAAAGTCATCCAAAAGTACCTAAACACTTCTAGATCCATGATTTAGGGATGCGAAGACTAGAAGGCAGAAGATGAACCAATTTAGACCACTTTAAAGCCTTGGACCTATGTTAAAATTGAATTTCCAACAAGCTGAAAATTCACTTATTGATCTCTTGGGTTTAAAACCCCCCGAGTACACAAGAATAAAAGCATGCACTTGTAGAAATGGTGCCTTGTAGAGTGAAAGCTATACAGAAATTGGTTTGCTACAACGTCTTACTACAAATCTGCAAAATGTGTTAAATACACCCATGAAAAATATGGACATATGCTCAAAATCAGATGTATTATTTCCTTGGTCTAGATATTGAAATGTTTACCCTTTTTCCCAAGGATTACTAGCTATGAATGATAGTTCAGCTTCACAGGGTATCTGGTATATAGATAGTGGAGCACCATCTCACATGACAGGAGTTAGTGAGTATTTCTCGAGTTACCATGAGGAGGAGATGCAATTCCAGATAACAATGGGAAACAAAACTAAATGTACTCTAGTTGGGAGACGTACCATTGATATTCAGAGGGAGTAAGGATTAAGCACCAGTGTTACTGACGTATTGAATGTGCCAAGGCTAGGTATGAACCTAATTTCAGTATCTCAGTTATAGGATAAGGGATATGATGTCTAATTTGTAAGGAAGAAGGTGTTCATCAAACACCAAAATTGGAAGAAGGTGAGACAAATTGAGGTATGAAGCAACAGATTGTACAAGTTGCAAATCGACTCTCCAATGGCACTAGTTAGCAACAACAGTGATAATAGTAACATTGAGAGAGACCTAAATGAACTATGGGACATCTACACCATGGAGCACTTAAGATGCTCAGGGAGACAATGACAAGTGATCCAGAATTAGGCACGAAACACGATGACATGTGCATGGGGTGCGTACTTGAGAAATATGCTAAGGCAACATTCCCAAGAAGTGACAATAGATCAAATGGTGTGGTACAATTTATACACTCAGATATTTGTGGCCCTGTGTCCATTAGATATCTCAGAGGGTACAAATATTTCTTCACCTTCATCGATGATTATTCCATGAAAACCTGGGTCTACTTCTTGAAGACTAAGCACCAGGTCTTCAATCACTTTCAAGAGTTTAATGCTCTAGTAGAAAAATGTGACAGGAAGAAGATCAAAGTGCTTCATTTAGATAACGGAGGAGAGTACACAGACAATGTCTTCACAAGTTTCTATGGGAAGGAAGGCACCAGGAGGGAATGGACAACTCCATATGACCCACAGCAGATTGGAGTAGCAAAGCAGAAGAAAATGTCTATTGTTGGGGAAGAAAAAGCGATGTTGTACAACCAGGATTTTCCCAAGTTTCTATGGGCAGAGGCATGCAACACAGTGGTGTATATCTAGAACAGGGTTCCTCACAGGGGGTTGGGAAAGATAACACCAAAAGAATTTTTCTTTGGGAAGAAGCCAAAAGTGAGTCACTTCAGGATCCTTGGTAGTATAGCCTACTACCATATACCAGATGAAAAATGTACTAAACTGGATCAGACTGCAAAGAAGGTATTCTTCGTTGGGTATAGCGAAACCTCAAAGGCATACAGGATTTATATTTCGAGCAGCAGGAAGATTGTTGTTAAAAGGAACCTAAAGTTCATGGAGGACAAAGCCTTTCAAAACTCTCGCGAGTTGCCAATAGGTGATTAGAGAGAGCCAGCAGAAGCTCCATTAGTCCAACAGCAGGGGCAGCCACAAAGGACAACAACTAGGTAACGGTGGTAACTAATAAGGATCTAGCATGGGAAGGCCAAGACTCAAGACAACCTCAGATACAAGATATTTTGTGAGTTTGTAGGAAACAGAGCAACTGAAGCAGGATGAGGAGTTAGGCAATCCTCTCACCACTAGTGGTCGAACCAACAAAGAAGTTCATAAGACGCTAAGGGATGCAAAGGAGTTCATAGGAGCTCCTAGGACGAATAGGAGAGAACACTGCAACTAGAAAAGTACCAAGCATTGGTGGCACAGGTTGATGAACCTTCCAGCTATGAAGAGGCCGCACAACATCAAGTGTAGGCGGATGCTATGGTAGAGGAGTATAGATCTATCATGACAAACGATGTTTGGAAGGTTGTACCTAGACCTGTGTTCAAATCAGTTGTGGGCTCTCAGTGGATCTATAAGATCAAGTACATTGTAGACGGAAGCGTGGAGAAGTACAAGGCTAGGTTTGTGGCAAAAGGATATGCATAGAAGGAAGGCATAGACTATGAGGAGACCTTCGCCCCAGTTGCGAGATACACCTCCATCTAGTTAGTGATATCTCTAGTTGCACAAATGGGATGGCAGATTCACGAGATGGATGTCAAGACAACATTCTTGAACGAGATGATAGAGGAGGAGGTATACATCGAACATCCATAGGACTTCGAGATACATGAGAGGGGCAAACATGTGTGCAAACTAAGGAGGGCACTATACGGGCTCAGGAAGGCTCCTAGGGCATGGTGTAGTCGGAATGACAACTACTTGTAGCAGATGGGATTCATCAGGAGTGATGTAGATCCTAACAGAGGGAGAGCCACTCATTCTAGTTTTATATGTGGATGATCTCTTCTTGACAAGATCATCAAGGCTCATAGAGGATTGCAAGAGGAACCTGGCAACAGAGTTCAACATGAAGGAATTGGGACTAATGCCTTACTTCTTATGCCTAGATGTATGGCAGAGGGACAAGGAGATATTCCTTGTTCAAGGGAGATATACTATAGAGATTCTGAAGAGATTCAAGATGTAGGACTGTATGTGAAAATTCCTAGATCTCAATCAATCTAAGGAATCCTACTACAACCCTCCGAATTACTTCATCTATTATGTAATTTACTTTACACAATTATTTCTGAATACATTCATGAAAAACTAAATCAATCACTGAAGCAGCCTACACTACAATAATTATGGTTTTGAAACAAGGAAACTGAACAAGGAAATCATTCACACATTTGACACCTTTATTTTGGACTGTCATCGGAAAAACCCAATGCGGGAAAACCAGTGTAGCAGATCTGAGGGTTTTATTATTATGTAGTAGCAATGTCTAAATACATATTTGAATACTGCTAGGGTGATTCAATTACAGAGAGAAATACTAGCAGAAGCATTTGTGAGGATCTACCTCACTCAATCACTGAATTTCTGGCTAATCTTGATGAAGAAAACACTACCCCGGAGAAGCTTTGTGCAGAGCCAGCGTTGGAACTTCCATCCACTGCGTCACCCCCTTCAAGGCTCAGCATTGGCCCTCAACCAAGTCGTTTTGCCTCTGTGGACCTTGAGGAACAACCTCCTAGTGCCACTTTCCGGATCACGGCCTCCGAAACTGATCCACCAGCAAAATTTTGAAAACCCTTCCTCTGCCTCTGCGTTGCTTCTGTGTGAACCTACAAAGTTACTGCATCAGTCCTCTTTCTTCAACGCTAGATTTGGTTAGATCTCTTCTGCCTCTCTCTGATTGATGCTCCACCGGCTGAAAAAATCTCTTCCTCTTCGGATGCTATCTCTGCCCCTCACTACTTAGATCTCTAGCTCGAATTTCTTAGCAAACCTGCCCCAGAAATTTCGATCTTAGATCAATTCAGTGTCTCGGTGTGTTTTCCAAATGACCTTCAAGCCTTCCTTTATAGTCTTCTCGTTGACATATCAACTACCCAGATTAGATGTCTAATCAACAATTAAGATTATAACATGACTTGATCCATGTCCTCCAGAAGATTCACACTATGTTTAATTTAATACGCTTTAATTATTTAATTTCCCTAATTTTAGACTTAGGGTCCCCATTAAAATAATTAATATTTCAAATAAAACAAAATTCAAGTAGAATTTCCACAAACGCTTTCTGGGTTCTTTGGAATACTAGTGTCTAAGCCTCTACACCAAATTTGAGACTTATAGCACTTTTTGATGCTACAAAAATCAACACTGTAGGCCTATGTCTATGCCTATGATTACTAATTGGAGGAAGATCGTTGCATCAGAGGACGAGGACGTTGACCCAATCTTGTCTAGACAGCTTGTTAACCACACTTTGTCAAATACCCCATAGCAGTACACCCCCATTTTTTCAAATGGGAATCGTCATGTTCGACGTGGTTGCGCCATTCAGATTCCATCATCAGTCAACAGTCGACAGTTTTACAAATGATGTAAACCCATGTTGCATGTTATGATGTAAATGATCTAAGTAAGACCGTCAATGTATGTAACAACCTAGGTAAGCCTAGTATGTTGTTGATGATCTCTATCCTAGGAGGTTTTTTGTCTCACTGATTCACGAAAGTGATCGGCAGAGTTTTTCCCTCCAGCCTCACCCCAAAGCTAGGGTGGATTTTATCATCAACATACTAAGTGAGTCCTAGTGTTCTATCGAATCCTTGTAAAAGTAGTTTCAACTACTTGGTCTATTAGATCATGTTTTGAGTCGCAGAATTGGGTATTTATTTGAGGGTCTATACGAATGGGTATTCCCCCTTCATGTATGTAAATGTATTATCTCATGTAAAAGAGGGTTGGAAAAATAATTATAATCCCCTCTTAGTCAATTAATTAAATTTTTTGGTCAATTAATTAATAAAATCTTAAACCAAAAATTTAATTAATTTAGGGTTGGATTAAATCTTTAAAGGCAAAATTTGTGGGTCCTTGGAAAATGATTTTGACAGCCCCATGCCAAGGGAATATTGAGAATTTTAAGAAATATTGGACCCTTGGGCCTTGGTGGTTAAGTCAAGGTCAAAATTTTGGGGTAATTAACTCAAAAATAATATTTTTGAGTTAATTAAAATTGAATTAAATGATAAATTCGTTTTTCCCCAAAATTTTAATTTCAACGTTCCGGATTAAAAGATAATTAAATCTTTTGGACGGTTGAGATTATTTTGACGAGGATCATCCAAACTAGCCGTTAGAGATCTTGTCCTATAAATTTAGAGGTCTTTCTCATTCTTGAATCATCCGATCTCAGGATCGTGCACTTGTTCTTAGAAGCTCTTGTAAATTTTTGAGGAATAAAGCATAAAGACTTTGGGGTTACAAATCTGGATGTTCCTTCTCAAATCTATGTGGTGAATTGTCTCTAAACTCTGCTACTTTGTTTCTTGTATTTTATGGTTGATGGCCTTCATGGATTAATCTGCATATAGGTATCTTATGCAGTTTTTTGGGTTTATAAAATAACATTCTGATTTTTCTGTAAAGGTCTCATGTTGTTTTCTTAAATCTCTATCGATCTAAGATTCAAATCTAAGTGTGCAGGAATTTTTTTTTTAAGATTGGGCGTCTGGGGAAGTCTTCAGTTGGACCAGCCGACTCTCAATAAACATAAATCTGATAAGCTCTTTATTTGTTAAATTCCAGGTCTATCTTACGATATTTGTGATTTTGCAGGGTTTCGAAGGCTTGTGCCTCTCATTTAAAAATTTTAATTTCTAAATCGTGCTAAAACGGATTCAGATCTGACCATGAGGGTTTTAAATTTGTAAACTAGTTTGTATATTTGTAAATTTTTCAAGACTGTAAGGGTTTAATCGTTTGGTGTGTACATTCGTATCCGCTCGGTTTCTTGCGGTGTTCGTAGTTCAAATTGAAAATCTTTTTTTTTTTTTTTTTTTTGATCTGAGGTAGATCTAGCCTCCAAAGGCCAGATCTGGCCTCAAATTTCTACTGTGGACGAATCTGGACATTGTTTTAAAAACATGAAATCTAAGCTTAATTCAAGAAAATTTAAATTTGATCAAAGAAATTGAATGCACTGGGTTTATTCTTGTCGCTGCCTTAAATCCTTGCTTTTGACCCATTGAGCTCTTTTTCGCGTCCAATTGAATCCTAACGCTGTCCCATTTCTTCCATTTGCACAGCTGCCTTTGTCTGCTCTCATTTCTTTGCTTATCGAACTGCAACCTCACCACTGTTTTCCTTTCTATCGCCTTTCTTTCCCTTCGAATTCACTCTCTCGTTTATTCTCTTCCTTCGCTTCTACCTTTCCTTCAGAACTGATCTGCCCTCATCGTATCCCCTTGCCGTTCGATTTCTGCACTGTTTCAAACGTTGAATCCCTGCTCTGCCAATCGGACCCTCCTTCCTCTACGCTGACCCTCAACTTCATCTTTCAGCTCCTCACGATTTGCCATGCTCCTGCGTATCTGTCATGCTCATTCTTCACTGCCTAATCTGCACATAGCCATCAATCCGCTCCATTTTCTCTGTTGCACGTCCAAACATCTCATCCGCCATTAAACGTCGACCCTTACGCTGCCAAGACGTCCGGCTTCGTTCGAGTATCCTCGCGATATCGGCTTCTTCGTCGTGTTCCTTCTGACCTGCAATACAAAAAATGAAACACACATTAAAATATTCAAATCCTTTATGCAATGCGTTAATTTTTTTTTAATGCGGTTTCATTGTTAGGTTTGTTAGTTTAGTTTAATTCGATTCTAGTTTTTAGGATTTAAGTTTTAGTTTCGATTTATTTTATTAGACTAGGTTTAGATAGCGTAAGGTTTTAGATTAGTGTTTATTTTATTTTTGTGTTTAGACTTTACTTTAGTTGAATTTTAGTTTAGTTCTTTTAGATTTTAATTTAATTTAGCTATAGTTTTAGGATTCGATTTTAATGTTTAGTTTTAATTTAATTTTAGTTTAGATTTTGTGTTGTATCATGGTTTTAGCTAAGTTGTAATTTTATTTTTTGAGTTTTAGTTTAGTTTTGACTTTGGTGTAGTTTAACTTTAACTTAGTTTGTATTTCTCTTAAATTTTAGTTAGCTTAGAATTTAACTTTAGCTTTAGCTTTAGATTTTAGATTTAGATTTTAATTCCAGTTTTTTTTAGATTAAAGTTTTAGTTTAGATTTAGATTTTTGGTTTTAATTTTTTATTTAAAAAATAATAAAAAATTTCAAAATTCTAAAAAAAAATAAATTAAGTTTTATAGTCAAATGAGCTTTTTTTGAAATTTTTATCTAAAGTTTTGACTATAGAAACATTTTCTGGATCGAAATTAATTGAGGCATCATAAATCTAGAAATATTGCAAACATCTGGCATTCTCATGTTATTGTTATTCATGGTTGTGGCATTTTTCAATTGAATATCATTGTGATCAATCGTGTTTTAATAAGCAGCAGTTAATCGTCACTTACTTGTTTATAATTGCATAACGGGATTTTGTTTGACTCCATAAGGCACTAGTCTTAAATGTGAAATTTAATTTAGATCTGTGGAATCTCGTTCATTTCTATCAAGTATTTGATGTTTTAGCTGTGTCTCCTGGATTTATCATCCTCATTTATAATAGGGTCTACCTCCCTTAGCTTGCAAGGAGACAACTTAAATAGAGAGATTGGGGATAAAGGTGACAGCCCCCAATCTGAGCCGTTGTCGCGGTGCCTAGACAATCTGTGCGACAACATTTTTTGGCGCCGTTGCCGGGGATAGAGTTTTTCTGTCCTTGGTCTTAACGACATTTTGTAATCTTCTGATCTTTCATCGCCATTCATTAGCCTATCGCAAGGGATCACATTTTCTGGCGACTTTTCATCTCTTCATATTTTCATCGTCTTATCTCTCGTCATATCACTAATCATTTCATCATCGTATCTTTAGCACCTGGACATTTTGGTTGGCTTCTTGTTTGGGTGGCGACTCCACTTATTCATCTTTTTATTCCCAGACAAGAATCCCCCCTGATATCCATCTGCTATCTCTCGATTATTTCTTCTGTTTTAGAATTAGTTTCATGTTCAAGTGGCGACTCCAATTCTTTCATTTCTTACAAGAGTTCCTGCTAGGAAGTTCGCTTCTTGAGGACCTTTTGACTATTCTTGAACACGGATCTATTTCTAAAATCCTAAAAACGATATCATGGATGTTTTTGCCCCGTGTAATTTTGCTAATATTCAGGGTTATCCCCATGATGTTCCTCAAATGGATAAATTACCTTCTTTTCAAGGAAATGATGCAGTTAGTGTTAAATCTCATTTGTTTGCTTTCACTAACTGGTGGAATAGATTTGCAGTTGCAAAAAATAATTTCGAGGATGTAAAGATGAAAACTTTTGTTCTAACTTTTGGTGAGGATGTTGTTGAATGGTTTACGGAAAAGCCTGATAATTCATTTAATACCTTTGAATCAATTGTAACTGCCTTTAAGGACAAGTATGGTGATAAAAGGGAAGATAGGCATTTGGTAAGAGAGATCAGTACCATAAAAAAGAAAGAAAATGAAACGACTGAAGAATTTAACAGGAGATTTAATGGTATCCTTAGAGAAATATCTCAAACTCATAAACCTCCTGATGGATCTCTTCTGAATTTTTACATTGATGCTTTTGATTCTGATACTTCATATGAGTTAAGGCGGGCTAAAACTACAAATTATAAGGCTTGTCAATCTTTAGCTGAGGAGATTGAAAAGGATAAGAAAGCATCTGGAATGTCCAAAACTCCAGATTTTGATAGGTCTTTGACAGATTCTAAGGGAAAAGAAATTGAAAAAGATGATGATGACCCTATGAAAAGGTTAATGCAAAAGCTTGAAAGCATGGAGCTTAATCATGCTAAGAAACTTGAAAGCATGGAGCTTAATCAAGCGAAATTGATCTCTGAACATGCTAAGGAAATAAGTGTCTTACAGGCTAGGTTGGTTCAAATGGAAAGGGCTCAAACGCAGAATTCCCAACCTAGAAATAATAATGTTTTGCAGGAAAGAGGCCTATCTAATGAGCAGAGACCGACAAATCAACTTGAGTTTGCAAATCTTGTGGATGAAGCTCTGCCTTATTGTAGAGCCTGTAATGCTCTTCATGAAGAGGTTACTTGCCATGTTGTCAAAAGAATCATAGCTAGTAGAATGGCAAGGTCAAGTCATCAAATTAATGTTGTTGGTAAGGACTATCACATGCATATAGAAGATCATGAAAGTCAGGTTAAGGAACTAGCTCAGATGATTAAGGATGTGCAACCCAATCATATGCAAATGATTCAAAACATGGAAGCTAACCAAATCAATCTTCAAAATAAGATAACTTCCATGGAAACAAGTCATGCACATGAAATAAATGTCATGGAAAACAGGTTAAAGATAATGGAAGTTAATCATTCTAATCAGATGTCCATCATGGAAGCAAGACACACCCAGGAAATGAATACCATGAGGGAAAATCACTTGTTGGAAATGAGTTCCATACAGGAAAGGTTGGAAAAAATGGAAAAATTACATATACAAATGTTTCAGCCGAAATTTGATTATGAAGATTCATCAACAGATCATAAGACTTCTTGTCTGTTAAAGCCATTCTCATCTCATCACACGGAGGATTTAACTATGGTTTCAAAGGATGTTGAGAAAGACCAAGCTCATGTATCACCATTGACAGAGTATATCCAGAATAATATTGGTCACGCTCCAGGTTCTTCAGATATTTTGTACAAACATCTTCAAGATGAGGACAAGAAATCTACAGTGGTCTCATTGCTGACATCACAACCCACTCAGAAGAAGAGAAAGAAGCAAAAAAGAAGTAAGTGGTTTGATTCATTTGATGGTCGAGAGCAGCTTGACAATCAGATAAGACAGAGTCCTACAATTAGCAAGATTGGACATGGCACATCTGAAAAGCAGCGTACAGACTTGCCTGAAAGTAGGCAAATGCTCAGCATACACTATATTGAGCACATCTGATGCCATAGGGCATCCTCTGTATTGTATCTCTAACCTTACACTTTGTTATTTCAGCATTTCATTTTGCAGTTAGAGTAGATTTACTGTTCATGTTAAGTAGAATAATAAACAAAAGAAGAGCTTCTATTTTTCATGAGCTTAATGTTATATGATGATATTTGGATGGACGCTACTTATGTAATCTTGTGTGTTGCTTGGATGTAGATTCTGGATTCTCACATTCCTTCAATGAAGCAACGTGTCCCCAAGTAGAGCCAGATGTTGACCACACTTTGTCAACTACCCCATAGCAGTACACCCCCATTTTTTTCAAATGGGATTCGTCATGTTCGACGTGGTTGCGCCATTCAGATTCCATCATCAGTCAACAGTCGACAGTTTTACAAATGATGTAAACCCATGCTGCATGTTATGATGTAAATGATCTAAGTAAGACCGTCAATGTATGTAACAACCTAGGTAAGCCTAGTATGTTGTTGATGATCTCTATCCTAGGAGGTTTTTTGTCTCACTGATTCACGAAAGTGATCGGCAGAGTTTTTTCCTCCAGCCTCACCCCAAAGCTAGGGTGGATTTTGTCATCAGCATACTAAGTGAGTCCTAGTGTTTCTATCGAGTCCTTGTAAAAGTAGTTTGAGCTACTTGGTCTACTAGATCATATTTTGAGTCGCAGAACTGGGTATTTATTTGAGGGTCTATACGAATGGGTTTTCCCCCTTCATGTATGTAAATGTATTATCTCATGTAAAAGAGAGTTGGAAAAATAATTATAATCCCCTCTTAGTCAATTAATTAAATTTTCTGGTCAATTAATTAATAAAATCCTAAACCAGAAATTTAATTAATTTAAGGTCCTAAGTTAGGATTAAATCTTTAAAGGCAAAATTTGTGGGTCCTTGGAAAATGATTTTGAAAGCCCCAGGCCAAGGGAATATTGAGAATTTTAAGAAATATTGAACCCTTGGGCCTTGGTGGTTAAGTCAAGGTCAAAATTTTGGGGTAATTAACTCAAAAATAATATTTTTGAGTTAATTAAAATTGAATTAAATGATAAATTCGTTTTTTTCCCCAAAATTTTAATTTCAACGCTCCGGATTAAAAGATAATTAAATCTTTTGGACGGTTGAGATTATTTTGACGAGGATCATCCAAACTAGCCGTTAGAGATTTTGTCCTATAAATTTAGAAGTCTTTGTCATTCTTGAGTCATCCGATCTCAGGATCGTGCACTTGTTCTTAGAAGCTCTTGTAAATTTTTGAGGAATAAAGCATAAAGACTTTGGGGTTACAAATCTGGATGTTTCTTCTCAGATCTATGTGGTGAATTGTCTCTAAACTCTGCTACTTTGTTTCTTGTATTTTATGGTTGATGGCCTTCATGGATTAATCCGCATACTGGTATCTTGTGCAGTTTTCTGGGTTTATAAAATAACATTATGATTTTTTGCAAAGGTCTCATGTTGTTTTCTTAAATCTCTATCGATCTAAGATTCAGATCTAAGTGTGCAGGGAAATTTTTTTTTAAGATTGGGCGTCTGGGGAAGTCTTCGGTTGGACCAGCCGACTCTCAATAAACATAAATCTGATAAGCTCTTTATTTGTTAAATTCCAGGTCTATCTTATGAAATTGGTGGTTTTGCAAGGTTTTCTAGGGCTTGTGCCTCTCACTAAAACTTTAAATCTCTGAAAGTTGTGCTAAAACGGATTCAAATCTGACCATGAGGGTTTTAAATTTGTAAACTAGTTTGTATATTTGTAAATTTTTCAAGACTGTAAGGGTTTAATCGTTTCTTGGTGTGTGTATCTCCAGATCTGGCTGGTTTCTTGCAGGTTCAAAGTTCAAATTGAAAATATTTTTTTTTTTTTAAATCTAAGGCAGATCTAGCCTCCAAAGGCCAGATCTGGCCTCAAATTTCCACTGTGGATGAATCTGGACATTGTTTTAAAAACATGAAATCTGAGCTTAATTGAAGAAAATTAAAATTTGATCAAAGAAATTGAATGCACTGGGTTTATTCTTGTCACTGCCTCAAATCCTTGCTTTTGACCCATTGAGCTCTTTTTTGCGTCCAATTGAATCCTAACGCTGTCCCATTTCTTCCATTTGCGTAGTTGCCCTTGTCTGCTCTCATTTCTTTGCTTATCGAGTTGCAACCTCACCACTGTTTTCCTTTCCATCGACTTTCTTTCCCTTCGAATTCACTCTCTCTTTTATTCTCTGCCTTCGCTTCTACCTTTCCTTTAGAACTGATCTTGCCCTCATCGTATCCCCTTGTCGTTCGATTCCTGCACTGTTTCAAACGTTGAATCCCTGCTCTGCCAATCAGACCCTCCTTCCTCCACGCTGACCCTCGACTTCATCTTTCAGCTCCTCACGATTTGCCATGCTCTTGCGTATCTGTCATGCTCATTCTTCACTGCCTAATCTGCACATAGCCATCAATCCGCTCCATTTTCTCTGCTACATGTCCAAGCATCTCATCCGCCATTAAACGTCGACCCTTACGCTACCAAGACGTCCAGCTTCATCCGAGTATCCTCGCGCTATCGGCTTCTTCGTCATGTTCCTTTTGACCTGTAATACAAAAAACGAAACACACATTAAAATATTCAAATCCTTTATGCAATGCGTTAATTTTTTTTTAAATGCGGTTTCATTGTTAGGTTCGTTAGTTTAGTTTCATTCGATTCTAGTTTTTAGGAGTTAAGTTTTAGTTTCGATTTATTTTATTAGACTAGGTTTAGATAGCATAAGGTTTTAGATTAGTGTTTATTATATTTTTGTGTTTAGACTTTAATTTAGTTGAATTTCAGTTTAGTTCTTTTAGATTTTAATTTAATTTAGTTATAGTTTTAGGATTCGATTTTAATGATTAATTTTAATTTAATTTTAGTTTAGATTTTGTGTTGTATCATAGTTTTAGCTAAGTTGTAATTTTATTTTTGAGTTTTAGTTTAGTTTTGACTTTAGTGTAGTTTAAATTTAACTTAGCTTTAGTTTTAAATTTAGTTAGCTTTAGAATTTAACTTTAGCTTTAGTTTTTTTTAGATTTTAGATTTAGATTTTAATTCCAGTTTTTTTTAGATTAAAGTTTTAGTTTAGATTTAGATTTTTGGTTTTAATTTTTTATTTAAAAAATAATAAAAAATTTCAAAATTCTAAAAAAAAATAAATTAAGTTTTATAGTCAAATGAGCTTTTTTTGAAATTTTTATCTAAAGTTTTGACTATAGAAACATTTTCTGGATCGAAATTAATTGAGGCATCCTAAATCTAGAAATATTGCAACATCTCGCATTCTCATGTTATTGTTATTCATGGTTGTGGTATTTTCACCTGAATATCATCAGGATCAATCTTGTTTTAATAAGCAATGCTTAATCGTCACTTACTTGTTTATACCGTATAACGGATTTTGTTTGACTCATAAGGCACTGGCACTAGTCTTAAATGTGAAATTTTAATTTAAATCTGTGGAATCTCGTTTCATTTCTATCAAGTATTTGATGTTTTAGCTGTGTCTCTTGGATTTATCATCCTCATTTATAATAGGGTCTACCTCCCTTAGCTTGCAAGGAGACAACTTAAATAGAGAGATTGGGGATAAAAGTGACAGCCCCCAATCTGAGCCGTTGTCGCGGTGCCTTGACAATCTGCGCGACACATTTTTTGGCGCCGTTGCCGGGGATAGAGTTTTTTTGTCCTTGGTCTTAACAACATTTTATAATCTTCTGATCTTGCATCGCCATTCATTAGCCTATCGCAAGGGATCACATTTCCTGGCGACTTTTCATCTCTTCATATTTTCATCGCCTTATCTTTGGTCATATCACTAATCATTTCATCATCGTATCTTTAGCACCTGGACATTTCGGTTGGCTTCTTGTTTGGGTGGCGACTCCACTTATTCATCTTTTTATTCCTAGACAAGAATCCCCCCCGATATCCATCTGCTATCTCTCAATTACTTCTCCTGTTTTAGAATTAGTTTCATGTTCAAGTGGTGACTCCAATTCTTTCATTTCTTACAAGAGTTCCTGCTAGGAAGTTCGCTTCTTAAGGACCTTTTGACTATTCTTGAACACAGATCTATTTCTAAAATCCTAAAAACGATATCATGGATGTTTTTGCCTCGTGTAATTTTGCTAATATTCAGGGTTATCCCCATGATGTTCCTCAAATGGATAAATTAACTTCTTTTCAAGGAAATGATGCAGTTAGTGTTAAATCTCATTTGTTTGCTTTCACTAACTGGTGGAATAGATTTGCAGTTGCAAAAAATAATTTCGAGGATGTAAATATGAAAACTTTTGTTCTAACTTTTGGTGAGGATGTTGCTGAATGGTTTACGGAAAACCCTGATAATTCATTTGATACCTTTGAATCAATTGTAACTGCCTTTAAGGACAAGTATGGTTATAAAAGGGAAGATAGGCATTTGGTAAGAGAGATCAGTACCATAAAAAAGAAGGAAAATGAAACGACTGAAGAATTTAATAGGAGATTTAATGGTATCCTTAGAGAAATATCTCAAACTCATAAACCTTCTGATGGATCTCTTTTGAATTTTTACATTGATGCTTTTAATTCTGATACTTCATATGAGTTAAGGCGGGCTAAAACTGCAAATTATAGGGCTTGTCAATATTTAGCTGAGGAGATTGAAAAGGATAAGAAAGCATCTGGAATGTCCAAAACTCTAGATTTTGATAGGTCTTTGATAGAATCTAAGGAAAAAGAAATTGAAAAAGATGATGATAACCCTATGAAAAGGCTAATGCAAAAGCTTGAAAGCATGGAGCTTAATCATGCTAAGAAACTTGAAAGCATGGAGCTTAATCATGCTAAGGAAATAAGTGTCTTACAGGCTAGGTTGGTTCAAATGGAAAGGGCTCAAACGCAGAATTCCCAACCTAGAAATAATAATGTTTTGCAGGAAAGAGGCCTATCTAATGAGCAGAGACCGACAAATCAACTTGAGTTTGCAAATCTTGTGGATGAAGCTCTGCCTTATTGTAGAGCCTGTAATGCTCTTCATGAAGAGGTTACTTGCCATGTTGTCAAAAGAATCATAGCTAGTAGAATGGCAAGGTCAAGTCATCAAATTAATGTTGTTGGTAAGGACTATCACATGCATATAGAAGATCATGAAAGTCAGGTTAAGGAACTAGCTCAGATGATTAAGGATGTGCAACCCAATCATATGCAAATGATTCAAAACATGGAAGCTAACCAAATCAATCTTCAAAATAAGATAACTTCCATGGAAACAAGTCATGCACATGAAATAAATGTCATGGAAAACAGGTTAAAGATAATGGAAGTTAATCATTCTAATCAGATGTCCATCATGGAAGCAAGACACACCCAGGAAATGAATACCATGAGGGAAAATCACTTGTTGGAAATGAGTTCCATACAGGAAAGGTTGGAAAAAATGGAAAAATTACATATACAAATGTTTCAGCCGAAATTTGATTATGAAGATTCATCAACAGATCATAAGACTTCTTGTCTGTTAAAGCCATTCTCATCTCATCACACGGAGGATTTAACTATGGTTTCAAAGGATGTTGAGAAAGACCAAGCTCATGTATCACCATTGACAGAGTATATCCAGAATAATATTGGTCACGCTCCAGGTTCTTCAGATATTTTGTACAAACATCTTCAAGATGAGGACAAGAAATCTACAGTGGTCTCATTGCTGACATCACAACCCACTCAGAAGAAGAGAAAGAAGCAAAAAAGAAGTAAGTGGTTTGATTCATTTGATGGTCGAGAGCAGCTTGACAATCAGATAAGACAGAGTCCTACAATTAGCAAGATTGGACATGGCACATCTGAAAAGCAGCGTACAGACTTGCCTGAAAGTAGGCAAATGCTCAGCATACACTATATTGAGCACATCTGATGCCATAGGGCATCCTCTGTATTGTATCTCTAACCTTACACTTTGTTATTTCAGCATTTCATTTTGCAGTTAGAGTAGATTTACTGTTCATGTTAAGTAGAATAATAAACAAAAGAAGAGCTTCTATTTTTCATGAGCTTAATGTTATATGATGATATTTGGATGGACGCTACTTATGTAATCTTGTGTGTTGCTTGGTTTTTCCCTCCGGCCTCACCCCAAAGCTAGGGTGGATTTTATCATCAGCATACTAAGTGAGTCCTAGTGTTTCTATCGAGTCCTTGTAAAAGTAGTTTGAGCTACTTGGTCTACTAGATCATATTTTGAGTCGCAGAATTGGGTATTTATTTGAGGATCTATATGAATGGGTTTTCCCCCTTCATGTATGTAAATGTATTATCTCATGTAAAAGAGGGTTGGAAAAATAATTATAATCCCCTCTTCTCTCGAGGCACATGAGCACTCTAGCACAATCATCATCATCCCCATCATCATCCTTCATTGCAGCAGCCTTTGAGTCAGATTCTTCTTTGCCCTTCTTCTTCTGAGGGCATTGTGTGACGAAATGTCCCAATTCTCCACACCTGAAGCATTTGACCATCGAGAGGTCCTTCTTCTTCCTTCTCTACTGCCCATGCTGCCCCTTAGATGTGAGAGCCACATCTTCCTCTTCCTCCTTCTTGATTTTGATCCCCGTGCTGCTGCTTCTGGACTTGATCAACCTTCTGATCTCTTCTTGTCGAAGAGCTTCCCACATCTCCTCCAAGTTTGGAAGAGCAGCCCTGCCCAAAATACCTTGGACAAAGTTCTCCTAGTCTTCAGAGACTGCATTCAGGGCAGTCCTGACCATAAGACCATCATCTGATGTAGCCCCTACAGAAGCTAGCTTATCTTGAATTGCTTGCAATCTGATAAGGAAGGGGTCAATCTCTTCTCCCTTCTGCATCTGAAACAATCTCAACTGATTCTCAAGCAACATCTTCCGCTGGATAGAAGTTCCCTAGTATATAGTGGTCAAGGAAGTTCACGTCTCCCTTGTTGTGTTCTTCTCAGCAATATGTGGGATCACATGATCCTTGACTTTGTCCATGATCATGTGTGTTGCCTTCACCTGAGCCTCTTCGTACTTCTTGAGAGGATCAACATCAACAGGAACAGCAACTGCATTCAAGACATGATCCTTGATGCGATGTTCATCCAAAACTGACAGGATCCTGGTCTTCCATATGACAAAGTTGGATGCTCCATCCAACTTGTCCTGATCCCTTAGTCCATGTGTGGCCATCTCTGCTCAACAAGAAAATGTCGAACTTGTTCTCTTCTCCCTCTTTTACTGCTGCCCCAGCGAAACTCGGATCTGGGTTTCTTTGGCGCTAGAAACCCTCTAAGGAACAAGCTCTCTCTGAAAATCAATTTCCTTTACAGAAATCCTTCTGCCAACGAATGTCGAAACAATCCTCTCTGATCACTCTTTGCTGCTAATCAGCACTGGATCTAGACTTCTTTGCAATAAGTCTTCTAAGGAACTGCCCTCTACTTTGCCACTGCCCCACTAGATACTCTTCTGCTCCAACAGAAACAATGCCCCACCAGCAACTCCAGAAAAAAATCAAACTGCTCCTCCAACCACTGCAACCAGAAAAATTTGAGGGTCAAAACCTCTGCGTTGGCCCAGTAAGCACTACGTTGCCTCCTGCAGCTATGAAGTCACCCTAGCTGGCTGACGCAGGCTCTACGTGAGCCCTTCTGGTGACTGCGTCACCCCTTCGTGTGCCTCTTTCTGGTTCAGCGTTGTCACTCGATACAAGGGCCTTCTTGCAGCAAATTTTTCTTCATCCTTTCGCTGATGGCTTCAACTCTACTTGATCTGCAACAACTCTGATACCATGTGAAAATTTGTGAATCTTAAGTTACAGAAATCCTACTGCAGTTAATCTAATTTGCATTACCTACTTCCCTTATATAAATTACAAGTTATTTTTCTGAATCTTTAGCAAAAATAATAATAAAAATACATTGTAGCCTACACAATTATACAGATCAAGTACTAAAAAATAAGTGACACATTCAGACAAAGGACACACTTATTTTTGGACAAATGTCCCCAGAAAAATCCAATGCGGGAAAACTGGTGCAACAGTTCTGAGGGTTTATATTATTATGAAAATTTTGAATATAATCTAGGGTGCCAAATCCACCTTTCCTGCAGAAAAAATCCATATTGTGCTCTATGGAATGGAATATTACGTTGATCCATCCATGAGAATGAAGAGCCCAAGGTATTTCACGTTGTCCTCGGTCTTTGCTTGGTGATGATTCATGATAAATTCTGGTAGAAATTTGCGTCACCTCCTCCGGGTGCTCCCTCTGTGACCTTCTGGCTCAAAAATACGATCTCTAAATAGTTAGCACGTCTGCCTCATAGAAACCTGAGGCGGCTACTCAGTGACTATATCACCCCCTCTAGCTCTAAATCTGCTAACACAAAACCACCCTCTCTAAAGTTTGCAATCCTCCTCTCTGGATTACGTCACCCTTCCTCTCTGCCTTGTATTCTCGGCCTTGGTGAAGTGATGGCTATTTGGGATGCCCACACGGCACGTCCTTTCCGAGGATCTGATCTACCCCAATTGAGCTTTATTGCTTGTCAGGCGAGTCGATCTCTAAATTTAGTCTTTGTGTGTGTTCTCCAACTGACCCTCAAACCTTCCTTTATACTTTTCTTGTGGATGAATCAATGACCGTGATCTAATCTCTAATCGACAGCTAAGATTATAAAAGACTTGATCTTTGTCACTTAGAACATTCTCACCCACATGTTTAAAGTAATTCACTTTAATTATTTTATTTCCCTAAGTTTTAACTTAGGCTCCATTTAAAATAATTAATTATTTTAATAACTTAGGCTCCGAGTGGAATTTCTCCAAACGATTTCTGGGACTTGGAGATCTCATGTGTTCCAGCCCCTCCACAAAGTTTCGGAGCTAGAGCACATCTGATGCTACCCAAAAATCAACACTTAGACAGGGGGGAAGAGCTGACTCAGTGTCCTCGATCAATCCTTCTCTCTGTAGATTAGAAACACATCATCGTGCTCATATTTGGTATTGGCTTAAACAACTTACTGAAGAGTTCAATCATCATGTCTCAATAGCAGTAGTCTCTTATTCATACAGGACATCAAATCAAATATTATATTAGAACAAATATATATCCTGTGTCCCTTATTTATCTCTCTCACGGGCTGAAACAACACAAACTCACTTATGCAATACAACAACATCAGCTCAAGATATCTCAGTCCCAACTATATACGGGATTCTCTTCCAATCGGATCCCACTCAATATTATCGCAATGTAACCCTGTCATATCCAGAACCTGCTCAAACAACTCTCTAAAGAGCTTCTTCAACTTTCCTCATAGCTAGCCATGTTAGCAACATCGTACCCCACCTCGGTCGTGCTTAAAGCTACGGAATTTTCATCAAAATATCATGGCAGATCTCATACTAAAGTGGTACCCAGATGTGCTCATCTCATCAATAACAATCCCAAATGGCATCAGTACATCCATGCAGTCACATATCATAGGAATAATATCTCATACCAAAAAATTGATCGTCCCATTCAAATATCTTGAAGTGTGCTCGACGGCAACTCAATGTGTATGAATCGGCTCAATAATGAATTGACTCAAATTCTATGCAAAGCATATATATATATACAGATGGGTGTTCACACGGAACATCAATGCTTCAATCAACTATCGGTTGTCAAGTCAGGTTCAACAATATCTCTTCATAACTTCTTGAAATTCAATCAGAGTGTCCAAGGTTTTTTGATATTTTGGGGTGTTGGAGTAGCATCAGATGAGCTCTAGCTCCCAAAATTTGTTGAGGGACTAGAGTACATAAGATCTTCAAGACCCAGAAAGCATTTTGGGAAATTCCATTCTGTTTAAGAGATATTTAATTAATTAATCTTTTTAATTAAGGACCCTAAGTCTAACTTAGGAAAATTAAAAGATTAAAGGTAATTAAATTAAACATGTGATGAGAATGACTCAAGTGACGCAGATCAAGCATATTCTAATCTTAGCCGTCGATTCAAGATTAGATCAGGGTCGTTGATGTTTCAACAAGAAAAGTATAAGAAAAGGGCTTGGAGTCAGTTGGAGAACACACACACGGCAGAGCACTGAAGCTAAGCTGGAATTCTAGGACGTGGTTTGCTAAGAATTTCAGAAGTGTTTAGCCGGCAGCGAGGGGCATTATTGGCAAGGCTAATGGTGTAGTCCCAGGCCAAGAGTACAACAAGGGCAGAGAAGCAGCAGACCAAGGCAACGCAGAGGCAGCAGCTACACAAAGTAGCCAAGAGCCCAGCAGGGGCAGCAGGTGGGCTGACATAGGCCCAACCAAGGCAGCGCAAGGGAAGTGTAACCAGTTTGGTGCCCATATTTGTTGTACTGAGTTCTATAAATCCCGTTTGAGGGTGTGAATCAGTCAGATTTTCTATCTCTGGAATAGTGGTATTGCTGTCGTTTTTATTTCTCTATCGGGTTAACCAGTTTGGTGCCCATATTTGTTGTACTCAGAATCTGCTTAATAATAAAAACCCTCCAGAAGCTATCAACACCGGTTTTCCCGCATTGGGTTTTTCTGGGGACAGTTGTCCATAAAATCCTTGTGTGACACTTTTTCATTGAGCATGTTACTCAGTTTAGATCTGCCGGTGTAGGCTATTAATGTATTTACTTCGATGTTAATGCTGAAGATTTCAGATTAATAACTTATGTAAGTAGGAAAAGTAAATCAAGAATTTAACAATAGGGTTTTTGTTTAAGTATATTCAGAACTTTTCACATGGTATCAGGGGGATTACAGATCTAGTTGAAGCCCTCTATGTCAGCCCTGCTGGCCTGCATCAGCCTTTGCGCTACTCAGGAAGGGCCTTCATCACCCTAGACTGGGTTACACTTCCCCTGCGCTGCCTTGGTTAGGCCTATGTCAGCCCACCTGCTGCCCCTACTGGGCTCTTGGCTACTTTGCGTAGCTGCTGCCTCTGCGCTGCCTTAGTCTGCTGCTTCTCTGCCCTTATTGTACTCTTGGCCTGGGACTATACCATCCCCCTCACCAATACTACCCTTCGCTGCAGCTGAAACACTTCTGAAATTCTTAGCAAACCACGCCCTAGAATTCCATATTAGCTTCAGTTCTCTGCCAGTGTGTGTGTTCTCCAACTAACCCCAGGCCCTCTTCTTATACTTTTCTTGTTGAAACATCAACAACCGTG